>CM057822.1:27052525-27580025 GCA_030067965.1 Latrodectus elegans | reverse complement strand
CCCAGTATGTGTGGATTGGAAAATACATCCCCCCTCACTAGACAATATACAACTGGTATATGTCCAATACCAGTTGTATATTTTGTACAAATAGTACAACTGGTATTGGATATATACCAGTTGTATATGTCCAATACCAGTTGTATATTGTCTAGTGAGGACTCTATTCCTGAGATTTTGAAGCCTTTTCCTTTTCTTTAGATTCAAGCCCTGCAACAGGACTAAATTTCTCTCTCAAAAGTATAATACATGCCTGTGTACATAAAAAATATCTATGGTTCCTGCTTAATCAAATAGTTCTATCATTTCACTCGCTTCTCTTTTTCTATTGGTTGTTAAACAAGACTGGTTATATATTTGAGAAACACTAGACTTGAATACATTGATCACAAGATTATGTATAATAACGTATGCAAATAATAGAAGGAGTTGCCAATTCTTAGCAACAACCAAAATTTCTCAATTAGTGCATCGAAATCTAACACTTAATGTTGATATCGTGTGGAGGTACTATTTATGACTGATGTTATTAAATTCGTTATCTCTTAGAAGATTGCTTACCGCAAATAGAAGGAGTTGCCGATATATTCTATATATTCTGTAATACAATATTCTGTAAATATTTGTTGTTTCTATTTATAACACTTGGACATGCCAACCTCGCTATAGCATCCGATGGTTATACGAAATTAAGTCAGAAGGGTGCGTCTTTCGATTAACCAGAGCACCACGAAGGTGAAAGTACCTCTTTGCTCTAAGACTCCTCCAATAGATGGCATAACCAGAGTATCCATTCTCTCAATTTTGACTTTTATTATGAGGGTGGAGAAATTTTCTCCAGTCCAAATTCTTTAGACCAGTATTTATTTATAATTATTATAAATATCGTATACAAATTTGTAGTTAATCTTCATGAAAAATGTATGATAAAAGTTAATTTTTCTTTATTTCAAACCAAGTGTAAAAGTGCTCTTAGCTTTAAAAATACATTAAGGTTTCCCATTTACGTCTAATTATCAATGTAAAATAAGCAATATAGTTACATTTGGAATTGAATATTACAAATTTACCTAATATTTCATTCTGCAGCTAATTCACGTGAGACAAATAATATGAAATAGTTATTTTCTATTTATGAATGCGACTTATTTAAGAGTTTAGCTGCTTACTCATATTTATGCAAACCAACATGTTATTTCATCGAAGGCTTCCATGAATAATAAATTGTGTTTAGTTTAAGAACATTCTTAAAAATAGAGATAGGCTTAAAAATTGCAGACAGGCTTTGAAAAATATATTGAAAAAAAAAATAAATATTCTTAGAAAGATTCGGATTTTCCTAAAATTATAGCATGTGTTCAGAAAGAAAAATAGATATTGCAAAGATTGATTTATTTCTTATAATAAAATTTTCAAGGAGAAAGCTACATATTTACTTTAGGTGTATAGTAGGGTTTGGAAAAAGTGAGATGCTTTGTTTATAGGGAAAGTGAATTCATCCATAATCTTTAACATTAAATTTTAGAAGAAAATAAAATGATTTTAAAATACTTTTAGTCTGCAAAATACGTATTTATTAAATAATATTATGGAAACGCTTTTAAAATAATTAAGATTTTAAGAGACACACCATAAAACAATTTATGTTTTCATGCAATAAGTTTTTAGGCTTGTTTTCTTATAGCACAATATATTAATTTTAACAATATGTTATAGTTTTAGTAGAAAAATTTACTGTATTTCATAATCTTACATTTTAACTAAATGTTTTCATGCAAAGCCAAGCTTTTTTATGTTCAGACAACAGTACTTTTATTAAAATAAAATATTAACATGAATTACCAAATTCATTATTGACTAATTACAGATCATAATATTTATCTTTGTTTATTAGCAGAAGGGAAAACATATTACCAGATATGTGAATAATATTTAGTAATAATTCAATATTGCAATTGGGATTACATAAATTTCTGTCTAATAAAAAAAACTATTAATTTTTTTCTAGTGAGTAAAAATTAGAAAATGGTATTCCTCTTCATGAAAAAATAAAATATTCTAAAAATGGTTAACATAGCTTAAAGGAGATATATTAACTTCACAAAAATGATTAGTCATTTCAAATTCATCACTTTTTACAAAATACCGCTAAGGATTTTACGGGCAGAACCGTTTTCTTCGATGTCAGTCTTATGTTCTGTCTTTAGATTGTTTCTTCGTGATAACTTCACATTACAATGACTTATGGACAGGAAATGAATAAACCTTGGAGAATAATAGAAGAATGATGGAAAGTTCTTTTATCATACCGCCTTCCCTTCTAAGAAAATTACTCGAATTAATGGCGATAAAGTTAAACTGAATGGCCCCTTTGATTTATTTTACCCCTATGCTAGTTAAGTAAGAAAGAATGACACTTCCTTAAAGAATCATTAACGGTCTAGTGGTTTCAAGAGGAAGCCAACGAAGAGATAAATGTCGCCTAAGCAGTAATTAGTGAGATGCTGTGTCTCCAGCATCTAGGTATGTGGCACTAAATCGCCAAATTTGGCGATATTATCATTATACAGGCAACACATTCACTTAAATTACAAACACAAATCTGCATAATATTTCTATATTCCTTTACGGTTCTATAAAGAAGAGGATGACAAATTAAAAAAAAAATAAACTTATTGTTAACAAAAGTAAAAGTGTCAATAAAATATGTATAATATTAAATTTGTTAAAAAAAAAATAGTGCAAAATCAGATTATGTTTACAAAGAAAATTAAATCATGAATTAAAAAGATACATTTAAGAATGGACGGAAGTATTAAATAAAAGACTGTGAGATACAAAATTTACTCAATTACATTTTTTCCGTAACATTTATTTTTCTTAGCATTATTCTCCCCACTTCAGAATGCAGAAACGAAACTTAAAACAATTCTAAGGGAAAGGAGCAAATCTAATTTTGCATAATTGAGAATTTTCAAAATGTCTTTAATTTTGAAAATTGTTCCCACTTTGAAGATTTCCAGCTGTTGCTATTTTAAAGAATGACCAGCATTTTTCACAATTGGGGCAAATGTGTGTGTGTGTAGGTGGAGAGAAACTTACATACATCATAAAACAACTTTGATCATAATTTTTTCTCTTCTCTAGAAGCCGCCACATTAAATTAAATTTGCTCTTGTTTAGAAATTAAACTATTAAACTCTGAAAAATTTCCTAAATTCTTGAAAAATATGCATACAACAAATGGGAAAACAAGTTCTCCAGTCGTACAATAATTTAAAGGTTTTATTACTTTTCAGTTAAAATATTTAAGCAAAATTCCTAAGGCTTCTTAATGGTAAATTTTGCTATTTTCTATGTATCAACAAATGAAGTTATACCATTAAAATTGCTTGATTATGTATATATATATATATATATATATATATATATATATATAATAAAACTCCGTTTTAAGTTTTTTCTTAAAGACTTGTTATTTTTTTAATTTATTTACTGAAATTGAAGTCTATAATTCTAATAATGAAACGTTTAATTAATTTTTGACTCTATACTTGATTTAGTTTTCTTTTCACAATTTTTACTGCTCTTCTTACAAGATGAATTCATAACTTAATAAATTATACTTCTTTGTTAAAAATTTGTAAACATACAGAATTGTTATATATAAAACTGAAACATAATCTGGTTTTGAAATAAGTACTCTTTTTGATAAATTATTCATAATTTTGCTTTACTAAATTTAAGGGAACAATCTAATACAGACAACACAATGTTATTCGCATCAATTAATAATATTGACAAATATAAACTAATATCGATTTTATGGCTTTAAATAAATATAAATAACCAGTAATATTGTTTGATAATCAACAACAAATATTATTATTTCAAATTATTAGTGAGTCATAATTTTATTTAAAATTTATGTGTAGTGATATCTTGTGTTACAGCAAAAGAGTTTTTGATTATTTATTTGTTTATTATTCTATAATGACTTTTTGCACCTAAAAGGCTTATTCAACAGGGAAGCATTTTTAAATGGAATTCAAACCACTTCAAATCCACACCTATGGTAGGAGTCGAGCTCGCATTGCAATAGAAGATTCAAAATTTCGAGATTGAATATAATACTTAATTTTATTTGATAGCATATCACTATAAATATTTGTTTGTCATTTTAAAATTCTTTGCGACAAATTTAATATGATAGCTGATGACATCACTTATGAACTGGTTTCTGAATAGTAATGATCCGGCCATTAATCAGTGATTCATGGGTTCGATTCCGATTTCGAACGTGTGATTTCTAAAGGCTTAAAATCCATTTTAGACTAAAGGTTCCGAGCCAATAATACCTCAGGTGTTTTAACTGTTTGCTTAGCGCCCAACAAACTAAATACTGTGAGTGGTAAATTCATTATGATATAAGTATCGTTCATTTATTGTGAAATATATTTTCAAATTTAGCTGACTTAAGACTACATTTTGCACATCAAAGGAAAGAAAAATATATATAGCAACCTAATTCACACACTAACAAAGCAACACTAGAAGCAGCACTTAGTGCGGCTTTTACCAAAGGGAAAATATGCTCATAAAAGTAATGTCATCTTAGGAAACCAATTTTGGCGTCGTGGCCACTCTAATCCTGACGCTTTCATTCGCGAATCCTGGAGCAACCCCTCGAAAAATTCCTCCGAGATAAAAGGGAATGCGGAGCAACTAAAGGCTTGATATCTAAGTTACGGCTGGGTACTCCTTCGCGTTCCTGCTTCCAATCTCCTGTCCGCATCGAACGGAATGGAACGCCTAAGCATTCGCAGGAACAGGAAATACTTTTAGTTCAATGAGTGCTAAGCGATTCTCCCGGCTCCCCATTAGAAATTTATGACTCTTTAATAAAAAATAAAAAATAAGCTCTAAAGCTGAATCGAAAAGTGTTTTTATTTGTGAGTTTAAATGGAGATATTTCTGTTAAATTTAAAGAGAATGATCTAAAAGCATTTGAGCAAAAGGAAAGTATTGAATTACTCTTTATGAGTAAAATACTTTTGGAGAATTTTTAGCTTACATTGATGATCAGATTATGATGGTTCAATGATTCTTATTTATCATTCTGAGATAAATTAATTTAGCAAATAATTTTGATTTAATAATTAAATCAGTGTCATTATTGATATAAAATATATTTTTTTCGAAATAAGTTTCTCACTTACCAGATACCACATTTGAGGCCAACGAGGATCATTTAAATTTACTTTAACATCGGGAGGCTCTTCTCTGAAATCTCTTTTTTTCCGCCGTTTCAAGACTTGCTGGGAGAACCACGTGACCTGAAATGACCAATAACAAAATGATTTCGTGTCTGATAGGATTCAACAGGAATCGTAATCCTTAGGACATCACAATACCAGTTTTTGTAACTTCGAATGACACACACACACACATATATATATATATATATATATATATATATATATATATATATATAAACTAAGCAAATATAATAAAAATGATTATTTTAAGAAATTGAAAATATCTGGTTATTTTTTAACCTAGATATTTGAAATTTGCATAGTTTTATTCACTGATAAAAAAATATCAAGTAAAACATCACAACATAAGCGTACATAATGAATTTTATCAACCTAATTACCATAGTTTGTTTTGGAAGCAACGTAATTGCGCCAAAACTTGAAGGAAGGAAGAAGTGTAACAACCATTTTAATAAAATACACGAAAAAATGAGCAGAGGCATTAAAATTAATTAAATGAGAGTAGAAAAAATACAGTTAATTTAAGATCTCTCGCATGTTTGCTTTTTTCTTAACAGCGATTATATTAAAAAAAGTTAGAGGGCAGTGCACATCACAATGAAAAAAATGTAAGGCGCTTTTAGAATAGAAATTGGATTTTTAGTTTAAATTTTTATTGAGGAAGTGATTCTAAACATAAAAAACTTCATAAATTTTACTTTTTAATGTAAGCAAAAATATCCATTTGGCGAATTCTTGTCAAAGACACATAATTATTAACTTACTTTAAAAATACACTACTGGCCATTAAAATTGCTACACCAGGAAGAAATGCAGATAACAAAATGATATTTATTGGACAAATATATTATACTAGAAATAACAAGTGATTAAATTTTCAAAAAATTTTGCTGTATATAGATCCTGAGAAATCAGTACCCAGAACAACCGCCTCTGGCAGTAATAACAGCAGTTATACGCCTGGGCATTGAGTCAAACAGAGATTGGATTGCATGTACAGGTACAGATGTCCATGCAGCTTCAACACGATGCCACAGCTCATCAACCGTAGTGACTGGCGTTTGGTGACGAGCCAGTCGCTCGGCAACCATTGACCAGACGTTTTCTATTGGTGAAAGAACTGGAGAACGTGCTGGTCAGGGCAACAGCCGAACATGTTCCGCATCAAGAAAGGTCCGTACAATACCGGCAACATGTGGTCGGGCATTATCCTGCTGAAACGTAGGGTTTCGCAGGGCTCGAATAAAGCGTGGAGCAACGGGTCTTAACACAACAGAAATATAACGTGCACTGTTCAAAGCACCGTCAATGCAAACAAGAGGTGACCGAGATGTGTATCCAATGGCAACCCATACTATCACGCAAGGTGATGGGCCAGTATGACGATGACGAATGCACGCTGCCAGTGTGCGTTCACCACGATGCCGCCAAACACGGATGCGACCATCATGATACTGTACACAGAACCTGGATTCATCTGAAAAGATGACGTCTCGCCATTCGTGCGCCCAGGTTCGTCGTTGATCACACCATTGAAGGCGCTCTTTTCTATGACACAGCGTCAAGGGAAGCCGCAGCCATGGTCTCCGAGTTGAGAGTCCATGCTGCTGCAAACGTGGTCGAACTGTTCGTGCAGACACTTGTCTTCCAAACGACCCCGTTTCTTGACTCACGGCTCGTGACGTGGTTGCACGATCCATTACAGCCATGCGGATAATATGCCTATCTTCTCGGCTGCTAGTGATTGGTTGCCGTTGAGATCCCGCATGGCGTTCCATATTACCGTCCTGAACCCATCGATTCCATATTCTGCTAACAATCATTGGATCTCGACCGACGCGAGCAGCAATACTGCGATAAGAAAAACCGCAATCTCACTACGCTACAATTCGAGCTTTATCAAAGTCAGAAACATGCTGGTACGCATTTCTCCTTCTTACACGAAGCATCACAACAACTTTTCACCAGGCATCAAAGTTCAAATGCAATTTGTGTATGAGGAACTGGCTGAACAATTTCCTCATTTAAACACAATGTAGGTGTAGCTACTGGCGCCTGCTTTGTCTGAATGCGCTGAAAAGCTAATCATTTGCATATCACATCACCTTCTTCCTTTCATATAAATTTCACGTCTGTAGCATGTCTCCTTCTTGGTGTAGCAATTTTAATGGCCAGTAGTGTATATATACCTTAGTTTTATTTCAAGAAAAAATAATTTTATTTATTAATACTTAAAAATACTAAGCCTAAAAGTAAATCTATATTACATAATATTTGTCTTCCTTTATATATTTAAAGGAGACCATGCATGTATTGTCTTGTAAAATACATTTCAAGCATCAAGCATTATAAGCAAAAAGCTCAATTTAAAAAATTAATATTGTTCTTTAAAATTAAGTAAATTATTAAGGCTCTTAAATTAAAAATAAAATGAGAGCATGAAAAGCGAGGAAAAATACATTAATAAAAAGTGATTAAAATAGTTAAAGTGATTAATTTTGCAATTTATTCTCCTTCCAAGCACAAAACTAACTTATCCCTATTTGCACTTTTACATAGAACCTAACACTAACGAGATGTCAACATTAAATTTGTTGCCATCCGCTAAAATAAAATAACACTCAATAGTGCAGGAATTTAACTACCAGTAATGCGATAACAAGTCTAGTATAAGTTGCCCTTGACAACAAGAAACTTATTATCCAAATACATTGGATTCCAAATAGATCGCAAGAAAAAACAAGGATAAGGGAAGCACGTAAGCTCATCTTCTAACGCAAAGGAGTAATGACTGGAAATAGAACACCTGGAAAAGTCAAGAGTTTTTTTTCCAATTATTGGTCTTGAAGGGAATGTTATATACATCTAATCTTCTGAATTGGGACTGAATTTTAGAGTTGAGTGCTTTTGTAACCATGCATTTGTTTACTCATTTGTATTTTAGTTCTAATTTTTCTTTCTATCGTTATTCTTTCATTATTAACTGTTTATTCTAATTAAACTACGTTAAGATATTAACAGAAAATTATATATATGTGTGTGTGTGTGTATATATATATTAAAATAATTTAGAAGATTTAAATGATTTTTTAATTTCTGTGAAAAAATTATTACTTTCATCGAAATATGTAGTATAACGAACTATTTTTGCTATGGTCTTAAATTTTTGCTTATAACTTATTTAATATTTCTTTGTTATCTATATACTTTCAACTATTTTGAAGAAACCAAATCTATCTATGATGAAAATGAAAAATAATTAGTTATAATTTTTAACATATAAACATTATATATAATTATGAATTGAAATATTATTTAAAAATTAATAGTATAATGTTATTGTGTGTAAAAAAACTTGATAATAAATTATCTAACTTTATTTTTACAAGCAAGAAAAAAGGAGTTATGAGAGTCTATTTTTGAAGGGAACAAAATGTTGTCTATATACATCATAATTTCTACTATAATTTCTACTATTCATAAGCATCATAATTTCTACTTTATTCCATGAATTTAACAAAGTATTTTTGGGATTTGTTGAGTACTTTGAAGAAGACTAAGTTTCCAATTTATTGAAATTAATGCTAATTACAGTAAGAAGGAAAAGTATATTCTGAAACTTTATTTATTTAATCTGCTCTTGAGTTAGTTGCTTAACTAGATGCTTTTGCAATTTATTGCCATGTACCAATGAAATGGTATTATGACTATTCATATCCTCGTGCTTAAACATCATAAGCGGCCTTGCAACTGTCACCTGGAATATCTGAATTCTCCAAAGATTCTACTTTAGTGTCTCATAGCTCAGATATTATTTTTTTACCTCGTCTTATTTTCAATTCAAAGACGCGTCAAAGCTGTAATGAAGTAGCATCTGATGAGTAACGATATTTTCTAACAGTGCTTAAGGTAAATGCATTTTGCTTATTTGTGCAAAATTGTTTTCAAACATGATTTGTATTTTTTATACATAAATATGGTAACGATATACCTTTACAATACTATAATTTGCAATTAAAATTAAGTTTAAGCATCGCTGAGACAGTTATTAATGATCTCAAAGGCTATTTTCGTCATCTTTTAGATTTCTAGGCAAGACACGGATATAAGAGAAAACATTGTAAGTATTAATTTTGTGTGACACCAAAACTTTGTAACAATTTAGTATCAATTACTATTTATTATTTAATATTCTTTTTTTTTTTTTTTACTCTGATGTTTAGGAGGAGTCTTCAGATTATTTTGAATACATAATGATTATATATTATGACAATAAAATTTTGAATATATAACCAATTTGATTAATATTGTTTAAATAATTTGTTACCGAGTAGCAGACAGTCTTGCAGCTAAAACTGTTATAATGCATGTAAATACGTGCCCAGAACTAACAAATATAAGATGGATTATATTTAATTATTGCAAAAATTCTAGAATATTCTAAAGTATTCATTTTGACAGATGTACAAGAAGAAATGGAGAGTACAATCTTCAACTCTTGGTCTTCAAAGTTGGTTGAATCGAATATTGCTCTCTCATTTGGAAGAGCATCAATCTACCATTAGTTTACTATGGATTTCTGCTAGAAGTTCTAATGCCTCAGTAGCTTCACGTCATTTCCCGTTGTGATCAGCAAAGTGAAGCATTATTTGCCACTGAAAATGATTGGGAGGGAGTCCACATTCTCCCTCTCTGGGTTACTGGAGCTCCATGAATTGGGAACATGTTCACGTTAATCTGGGATATCCTAAGTTTTTCCGTTGGTGTGGTGTGTTGGAGGAGAGGAGACAGCCAGATAATTACAAGGCGCTTGGTGGTGGGTGAGTAAGTATTCCAAACAAATTAATCTTAAAATATAGTCAGGGACTTGCCTATGTATGTAACACTTGAAGACTTGTATGCCAAGAAGATTTATTTCCAAAGCAATTTTGAATTGCACGTTGATTCAATGTTAAATTGGCTGACCTATTTTTAGAGTATTTAATAATCATTTTTACTATTCTATAATGATAACGATCTTTATTATTGTTACCATTTGTTCATTTTTTAGGAATACGTGTATCAAATTTCCAGTTTCCAAATTCAACAATAATCATTTTTTACTATTCTATAAAATGGTAACGGTCTTTATTATTATTGTTACCATTTGTTCATTTTTTAGGAATATGTATATCAAATTTCCAGTTTTCGAATTCCACAATTATCATTTAATCACATTACAGTTCTCTTATCCTTTTATAACTTCATCCACAGGAATGCGAGTCAAATAGTAAAACTAAAACAGTAGTAATTAATGAATATAAATGAAGAATTTTCGGTTCAGTTATTGAGCTTTTCATTTAATTCTCCGTATCAGATCAAAGCTTCATTTTCAGTCACCTTTTGGAGAGAATTGGCAGCATATAGTATTGTTATCATTTATTCTAAGGAGAGCTTATAAAACGAACTTTTAATTTTTAAATGAAATTCTAAATGCACACACATACACACAAAAGCATTAAAGAAAGTCTAAATCAATCGGTTTCTGTCACAATATGCTTCATCATTTTTTAATTTATTGCCAAATAAGTATTTTTTAATTCTTTACTATAATCAATTGCCATGGAAGCATTTTGTTAATGATGTTATAAAGTATTTTTGTACTAAGGTGTGCTGATACCAATTTTTAATTTCAACAGATATCTAATGTGTGTGTGTGATTATCCAAACGGTTCTACGTAAACAATATACATGAGATTTCTTGATTTATTTTCTGTCCTCTCATGGTGGCGACAAATTAAAAAAAGAATTTTTAAGAAAATATTCTCAACAATTGGTTGGAAAAAAAGTCAGGTTTCTCACTGAAAAAGACTTGACTTAGATTTAGATCCCTTATATTTCCGGATATATATATATATATATATATATATATATATATTAAATTTTAAATTTCATCTGTTTTCGAATTATTATATTTTAGAATTTTGAAATATCTGTGTGCCACTTTAATAAAATTATAAATTGAAGAACTTATACATTCATAACAAATAAATTTAATAGGAAGTTTTTTTAAAAATATTATATTTCTAGCTTAAATGGTCTCAGGTTTTCAAAAAATTACACCATACAGTTATTTACTCTTATCTCATATTGGGAGTAGATTCTTTGAATATATAGTTTTGTGTGTGTGTTGATTTAAGTAATAAATATGAAAACCACACATGAATGATGTATGTCATTTTTTTTAAACAAATACCCTTTTGGAAGTTAAATTTAAGAGATATCATACCAAGAAATGGATTCTAATTGAATAAAGGATTTTGTAAAATTTCTAATTTCTGCCAAAATTCAAGTAAATTGGGTTTTAGTTTTATAATTAATTTACCAAAATAAATCATCTAGTTATAAAACAGCAATTCTTTAATATTTAAAGAATTTATTTATATTATATATATTAAATAAAAGAATTTTAAATTTCCTTGTAAACCATTCTTAAATAAGTTACAAAATATTTTGTTAACTTATTTGTTACATAACTGTGAGTCTAGTTCACTGAACAAAACCTTTTTTATCATTGCATTGTAAAAAGAAACTAGAAGTTAATTAAAAAAGAAAAAATTTTATTTAATAATTGTATTCTTGAAACAAATCCTAGAATTTAAATATTTTTTTCGTTATTCCCGTTATATTTATTCTTATTTCAGAAGTTATAAGTCTTAGATAATCATCCAAATAAAAAGATTGTTTCAGCGGGTCATCATCATGTGCCTATTTCTGACATACCTTTAAACGAAGGTGACCTCTTAATAAATTTTAATCACTGCCCAATGACGATGTCAGTGCCCGAGTTGGCACTATTACTTACGTTACACCACACCAGGAAAGAAACATTGCTGTCTTCGGTATTATTATTGTGCATAGGGTTTCTTTGCTCAACCACCTTTGAATTTGTTATATTTGAAACCTATTATCTACCATACATGAAAGTGATAACATTTGAAACTAGGCTATCGTAAAGATGTTAAAGGCACTTGAGAATAATCATCATTCAAAATGATAAATAACGTGAGAAAATGTATTAAAATTAGCTGAAATCTTACTTGTTTTTCACTAGACAGAGCAGTGTGATGCTCATCACTTTTCAACAGAGACCGCTTCTGTATTTTCCTATGCCGAAGATGATAATAATCTCCAAACATCTGAAAGAAAGAAGAACATTTAGTACAAAAGAAAGCACTTATCATTTGTTCGCTTTATAAATATATTTGACAAAGAAAATAAATAAGAAAAATTGTAAAATAATAATAAAAAGAAAGAAAATATGTATGAGAAATTTAATAAGCAAAGTAAAAAAATAATTGACATGATATTAACTAAATATATTGACTATTGAAGTCTTCTGTAAGTTAAGATTTTCAATTGTAAGAAACAAAAACGTTTATACTACAGTCATATAAAAATATTGATAATAAAAGAGGCTCATAAGATTAAATGAATATTTGTACGCTTTTCAGGGCATTGCAAAATAAAATAAATCATATAATTTCCCCTCTATAAAAGTATGCGTCCATAAAAGAGTTCTCAGCTTATGTCACTACATTTTGTAAAAACTATGTAATATGACAAAAATGCTTTTTTGTTCAGAAAAACCTATTACCCACATAAAAACTATGTATTTTTAATCTGTTAATGCAAATTGGTGAATGATATGCAAAAACTACAAAAATGGCGGCCCGGTTGGTTAGGTAGTCGTTCTCATGATTAGAAGGTTGTGAGTTCGAATCTCGGCCGACCGAAGATCCGTCGTGTTTTCTAAAGCGATTGGGACAGCTAAAACTGGGCGTAGTTGCAATGTCTCCCAAGTTAAATACTTTTGGGGTGGAAGGTCAAAAAATGGGGTCTTCTGCTTAGTCCTGCTTAAATATTGCTATAAATATTCTTAAAATGCTTCTGCTATAAATATTTTTAAACACTTTTAATTATTTAAGAAATACTACAATGTTGAAATTAGCATATTTCGTATAGAATTTAAACTAATAATTTCTACTTATTCAATTGAAATATTGTATTGATGCTTAGTGTTCAAAAAGCATATTTAATTGAAAATATGATTCACTGCTAAAATAAAATTTTCTTATAATTTTCAACACGACATTATTTAACAGTCTATTAAGTAAAAAATATATCCTTACAATTTCCAAGAACAAACTGGAACAGAAATTGAAGTCATATTCTTATATCATTCAGATAATGGAAAATTTTTTAAAAATTCAAGTATAATTTGGAAAGAGCAGTTTTTTAGGTATAATTTTTTAATCATTAACACACAATTTTAGAATTTATATATATATATATATACATATATACTCTTTCTTAAACCAAAATACATGTTAATGCAAATTTAGAATTCGTGGAAGATGGAATTTACATCAAACGAAAATTATTTTTTCTCATTCACACAATTTGAAATTTTACAATCTAAAAAATCTATATCTATATATATATATTTATAACATTCTATTTATTTCAAATGAATACTATAAATATTACTTCAGAAATTACATTATAACATGTATGGATATCTATAAATATGATAAAGTGGTGATTTGATCAAATTATATATATTATACAAAATTTATAAATAAATATTATACGGTAAGAATTATATGTAGAATTCCCTTAGAATTTATTAATAAATTATGCATTAAATGTATATTTTACTCCATATTTGGAAGATATAAAAATTTATGAAACTTGATTGTATCTAAACACATAAATATTTCAAAACTCAATAAATTGTCAATTTGCAATTTTGTGTAAATAATATGTCAGTTATTTGCTAAAACAAGTTTGACAGAGCCCACTTGTAATAATTCCCAGAAAATATAAAAATAAATTAAAAAATATGTAAATCTATATTCCTATAATTCAAAGTTAAGTAATTCAATAGTAAATACAAAATGACGACGTTGCATTTTGGGATAACACTTCATCTCTACGTCATAAAACAGACAGGAGTTCCGACGTCCAAAGCACTATCAGAAATCTGGAGACAAGACAGCTAATTACGCCCCCTCCCATAAAATGGACAGGAAATATGCAAATGAGCTTTGATTCCAGCTTCTATGATCAACATATAGTGGCAATTATTACGTGAATTTCGGAATGTACTACTGAATGCTCTAGTCCGAACGCTTCTCTTCTAATGGATTTCCTTGGCGAGTCAATAGGAATCTCATTAGTGGCCATCTCCCGAGGAAGATGCGATTCCTTTGTAAACGGAGCGTTATTTCCTTGGGAATCTTTCCAATATGTTCCTCCTTTGAAAGAAGTCCATTTGACCTTAAAAAATCTTTTCGGGTGCTAACCTTTATAAATGGGTTTGAAACAAGATTGGAATGCGCTTAGCTAAATGACATTATTTATGGTTAGGTATCAATTTTCCTATAAGCGCGTAATTCCGTTTATCTAAATAAGATAGAAATTATGTATGATGATGTTTGTTTAATATTGTCAATTTAGGCATTTTTAGAATATATAGTTATATATATAGTTACATTTCTAACATATATAGTTAAATATATAATTACATTTCTAACATATATAGTTACATATATCGTTACATTTCTAATATCAGTTTTCAGCAGCGTAAATCACTATGTCAAATAACAGCGTTTTTAAATATATGCAAACAAGTAGCACATATATTTAGGAAAAAAAAGTGCTATTAGATTTAAAATTTTCAGAGTCAATTTTTTTTTCAAATTTTTAAAATCGTTATTATAATTGATAATTCAGTACAACGCAGTTATAGTACTCTTCCATTTTGTTGGTTTAAAAGTACAAAATTCTGAAAAAAGGCTTGGAGTAACTGAAAGAACATACTTTTAACTTGCGACACAAAGTTCGTTTTTTTTTTTCTCTATAGCTCTTGATGGATCATGAATTAGAATTTTGTCCTTAATTTTCACAGCTATTTAAACATTACATTGTAAATTCTATGTTAGTAAACATTTTAAGTTTTTAATTTGTTCAAGAAAGTTAATTTTCTGAACTGCTCTTTGTCTCTAACACATTGCACAGTCTGAAATCAATGAAAGATTTCGTTTTAATCTTCAGGTTAACAGGTTGGAGACTCAATACCCATTTTAAGTATAAGCATTTGAAATAACTTCAAATCCACATAAAATTGTTGATCATTTTCCTATTAGTTTAAGAAAAAACGGTGGTACATTTTCAGCGAAACATTTATCTTATTCTTATACACAAAAACACACACCCACTTATATATAGAGCATTCCTTTGATTAGTTTATTTATATTATCACAATAATCACCGAATTTTTAATAAATAAAATTTATCTTCTTTTATAATCATGTATCTATGATTTAGCTCCATAAAATTTAACAAATTTAAATTCAGACTGAACCAAAATCTGGCAAAATGATAAAAACATGTCACTTTTATTTTTTCGATTTAACAAAATTAGTTCTTTTTTTCTATATTTTTTTATCGATATGCAATTATGTTAAGCAATTTAATCAAAAGTTCAGTATATTTTAAAGAACTATTAAATTTATTTAATTTTCTGCTTTGTTTCGTTTATATTTTTATCAGAATTCAGACAGTTTCTAATGCATCCAATTTTGTAGTAATCAAAGTTTAAGACAACAATTCTAGTTTGAGACTTTTACACATAAGACAAGTTTGAGACTTTTTACACATAAAAAAAATAATAAATCACGTATTTATCATTTACAGATGACACTCCTGTTTAATATATATTTATGTCTATAAGATATTTTAAATTGAAAACTAATACAAATTAAATAACAACAAATTTTCCAAAGCATACTGCTTGAAATGAAGCAGCAAATAAGAGGACACATTTATTGAAATAATATAAAAGCAAATATAAATTTGCGAACATATTTATTACTATATATTTCAGACATCAAATGGTTATACTTCAGAATAATAGTCAATAGTTGGTCATAAATCTTTCGAAGCGAAATGAACAGGCTAATGGATTGTAAGAAATTGTAAATACGTATCCAATACTAAGTTACACACGCTATTGAGGAAACAACGTTCATTTCCCAAAAGGTTTCAGCCGAAACTACAGATGAATTCGAAACTAAAAATAAAATTTCCTATTTCTCTATATCAAGGAAATGGATTTACGATATGAAGAGAAAATACCGAAAGTTCTTGGAGAAAAAGTAAAACTTTTCCTGTCAACCTCTGCCTATATTTGTTGTCCGAGGGAAAATATTTGATGTAATATTCCGGAAAAATCGATGAGTTAAGGGTTAAGATGAGTCTGCTATATGTATGATTCAGCTACAGGCCAAGATAAAATCCATAAACTTTTGATTACAGTTGGGAATTTATTTCTTGCTTATAGTTACCAACTACATAAAAAGCATTTATAAATAAATCATACAAGAGTCATATTAAATATTTGACAAAGACGATTCATTTTGGCATATTGAAACAATAGGATGATGATTGCTACAGAAAACTACGAGAACGAATTCAGTTTTTCTATAAGTACTTTTACAGATATCTCGAAAGAGTGGAACATATTTATAATGATTGAAACAACTTTTATAAGGATTTTAATTGATTATATGGAGATAAGTGTCATAACTAAGTAATTTGAAAACAAGAATTATTAAATATATGCTGTTTTTCTACTTTTTGCATGCATATCTGTTTGGGATAAATATTTGAGAGTTTTCCAGGTTTCCTCGTTTGCGACAAGCAAATATGGCACGCTATTGATGAAAAGTATTCCTGGAAAATGATTTAAGAAGTAAACGCAAATATGACTTCCAAAAGCATTAGGGTCTCAGGGAATCCAATACGTGAGGTCAATGCATTGAAATGCTGACGGTGACTTAGAGCTTGGATATCATGGGGGTGGAAGTCCCAGATTCAATTTTTACTAATATTACATAACAGAATATATATGTCATGCTTCAGTATTCTGTATATTGATCTTTCAATGTAAATGCTATCTGGATTTCTTTCTTTAAAACCCATAAATAAAGGTGGCATTTTTTAAGACACCGCCTGAAAAGCAACATTACGCGATGAAAGAGAAAAATAAATATTAAAATTTTCAAGGGTTAGGTTGTTCACTTCCCGATGTGATATGCTTAATTTTATACATAATAATAATGCCTATTTTCAATATTGTGGTAACAGGATCACAAAAGCTAGAAAACGTTTTTATACAGCGTGCAACCAGCTGGTTCAAGTGAGTCAATACCACAAACATCCTTGTAATTTTAGCACCCTCTCACTCATACACACATCTAATCAAATTTCTCTCTGATTTAGTGGCGTGTAATTAAATAAAGAAACATTTAATATCAAAATACCTAACGTGTCATTTAACCAGAGTTTAATGTCAAGAAGTATTGACTCGTTTTGGATGACAATTTAGCTGCTGCTTTACATTAGTACACGCATATTGTATTATAATTACAATTAAAATATTTAATTTTCTATACATCCACACTCCTGACAATCATTCGGATCTAGGTAGAATTTTCCATATCTATATCTAATATGGAGTAAATACTCCTAGAGCCTCGTTTGGAAAGGAAATCATCTTATAATTACGCAGGCTAGATTATGTTTACCGCAGAAACCGCAAGTCAAATACTTTAATTATAATCAAACAGTCGGTGATGGATGGGGAGTCTCTTCGTAAGTCTGATCATATTCCACTGGATGCCGAGTGGAAAGCGGAATCGGCTGTCACTAGCAATATGAGTTACGGTCTCTGGCGATCGCAGAAAAGCGGGCAGCTTAATATTTCTCATTAGTTTATTAGAATTCGGATGGCTTTGTAAATGCTAACATTTAAATAAGCTTAATTAATCTTATGAGTAAATGATATTTTAAGAAGGATTAAAATTAAGAACGTTGGTAGAGTAATTTATGCAAAATTTATAAACTATCAAAACTAAATGGTATGAACAAATAAAATGAATTTCGTTTTATTAATATTTTATTTGACATTTTAAAAATGTATATTAATAAAATCATTGTTTATATATATATATATATATATATATATATATATATATATATATATATATATATATATATATATATATATATATATATATATATATATATATATATATATATATATATATATATATATATAAATATATATATTCTGACCATTAAAGCACTTTTTATAGTGTTATATGAATTTATTATCAATCAATATGTAATGAATTAAATCATTTATTTTGTGGAGGATATTCTCTTTTTTCTATTATTTCATTATTCATAATTTCATAAATTTTTTTATAATTTTATTTGTTAGCATTATTTTTAAATTTAGATAAAATATTAATACCAAAGAAAACCATTTTATTTATTGATTCATTGAAGTTTTAATTATATATATATATATATATATATATATATATATATATATATATATATATATATATATATATATATATATATATATATATATATATCAAATTTTATATTACTAAAAAAGAACAGAAATAATTGCATTGAGATAGAAAAATGTTAAGAAAATGAGGCGATAATTTTAACCTCGCAGTTATCTTGATGATTGCATATACAATTAGATTTACACAGGAAATAAGATCTATATAACTTATAATAAATAACTTTTCCCTTTGAAATACCAATGTTAAACTATTTAACATTAACTTTCTAAACCAAAGAAATTAAGAAAATCATGAAATTGAGTTCTCATTAACATTCATATAACAATTGAGTATATTTTTTCAAGTATTTCATAATAATAGATTTTAAATATTGATTAAATCATGAAAGTACATTTAAAACGAATGAACAATTAATAGACTTTGTATCTTTACCAATCAGAAACACAGATAATTCATTTGTCTTAAATGATCAGAATTTTATATTCATAACTTTCGATAAAAGATTTCTTTTTTATCTTACCTTATTTCTTTGATAAATTGTGAATATTTGATAAGTCAAGAAACATAAAGCTTATTTAATGATAAATATAAGCTTATTTAATGATGAAATTTTTGACCCCGAAATTATAATTATTGACATATATCGTTAATTTATAAAATTACTTTAGTTGACTTTTTCTTGTTAAAATTATTCATGACAATAACATATTCATTCAAATATTTATTTTGCATGTGATTACAGTACTTTATTACTAAGTAATTATTGAAAATTTTACTACAAACAGATTTTAATCCACCACATAAAACTGAATTTAAAGTTATAAATACTTTTTAAACTTAGGAATATTCACATTTAAAAAATTTTTAAAGTCAATGTGTGTTCTCTGCATTGTTTTATAGTAGAATCGTAGATAAATTTAGGTACAAATATTTAAATAATAAATAATGAAATACATTACAATCAAGTTATATAAGTATTAAAAATACAAACATGAAATAAATTTACTGTGATTTTTAGAGGAGATATATTTGACTCACACAACAACTTAAATTGATAATAATTCATGAATTATTGATTAATTTAAGCTTTAATTGAAACAATCCCTGAATATAATTTGAATAATATTGTGTTTGTTCCATTTTTTTTTTCGAGCCTCGAATTCACTTCCTCGACGTTTCCGTTTTCGAAATGAATAGTATCAAATCATTAGGAATGAAATTTTACTCTAGAAAAGCAATGGATGATTTTACAATCATATTAGAGGCTTCGCGAGAATGGGGAACCTTACTAATTAGGTAGAAAATCGATTGATTCAGTTTCTCATTCTAGGGAGTTAATTAAAGTAGAGCAAAGAATTACTGAAGAATATAATAAAGGGGCAATCAAGTAAGAATATTCTAAACTTTGGTAGAAATGGTTAAAGCCTAAGAAATGTTTCTTAAGGAAAAATAAAAACAAATATTTGGCTTGTACATATTTTCCTCGTTTACATTTTTCAACATTTTTAGAATTACTTGTATTTGTGTCAAAATGTTTTATAAATTATTTAATATTTTTTACCAATATAATAAAAAACTTATTTATACTTAAATGATCTAAATAAGAGTTCATAAATAAATTATGAATTAATAGTCTTACATCTTTCCATTTCCTATTATGTTAAATATTAACATACAATATAAAATATATAATGGAAATTCCAGCAAATCTCTTTATTTTAATAACTACGTTGCCTCTTTTCTAATTGAACTTTTTTAAATATAATGCATCTAATTGCTTTTGAATGTTATCTTTGATTTAAATTTAAATAGAAATGAACAATTCAATATCGATATTTATTGTAATAATACACGTTACAGATAAAATGATTTTTCAATTAAATTTCAAAAATAATTATGATACAAATGTGACATTAACACGAAAACTAAGTTTAGATTATATGAAAACATTTCATTTAAATATCAAACGCAAGTTAAATGTTATTTAATAATATTGATTCCAGTTATTGAGAATTTTTTTAAATCTAAATTGTATGCTATCTTATTAAATAAAATTTTTAATAAAGCAAATCAATTTTGTATTCCGAGAACATACAGATTAATAAAAAATAATTAGCAAAGAACATTTGTTAATAAATCAATATACATATAGCATGATATAATTTTTTTAATTATAAATTTCTAGTTTTTGTAAGTCAATAAAACAAAAGTTGCGGGAAAATAATCCTGCAAAAATGAATATGTCTAATCAATATGTAAAAGTATTCCTTTTTTTTTCATTAGAAATAGATCTTTTTTTTTGTTACTTTAACTACAACAATATAACACTAATTAAAAATTTTTGAAATAAATCTCTTTCTCTTTCAATAACTTTTATTAACAAATCTCTTTCTCTTTCAATATTTTTTATTAACAAATCTCTTTCTCTTTCAATAACTTTTATAAACAAATTAACAAAACATTTTGGAAAGAAATATGTACGAAACATAAGAAATTATATTCAAACAATGACATTTTTTAATGCATCTTGCATATTTCAAAACAAGCATATTTATTTTAAGAAACAAAATAGTATAATTTTAAAATATTACATTTTATTATGGAATCACAGGTCCATCAATATGTTATTTTATTTAAATTTTTTACAATTAAACTTTTAAATTTTATCATCAGATTGACTGTATGAGAAACGAGCACTGCTATTTATAAAGCTATATATAAAGCACTGCTATATATTAATCATGCACAGTACACACTCATTCAGATGTACTTACCTCTGAATGTACAACCTAAGCATTGCAACTGACGAAACTGTCCTATTTATAAATGCTCAGAAATAGTAACTTCCCGTTAAATTGTGTCTACACGTTATTTAACTAATACTTCTGTGTTTTTTGGATAACAGATATACAGTTATTTGACACGTTTAATTTTATATAATCTGAATAAATAAAATATTGTCTGATCAACATTCATATCAAGTTATGTGTTCAAGAAGAAGAGAAAAGGATAATGGTATGGTGATAAAATTTTGAGCAGATGAAGAGAAAAATAGAAAAGCCTAAGTATTTTTTATCCTTGAAAAAATCTACAGAATTAATATTTTTATACTTACCAGAATAAGTTTTCATCTTAAATGTGAACATCATATTTTTAACAATAATTCAGTTTGAAAAACTCTTCAATGATAAACCTTTTTTATAGAAATCGTGTAAATAAAAATCATTTAAAAATTTATTTCATAATAAATATATATAAATTTATACAGCATAAGAATGTTAAGAATTACTAAACAGCGTTAAAATAAAAATATCAGTTTTAAATAAATGTGTATCAGTTTAATTTCTTCCTATTTCTGTTTATATCCATTATTTTTGTACCCTTTACTTCCATACAAAGAAGTAGTAAAAATCACTTTAAATAATGTTTTTTTTTTTTTTAACGAAATGATAAAAATTCGAAAAATATTAAATCTAAATTAACATAAAATGAAAATATTTATCATTATAACGAACAATATGAAAATATACGATACATTCAATCTTAGATGAATTACCGAATGTTTCAAGAAAGCTTAGAAGGAAGTCTGATGGAAAAAAAAAAAGAACTCCTTTCTAAGAACAATCCCAGCTTTCGTTGGAGAAGAGGTTGAAAGGTGTTATAGAAGTTTTAAGATTATCTTACAAATGAGGGAAAGAAAACAAAGAAACTGAAACTGTCTTCGAGAAAGAAAGAATTAAAAGAAGGTAAATTCCGTGCAATGGGGAATTCACAAAGGCGTGAACTTACGCCACCCTCTGGAATGATGCCAAAGCATTATCAATGCTTCTTTGGATTTTTTCGAGCAGATTTCCTTTTTTCGAAGTTTACTCATGTGTATTCAGGCAATAGCTTGAGTGAATAACGACTTTCATTCCCTTTCTTCGAAGAAGTGGACGGAAAAGAGAGAGCAAAAAGGGTTAAAAAAATCTTCTCGAAACGCCCCTAGCACGCTCTTCATTTCTCATTCCTTTGGAGACCCTTATTGGATTTTCCTTAAAAATCTCTTTCTCAAAAGAGAACAGAGATTTAATTTTACTCTCGAGACTTCGTTGGTGTGAATAGCCGTCTGAAAAACAAATCGAAAGAAAAACAATGTAAACACGTCTGAAATCACCCATTTGAAAAACTTCTAAGTTTCAAGGGTTTTTTTTATTTTTTTATATATATATTTTTTTTATGCTTTCTTTGAATAGTTTTCATCAAATCTAAAATATAGAAATAGTTTTTTTATAGTTTATTTTCTAATGTTCTTCATAAAATTTATTATAAAATCTGGTGTTATATTTAAAAGCACGCAAATATTCGCAAATAATATAAATAATACAGACTGTTTATAATGACAGTATCCATATATATATATATATGTATATAGTAAGTACTAAAAGGAAAAACTGACAAAAATTGAGAGATAAAATGAAAGTGAATCTGAGAGGTTAATGAAAAAAAGAGGGCGCTGTGAACAGACTTTTCACTATTGTCCATTAATAGTAGCATCATTGGACAAAGTGGTTTTATTGCAATTGTAGACATGAATTTCAACTTCAGAATAATAAGACCTTGCAAAAAATATTGAAAATTGTGATAAGTAAACAAATGCTAATTTTATGAAATCAATTAATCTAAAAAGAGGATATAGAACAAAAAAGGAAAAAAATGAGGGAAATGGGCAAATCTTTCACCCTGCTGGGAAAGTTCCCCTCGCTAAGGAAAACATTTCTTATATTGTGTAATTGTATATTTAATAGATACTCATATTTAATGTTTTTGCTGTTGATAGCTACTGTTATCAACAGCATTGCTTTGTTAATAGCTACTGCTTAATATGTGGAAGATAATGGGCACAATCAAGTTTTAAAGATTCCAAATAGTTTCTATATAAGCAAAGCATTTTAGTAACGTCTCAGCCAAAAGTTTCAAAGGTCATATTTGATAAAAACATATTTATATTTTGAAAAAGATTATACACATAATGATGTGTGACAATTAACTTAATTTTGACACAATAAACAAAACTTTTGTAGAAAAAACAATATTAGCAAGTGATCTATTTTGCAGAAAGTAGTAGACTAAAAAGTTTTACATTGTAAATACAGAGTTATAAAAGAATATTTTGTTGCATATTCTTATAATGTTGTGATATGTTAGAACAGAATTTTTGTGTAATGGATGAATTTTTTCCTAAAAGAAAAAAACTAATCAGAAGCTTTGGGGCCATTTCAATCCAAATAATTAACTTCCTAGAATGTATGGAGTTCAGATAATACTTTTTTGGACATCTACTATTCCACATAGTAGAAATCTTTCACTTCTCATTCCACAAGATCCTTCATGATAAGTTTTGTTCACAAACATGCTTAAAAAATCTCATAGTAAATTTTTACATCATATATACTAGATCCTTGTGAAGTTCTTGATCACAATAACTATCTTACAAATTATCCGCTGAAGTTTATGTAATCTTGTGCAGCATTAGCAGAATCCATCGGCCTTACTTCAGCAGAATATTTTTCTTGACTCATTCCTTTACTATTTTAGAATAATCGTTATAAATACTTTAGCATTACAACAAATTTTCAAAATAATCTTGGTCAAATAAAATAGCATTAGATTTTTTTTTTCAGTTATTCTCTAAATAAAACATGCTGCCAAAATGTATATTAAGTATCTGTACTTGTGAGAAGCATCAGTTGGAAGTTTCAATGATTCTTCCTTGACATCTTAAGCAGTAAATCATGGTCAAGCTATAAGATTTCTATCGCAAACTACGAATATTGCCACAAATCATTAAACAGTTTTCATAGTAAACTATTTCAACAAATGTCATTAAATGACAGTTCTTTTGTTGACCCAACATGAAACATTTAAAAAATGCTTACTTAATTTCATATTCAAAATTAGTTAATGCTGTTAGATGATTATACACCTTATATTCGCAATTAATATGATTGATAATGAAACTATTGTTTTATATGATTTTATTTGGGGACTGTTCATAAACTTATCTCTTTCAGCCTGTTTCGAAAATATTTTTGAAATACTTTGAGCACAGACTTACAATATATATATATATATTTCAGATAATGATATATTATTTTAATAAAAGCCTATGAGGTCAAATTATCTTTGCAAGCATCTCATAGAGAATAAAAATTATCTTGAGTTGAATTGTATTCAACTGATCTTAATAATGAACAACTGTGGAAAATTATATCTCAAATAATATAAATAACAATTACTCATGGCAGTCTTATTGCCTTTAACAAATAATAATTTTATATACTAATGAACATTTTATAATAAATTGTTGCTTCTATATCCTTTTTATTTGCTTAAAATTGTTTAAATAATTAAACTACATGACTTGTACATATTATTATGATTAGATTTTTGGAAAAATGAAATAAAGATTAATTATTGCAGTGTTGCTTGGGTGACTAAATTATGTGCTATTTTCTTGTAGCACACTAAATTTTCCTTTAAATCAAACGCTTAATATTAATCTAAAGCTCATCTCATGTACTTTATATTTTTTAGCAATATTTTAATAAGAAACAAATTTACTGAGATTATGCCATGTAAAATTATGTGAAAAAAATTAAAGAGAAGTATTTTAAAACATAATATTATATATAAATATATAAATAATATTTAAAAACTGATTGTAATATATTATAACTTTTAGTATGTGATTTTAAACACGTTAATCAATTAAATAATAAGATTGGATAGATATTTTTATATTAATCTAAACAACACACATCATGTATTTTAATTGCATTTAATAATAAGAATATATCAGTAAATATTACTGATTGTGTAATAAAAATGAACCGCAAAACATTCCCCATTTCTCAATAAGCGAAAATTACGGACTTTCAATGAAAAATACCACTTGTCATTCCATTTAATTGCTTGTTGCATACAGATGCCACCATCCACAACAAGCAAATAAATTTCGTATTTATTTTGCAACATTACCCTGAAATACTAAATGATATGACATACGGGTGTCATATTTAATTATGCATTTCTCGTATTGATGTCATAAAATTCCAAATATACAAAAACATATTTCTTGATGGAGAGAAAACGAAACACCTTCGAGATGGTAATTTATCGTTGAATTTGGCAAAATCCCAACAAAACCGGCAGCAGAAATGCGTTTTCCAAGAAGCATTTTCCAAATTTAATTATGTTGACAAATAATACGTCTGGCACAGAGACTGTCGCAGCTAATTCAATATGAGAGGCTAACGCAATGTGCTAGAAATTAAAGTTGGAACTTAACTCAACCTTCCTTAAGTTATTTAAATTAATATGTTGAAGATTACCACCAAAGCCAGGTCACCATAATAAATATTCATATAAATCTATGGGAGTTCTCTTAAATTTCAGAAAATAAATTGTTGGATATTTAAAAACTAATTAAGGCATAATGGTGGTTCATAGTATGCTATCATAAAATATAATTTAATAAAGTTTCGAAAATTAAATTTTATTTTTATTTTCCCCTTTACAGCAGTGAGTTGAGTAGTAAGCTTGTATTAACGATATATATGAACAAGTAAATTTATTATGCATTATATTAAATTTATTTTATACGATCTTAATTAACATATAATTTCTGAATTTTCCGCCTCAAATTATTTAAGTTTATGGAAATTATGTTTTAATTCATCGGGAAATTTCCTTAGATTATAAAAATAAAATGAATTTTTTGACTCACATAAATACTATTAATTATAACATATGAATTTAATGTTTTGATTTGAAAATGCATTCGTTTGATAACTATACGAAACCGAATTGAAATATATTTAAAAAATCATTGACTTAATTATGTAATTCAGATCACAGCTTTAAGTACGGTTCAAGTTTTTACATGGAATTTCGGAAATGCATTTAATTTATCAACAAATATCATTTTTTAATTGGCATTGGTTGTATTAAGCCTATATTCTATTCATATTAATCATCCTTGGCGAAAAAATATTTTTAATTTGAACAATAGCTAAATATTTGTACGTATAGATTGGATATGTTTAACTGATCAAAAATATGATTTTGCATATCATCATATATCAATTTAATCAAATAATTAACATTGATTCTAGATACATTTTAATTTATTTTTCACGACAAGTAATTATTATTAAAAATATATTTTATCATATTAAAACTTAAAACACCAAATGTTCGATATTTTTCTGGATTAATTTAATGCTAAAAGTCATCAATAAAGTTATTAAAAAACAGCATATTTCAGCCCCTCTTCCAACATGGAAGAGGGGCTGGAATATGCTGTTTTTTAGAGAAAGAGATAATTTGTATTACCTTTCCTCGACTCAATTTTACTGCAGAATACAGACTACACGTAAAAAGAATTGTATATAGCCAATCGTAAGTGTGCAATACCAACCATATTCAATATCTATTAAATTATAATTTGATCATATTTAATAAATAAGACTTGAATTCCTTTTAAATGGGTAAAATAAGCATTTTAAAGATTCTGTCAAACTTGCCAAGGACCCAAACAATAAAAACTGAATTTCACTATAAATTAAAACAAATAAAGATCTTTATATCTGTAAATCTCAAAGATAAAAAATAAAATATGACTATAAGATTTATTCAAAAAAATATCAAGTATTTGATTTATAAGTATAGAAATTTAAATGCTGACTAACTCCTACGATGTAAAAATAATATTCACTAATTTATATAGGCCATAACTTAACTCAATCAATCCTTTCAAATTTATAGCTGCCATCTTTCCCAATAAGCCTTCTCGCGCGGCCTCTGCTAAAGCAGTAATTAAAGCATCTCCGAAAATGTAAGACGTTCAGCATCTTTCCCGATATAAGCAGTTACTCCCTGGAAATTAGCGTTAACTGCGACCGAGAAATTATCTTTTGCCATAAATCACATAATTTTGCCCTCCCTAAAGACAACGCCCTTCATCTTGGACCAGGTTTGTGGCTAAAGAAAACAATCAATATTCGTGAGTCTGCCAAGAAATCAAAGGGTGGCTCTCAGAAGAATAGAATAGTAGATGTAAGTTAATGGATTCTGTACTCTGTATAAATATTTCGAATCATTAAAGAAAATTAATAATTCAGATGCATGTATGTATAAACAAACACAAGCACATGTACATATACACTAGTACATATTAGAGAAGTTTCTAAGTACACATATTATATGTTGTTAAATATTTAAAAAATAAAGACAAGCTGAGGCCTAATAATTGTAAATTCCAAGAACAATTTGTGTGAAATGTTTTTGTTATTGTAATCAGAGCAATTTTATCTAAAAACATGTGCTTGTTGAAGAAAAGATCTTTTTACACTTTAATTTTGAGGTTATATATATGCATGTGTGTGTACATATATATATATATATATATATATATATATATATATATATATATATATATATATATATATATATATATATATATATATATATATATATATATATATATATATATATATATATATATATATACTTGAGATCAAATATTGCAATTTATATTTGTCAAAAAGGTTAACTGAAAATCACTTTTGGATTCAAAGATATTTTTATAATAATTTCCGTTCTTTAATTGGTAATTTCACTAAATAAATTAAATAGTTCACAAGACTCACAAAATTGAGCTATAATTAATGGATTTTTTTTTTTTTAACAAGATAAAAAAAAATTCTGAAGATTTTGAATAATTAGCTATTTATGATATTTAGATACATTTTCAAATATATAAATTTTAAACAAATATCCAATTTTTTTACTTAACTTATTTTAATTTTTCTATGAAATAACTATATTTTAAGTACTTAATTTTTTAATTTTATTTATCAAAATGTATTATAAATATTTAAAAACATAATTTATATTACAAGCTTCCTGAATATGATTCATGTTCCAAAATCTAACTATTTCTGATGTTAAAATAAAAATATTATTTTCGGTAACACATATAAATATGCAAAGCGATATTTAATAAGTTTATTTTATTTTTGTTGTCATAAATAAAATCGTAAAAAATTATTATTCAAATATTTTATTTTTCAGTAGAACATATTATTAAGTATTTAATTCATATACGAAAGTACACAAATGAACTGTGGCAGACATCATAGAACAAAATAAGGAATTTGGAAAACACCAAAGAAATTCATTAAATTACACTTTTTGATGGGTTTTGAATAGTGTGAAATAAAATTTAGAAAGTTTATTTTTCTAAAATATCTTAAATGCTACTTTTATGATTTCAAATTCTTCTTCCATGAAAAATCATTTGTAAAAAAAGTAACATAGCTTTGTATACATAAAGAAAGATTAAAATTTAAAAAGAGGCCACATGTATTGGAAAATGTTTTTTAATTTTCTCTGAAATTTACCATTGTTTCCCTTACATGACACAATTCGATAACATCTAATACCAAGCGATAAAAAAATGAACGAAATAAACAAATTCAGAATGAATGTATTCAATTGGACGCATTTTCGACTATAGGTTGCGATGCTTTGCACGGGAAAAAAAATTCTTCAAAGCATATTTAACTTAAATGTTTCAATATTTTCCTGAAAGTGAGAATTTTCGGTGCCTTTAAGATAATGTGTAAAAAGAAGAAATACTTTTCTAGACAGTATCTTTATACTTTGCTATTCTGGTTAATTTTTGGATCAAAGCTTAGAAGAATAGAAGATTTATTTTCTCACTTCCTTTCCAACAAACATGTGTTAAACAAAAAATCCCAGAACAAGTAACTGTGTCTGACAAATGATATTTCTACTTTTTCTCTGCCATTTCATGCCATGAAAAAAATAGCGTTCTGGGTAAGGTTTCTTCTTTTTTCATGTCTAGGATGAAGGTTACAGTATACTTTACATTCAATCATACCTTATGTTTCCTTTTAAACTGACAGAATAACATTAAACAGTGACAAGTTATTGCTGCGTTTCATGTTTCTGTTTTCGTATCAAAATATTCTCAGTATTTCAAAAGCATTTCATAGAAAATAACATAGTAGAAAGTAGTATTGCTTGTAATCTCTCTATAAGATGCATGTTTTTAAATAATATAATATATTAGAAGACCATTAGGAAACCATGGCTACAAAAGCCATTAAATCTGTATAAATTTCATTGAAACAAAAAATTTTGCTATAAATTTTGAATGTATTGTCATGATTTAAAATAATATTCAGATAACTTGTTAAAATGTGTCTGTAAATCACTTTCTTTTTCGTATTTTTTAAAATTTTTCTTTTATACAATACACATAATTATTTCATTGAATAATTACTGGCATATTTATCAGTACAAATTATCCTATGACTTAAAATCAATTTTTTAATAGGATGGATTTAAAAACTTTTTTTGGTCAATTCAGTATTAATTATATAAGAATATTTTTAATTCTATTCATCCGAAAATAAAGTGAAACTAATATGATATATTACCCCCCATCGTCGACATTTGCAACATTTTTTCGTCTACAAACAATTCCAAAGCTATCGCCACTTAAAATAAACTGCATATATGACACAAAAATGACATAGTACATGAGAAAAAAACCAAACCTGGCAACAAAAAAATCCGAAAAAACAACAAAAATTCAAATTGGCAACACCAAAGGAAAAACCGAAAATACTATAATCAAAGCAAAGAAAGGCAGATTTGGCGAGAAATCTCTTGGGGACGATATATCCTACTTATACCAAAAAAGTTGATCACGGATTGAAAATTAAAATGAAACAAATGTATTTTATCATAGTATCAATTATATGTTCTTAATACTCAATCAACACTTTTCTAAAACAAGTTTAACTCTTAATCATAAATTAATGTTCATATGTTCCAGACATTAATTTATACTTTAAAACTTACACCTGAAATTTTTTCAGGAAGTGGAATTACCTCTGAATAACCCATTAATTTAAAAATGGAATATTAGATGAGAGGAATAGAGATTCACAGCCAAATTTTATTTTAGAAAGATTATTTGTCTGTGACACAGGTATAGGAATTGGAGTTTCTTGACTACTACTACCCCTAATATGGGTAGTAAAATATTTGGTTTAACTGTCAGTTTTTATTGTACATTGAGAAACTGTATACAAGGATTTATTTTTCACCCAATATTAATTTTCAAAGTATAGAAATGCATTTTTTAAAAGTAAAATAGCATTGTTTGGGTCCAATATGAATTGTTGGCTATTTATCTTTACATTTCCTCCATTAATGGTATGTGAAATAATTAACAATCAAATAAATATTTTACAAAATTATATTTAATTTTGAGAATATGTCCCTTCATTTATTAAATAATTTTGCATAATAATCCAAAACAGCATGTGTTAACCCAAGATTATTTTCTAGTTTTATTAATATTTCTTATATTAACCGAATTTTGAATAATATTAAAAAACACTATGCTGGCTAAACTAATATTAAGAAAATTTTGTCATCAAACTTAAAATCCATAATTGAAGTGTGAAAATTGTTTTTTCCTATTTTTTCCCAAGTTCCACCAATTTAAAAAGTGAAACAAAATTTTTACACTCACTACTAATGAAAAATAATGATGTATTTTTAACGCATAAAAATACTTTTAATTGTTAACTTTTACTGTACAGCAACTCAGCATAATATAAGGGATATTTAAAAAAGAAAAATGAATTTAATTCAAGGGTTTTTAAATAAATGTTAAAAATATTACATGGAAAAATTTGGTAAAAATGTTACATTGAAAAAATTTGAATTTGCTTAGCTTCCAAAGAATAAGTCTGGGAATTAGATGGACTTAAGTTTTATAATTTTGTTAAAGTAACGGGTATTTGAGATGATGATCTCAAATACCCGTTACTTGATGAAAATCGATCTCTCTATGATTAGGTTAACCAATTTAAATGAGCATCGCACGCCGTTACTTTTAAGATGTTCCTAGTTCCCAGAGATAAAAGCTTATTATCTAAAGCCTCTGAAAATTCAAAACTAATACAGCAAGAAATTATTGATTTCACTTATCTTTCTCTGCAAAATAAACGAATATTTTGAAGAAGAATTTTTCTTTTTTTTTTTTTTGCAAAAACCAAAAATCGATTCGAGATCGTAATCCCATTAGTTTGCGAAAAGAAAAATAAGTTTTTTGTGTTTCCATCGAGCACAAAAGGTATCGAAACAAAAAGTTAGTTTTCCCTCTTCTGGTTAATGCACTTATTTAATAGTAATTTTTTTCAATCTTTCCAAGCTATTTGGGATCAGCATTGATTTTTTGTATTTCCTTAATGAGTATAAAGCTTATTATTATGAAGTTACAAAATTATTACTAGTTCTTTTACTTAGTGTTTAAAACACACATTATAAATAATCTGATTTCGTCATCATGCTTTTTTTTAAAATAAGGCAAAACTATATCTTATTTCAATAATTTTTTATAATTATTCATTTGGTGATATTTTTAGTTTAAATTGTGTCCATAGAATTTTAAGTACAAAAAATTTATATTTTTCCAATTGTGTTTTCGCAATATTTCACATAAGGTGTGAGCATTTTCTTATTTGTCTACTTCAAATTATTTCATATTTATTTCAAAGATTATAAATTATTTAATGAATAATATTATATAATATCAAAACGAATATTATATTTTCTAAATAACTATCTAGTTAATATAAAAATATTTAACTTTTAATAATGAATTAAATTTTTACAATTTGTTACTTTTCTAAACACACTCTAAAACAAAACTCTATCAGGGAAATTTTTTTATCTCTAAATTTTAATAAAATACATCACTGAATATTTTTTGTATTGTTTTATATTATTACGATTTAAAATAAATACTTGTTTCATATAAAGCTATCTTTTACCATAAGATTAGGTTGCTTTTCATTTATTATAAGTTTAATATATCTGATTTAAATTTTATGTATAAAAGTTATTTCCAATTATATTACTTTTATTTAAGGTATAGAGCAATCACTTCGCTGTTAACAATAAATACTTCTATGAGCTTAAAATGATGATTAAAAATACATTTGCTATTGGATGGTGTTAATGAGAATTCATTCTATCAAATTATCGTTGTTAAAGCTTTTATATGTGTCGTTCATGACATATAAAAACCTTCATTAAGTGAAAAGAAAACGAACTTGTTCATATATGCTTAAAATACATATAAAGAAGTTTTTCAGAAACATACTTAAAAAATATTCCTCCTATTTCTCAAGAAAACGGTTTTTCTTAAATGAAGTATGGAGCACACTTTTACTTCATACGCCAATTTTAAATTTCTTTATTTAAACCTTGAATGTGCCATCAAATTAATTAATTGACTAATAAAAAAGAGCGATATTTTTAAGAGACAAAAAAAGTTACAAGGAGGGTAAGCAGGAAGATTTCTAAAATAATCAGCACATTTTAGATGTTTAAATGGAACAGCACTATATCTTATCATACCTATTTTTGTGACACTGTCTTTTGATAAAAAAAAAAATATCCTGACAGCTGCTGTGGGCTTCTAGAGGTGGATAGCTGATGTCCTGACTCCTCTCCCTGGGTGGATAGGACACACTTTAACATTCTTATCTTAATAAAATAAATAAAAGGATTTTGAAGCCTAAAACAGGAAGATATTTGAAGAAGAGAGCATCGGAAAATGACACTACCGACAAGGGTTTTACTTTGTCTTTCAACTCTCGTTTTATTTTTGGAACTTCCATGTGTTTCGTGTCTTACGGTAGAGTCGCCTTGGATCAATGTGTTTTTCAAACTCTTCTCGCTGGCTGTGACAGGACCGAAGGCATGTCGTGTACTTTTTTCTTTTTACCTACTGAGCGGAACGGTAGGAAAAGGAAATGTATTCGAAGAGGAAAGATGTTTTCCTTTCGAATATGAACTGGATAGGACTGTAACTTAGACATAGTAATCTTTCATATCATTCCAAAGAAAAGAAGTTCTCATTAACATTTATCTTTACATATATAATTTAATTATCATAAAAAGAAATATAAAATTCATCAAAAAGGTAAAGATGTATTTTTATAGGATATTCAAATATGCGTTGATTAAAATGTTGTTGCACCAGCATGCTTCCTTGTACCTAGCCCTGAGTTGGGCTCTATCAGTTAGATAGAAGCAGTTGGCAAATATTCGTGATTTTGATACAGGTACTAATAAGAAAACCTCCAATACTTGGCCTACCTATCCTAGAGGTATCATTTCATTTGGAGGACACAGCGATTACCACCTCAACCGCCTTTAGTGAACACGATGGATCTTTCGATAGGCCGGAATTCAAACTTCCAACTATGAGCACGACGCCCGAACCAGCCAGGCCACAGCGGCCACATGTGGTTCGGGCGTCTGATTGAAATGTTAACACAGGAAAAAAAAGATTGAATACTTCATTTCTGCATTTGAAAGTTGAATCCTTATCATATGAATTGCTCGCTGGGTATATGCAACTATCATGCAGATGAAAACTATGAAGTAGTTTAAAGCTTCATAAAGTTAGTTCGAAAACTACTTAAGAACTCTTACAAAACTCTTTAAATTATTAGCTATGCAGATTTTTGACATCTTAAACATCCATTATGTATTGTTTTCTGAGAAAATTTTCAAAAGGAATTTAACCTAGCCATATGCTACAATAGAGGCAAACTGTAAAAATATTTCTAAGCATTTACTCAACAAATATTCATATAGAAATAAAACATCCATATTACTTTGTTCACCAGTCACTGGTATAGGTAATTTTATTTCTTAAATTCTTTTTTGATTCCATGTAATCATTTAAAGAAAGCTATTATCGGTGTAAATGTGTAACAGAAAGTATTTTATTATAAGTTATATTTTATCCCTCTGCGCAAAAAATAGATTATATTTGTCATAAATTACATTCATTATTTAGGATAAAAATTAATAAATATTTATGAAAAACTTTTTAATTTATAAAATAGAAACAAAAAATGAAATTCTGTGTATTAGCAATGACATGCATTATATACGATATTACTTAACTTTTTTGGCATGTAGCACAAAAAAGCGTTTTCTATTTTATTTCCATCACTACGAAATTATCTAAATTGTATCCAACAGTTTTCACAGCAAATCTGATTCCCCTTATCTAACAAATCTCGTTAAAATGATCTACTACAAAAATTTTCTTATAAAAATGTGCTAACGGTGGAATACAAATTATATATTCCTTGCTGAAAAATGCAGAAACTCGCCATCTACCTATAGCTTCAAGTTATAATACTATTAACTTGCACGAATTGCGTGAAAAGGTAATTGTTTCCTTTGTGAAGGAGACCCTGGCCAATAAAGCAGGCCCTTCTCACCACACCACCGCGGCTACCCGCAAAGCAACATTAAGAAAAGGAGAAAAAAATCGATCAAGTTAGTCCCCAGCCACCCTCAGCTTCTGCAGCCCCCTGCGACGCCAGTGAAAACGACGAAGGGAGGGGAGGGGGGTTACCAGTATCCAAATAGTTTTTCTTTCGCTTTTCCCTTTTGTCCAGGCTTTAAATGTTGTGAACCGTTCGTAATGAACTCCCCGGTCGTGAAAAGTCACGGAATGAAATAGGGGGAGGGAAACAGAAGAGAAACTGAGACTGTTTTCAACGAGGAAAATGTCACTGAAGAATTCAAAGCTTTTCTTTAAGAAAAATGGAATTCCATCGGATCTAGAAGATGGTTTAGGATAATGGCGATTAAATTGTCCCGAAAGTTAAGCCAATTAAAAGGAGTAGTTGTTCTTGTAAATGTAATCCAAGACAATATTTTAATGAACACACGTATAGTAGAAATCCATATTACAAAATAAAATAAAATTATGTTTTAAATCTCTAGGACAAATAAAAAAAACTGGATTTTTCAAAAATTATATTTAATTACTTGGAAAACAAGTTGATAATTTTTGTAACAATACCTTATTTTATAAAATGAAAGCAACAAAATTTTAACTCTGCATAATAGGAATGAAACACATTGCATACACTTTTATTCAATTATTGTTGTTCTAAGACGCTTTTTCTTCTCTCACTACGAAATTATCTAAAATGTTTGCTGCAAATTCGATTCAATTTATCAGACAAATCACATCAAAATGATCTGCAAAATTTTTCCAAGACAAAACTATGTGTGGTGGAATATAAATTGTTGATAGGTAAAAACATAATGAAAATTAAGGCTTAATGATTATCTTTAGTGTGGAAATGTATGCTTTTATAGTTTCCTTAAAGTTTATTAATGTTCATGCAGATATAAAGAAAAATTAAATTATGCCGATTTCATTTTCGATCACATTTAATTCCTCCATTTTCCCTTTAAAATGGACCAAAAGACACATATTTTCTATCTTATGTTCTCATTATGTAGCTTTTATTTCGTTATTAAAGCAATTATACTAGGTAGAATACTCTATCCAATAATGATGCGTTACAAGAATATAACAAGATTTTTGAATAATTAATCTCGGTGAAAATATTAGTTTGATAGATTTTGTAATACTATTTTATTTATCATTAAATATTCTAACTTTAAACTTTTGTTACGTAGTGTAACAATTCAAATATAAATTGCAAATTTCACGGTTTGTTTCGTAAAATTTATAACAGGAATAATTCGTGAAGCTTACTAAGAAATATCAATTTAACTTCTTTCTCAAATTATTATTTTTTTAATATTTAATTTAAAAATAATTCTTTAAAATTTCAAATTTTATTTTATTTTCTTTTAAACACACTTAATTACAGCTGATTGTTTTCTAAAAAAAGAAGTAACATACTTCACCCCAGCTGTGATGCTGTAGAATCGAAACAGATTCGGAATTTTTTATTTTCATACCTCCATCCATCGCCAGATAAATTTTTAATAGTTTTTAACTTATAATAAATATTCCAATTTATAAAATTTTGTATAAGGTTTGATATTTTTGTAAGTATTATTGGTACATATGGAAATTTATAATATTTTATGGAATAAATTTCTTCTAAAATTTATCACATAAATAAATTTGCATACATTTACGACAAAGAAAAATTTTCTAATATTTTAGATATTCCCTTCGTGCAGCATTTACTTTTAGCATCTTCAAGTAAACCACAAAAAACATGCAAACTATTCCCCGAACTCTCAGTTCTGTCCGAAACGCCCCCCTTCTATGCAAAACCAGTATCCGTAATGCAGTCACGTAAACCAATTTTCTTGACGTTCTGCAGTAGAAGAGGCGGTCTTTTACAACCTTTTCCATTTATAGCCATTTTTGTCACATACTCCACTTTTCTTTTGCATCCACACCAAGCCAACAAATCATCATATTCTTATCACGGGTAAAACGATTTATACTCAATATCCAAACTTCACAATTTCTTTTTTTTTCTCAAGTTAAAATACTACAAAATTCCTTTTTTTTCCAAAGAACAAAAATTGAAAAAAAAAAAATAGTCAGAGTTCTTCATAACACCTTTCTGATTCTCGATGCTTTATTTTTTTTTTTATCATCCAAGAAGGAAATTTTTCATTGAATCATAAAAATAGGATAACAGGAGCTTTACAGTAAATCTTCCTACATCTTCTGTCTTGATAGGAAAAAAATGATCGTAATTTCAACTTTTTTTTATTTTTATTTTTTTCCATCGTTCTGGAGAATAAAGTTTCCGAGCGATTGTTGCCATGACGACATGACATCATCATCTTTCTAGGGGAATTTTTTACGGGTACTTCTGACATGTAATGTGGCATCATCTAACTTTTTTTTAATAATATTTAAAGAAAAAATATTTCGATGTTAATGCCAGCAACTGATACAAGTGAATAGAAGTTTCGCATCCTTAAGTCATGAAATTTGATGTTAATATCGTGTGGTTATCTTATTATTTTGAAAATCCGTGTGTTTATTTCAAGTGCAATATTTTTTTATAACTTCCCGACTCGAAAGTTTGTTGCTTAAAACAGTGGTTTTGATATATTGAGTAACGTAGTGACACATATTACGAAACAGAAAGTGATAAATTATATTGTCTTAGCTTAGAGAGAAAGCAAAGTGAAATTGAAGCTGGTTTTAACTTTATTTGTTGAATTTTTAAGCCACAGAGGAGAAAAGCGCTGCTTAATTAAAATAGTTCGTAATTAAAATACGAATATATCCTCCATCTGTTCGTTTAAATACTTTATTTCTTTATAGAGAGATTGGTTAAATTAAAGAGAACAGCTTTGGATTTTGAATAAAAAGGAAATTAAAGTTCTAAGTTTTAAAGAATTCTGAACTAAATTTTAAAAAAATATTTTTTGAGTTTTCTAATGTAAGTTAAGGATTAAAACAAGTTAAATATTATTATAAAATAACAAAATATGGTATATTAATATGAAATATATAATAAATTAGTTAACTCATTTACTGTAATAATTTAGAGCCCAAGTATCAAGTTTAAGTGAATAAATTTTCGTGGTGCATTCACTACGAAATTTTATTATGCAACATAGTCACCATTTTTAAATATTTGATTCAATTTACAAAATAACAAAATACAAGCGTTGTTTAGAGCACTCTTTAAAATACAATGCATAATATTTACAGTAATTATTGATTTTTCTTACAGAAAAAGCTAGCAAAATTATTGATAAAGTCAAACAAATGTGGAACTTAAAAAGATATCATCAAATTTTATAAATTTCTGAGTCATGTTTCAGAGAATATATTCATTAGGTAACAAAAAAAAACTAATGAATTTAGTTTACTCTCATTAATTTTTATAGCTTGAATGAAATTTTTTATTTAAAAATACAAAATTGTATTATGATCGAGTATATATTTGTATTTTAACATATACTTTATTTAGATACGAAATGATTGATGATTGTATAGAAGAGTATTAATAATAAAAAAATTCGAATTTTTGACATTTTTTATTAAGAATAATTTTTAACAATTATTAACCAAAATAGAAAGGTATCGTACAAAGTATGTTTTTACAATTAATTTAGAAATACAGTGTAAAAAAATTTTAATTTTTTTAAAAATTAATAAGCAACATTACAAAGTAGTTAATTTTTCAATAAAAAAATAATAATTTATCCAAAATAAATAATAATTAAAAACTACTTCAATAAAACATTGAAGTCAAATTATTTTAATATTTGATTGCATTATACTTTTATGCTTGAAACAAATTATAGGAACTTTATTTTTCAAGAGTTATATTTTTAAATCTCCAAATTATATTTATAAAACACAACTCTCAAAATTAAAAAAAATGTTTTTGTAACTGCTAATTGGATATAAATAATTTTCTACATAGATAAATGGATTGTGATAAAAGTAGATTTTTTTTTTACAAAAGTTTTTAATACTGGAAATATTCCTCCATATATATTAACTTAAATTATTTATAAATCCCTCTCTAGAAAATAACTTCATTGGTAAAAATAAAAATAGCTACTTGGATTTTGGTAAATTTTCATCTTTTTAAAAAGTTTAAAAATATTCTTTTATAGTACACAAATTCTGTTCTAGGCATTTTTATTTTCTAATTTAAATAAACATTTTTTATATTAGTACCTATACTTCCAGAAGAATATAAAAGACATCCGTTTTTATTTGGATGCAGACCAGAAAAAAAATAGTTTCCTTTTCAAAATTAGCCGTGTTCTCTTTTCACAAACATAAAAAAAAAACATTTCCGTAATAATATAAAGCCGCATGGTAGAAAAATGAAATACCAGCGCTAAATTTTTTCCCCTATTTCCATTAGGTAAGGCGAAAACCTTTTTCTCTTTATTTCTTTTTAGTTAAATAATTTTTCTGGAAATATTTTGATGAATACGTCATTTCTTCTATGAATATTTTCTTTATGCATGCTGTGCTGACAAGCAGAAAAAAATTATAAAACTAATTTATATGTAGAAACCTATATATTAAAACACAAAAATAATTTTTCGTTTCTAAGCGAATGCTTTAACAAGTCAAATACACTTGGAAATTTTGTCGAGAAAAACTGAAATTAAACTCATTTAAGAAAATTAAGCAAATTAATACTGAACTGCCATATTCATTCAAATTTGTTTTTTAGTTTATTTTATAAGTAATTTCTCAAATGATTAAATTACACATACATTAAAAAATCTGAGATTATTTTCATAAATATATTGAAATATAAACAATTTTAGTAAGCATTATTTATTATTTACTGTATTGATAGTCAATTTATAAATAAAAGTAGTTATTAATATTAATAAATAAGAGTTTATTTTTTAAATCTTTATCTTATTTATACACAAATGTACATTAATTTAACTTTTACAAGATTATGTTGAATTAAAATATTTCATTCATGGTTTTTAAAAAAAATTAGCAAGAATTAGAATAGGCATAATTAAAGTCATTAATTATTTAATCTTTGTTTATTTTAATAGGAGAATTTAATACTTATATTAATTATGAGTAAGATTTAATTTAAATATACGGTTCGTGCATCCTTATTTTTTTTCACGTGGAAAAGTACCTAATTTTTGAAAACACCAAGAAATATTATTCCACACCAATTTCTTGAATCAAATAAATTTCTTTAGATTCTTTTTTTTTTTTGTTATTTATTTATTTATTTATTGGTGAAATATTTTATCAAACTTGGTGCGCTCTATTAATTCTATCTTCAAAAGTAAAACTTGCCGTAGTTTCTGGTTCGAGCTTATCAAAAAACCTTATTTTTGTGTATATATTTTTTTAAAGATGATTTATGTCTCTGGTTATTGCTATTGTATTTCATAAATCCAAAATAAATTTTCGAACTAAATAACTAACCAGGAAGTATAAAATGTCAAATTATCTTGCTTGTAAATAAATATTGTTTGTGTTTTTCAAATAAGTAGAGCAAAATACTAAACTTAGAAAGTACCGAAATACTTTTTTATTCTATGAAATTTATTTAAATTTAAATGCTGTTGAAATCCTATAATTATATTTAAATAAATGAAATGGGACCTGAAAAGTATAGTCTTCGACATATTGAAATTAATGTTTCGGAAGAAGTTGTAAGAATTTCATGAAAATGTAATTTGTAAGTATGAATTCATATTGGATGCAAATATTTTATTAAATTTCAGATCAAAAGAACAACTTATGAATAAAAATTTTTCAAATGGGGACTTTAGTGCTTTGTCATGCCAACTTTAATGAAAATACAATATGCAAAGATTGTTGTAAATGGTAAAATATAGTGTTTTTTGAAATCTTGAAAATTTTTCATTAAAAAAGGGAATATTGAAATCAGCTGAAGGTATAGAAGCCCATATTTGTGTCCTAGATAACCGCTTTAAACCTAGATTGAGATAAATTTTGAAAAGCTCGCTTGCAATCGATGAGCTTTGACAAACTCACTGTCGACAATGACTCACTGAGACAAACCTACAGTCGACAATGTCTTTTTCATCTCTTAACAATGGAAAAAAAAAATGCAACGTAAATAATCACAAGACATTCTGCTCAAATAAGTGAGCTATTTTCTAAAATGGTGATTAAAACATCAATTAATAAATTTTTTTATCATTAAAAGCTTTTCAAAATTTCAAATCAAAAATGTCAAATATTGTGAATCATTCTTGAATTAAATGATGATTCTGAAGCTTCGTTTACATCAATTTTAAGTCAATGAGTCAATACGAACTTAAGTATTGGCATATAATGCCTAAAAGTCGTGGTATTCTTCATAATAAAAGAAACAAATAGGTTTTTATAGTGAGCTAAGTGAGCAACGTTTGAAACTTAGAGCTTTGTGTAATCCTTTTGGCTTTCAAAATCAGTGTTTTCACAGGAAAACCAATGGCAATGAATAGTTATAACAGTGGAATAGAATGAAATAGAACAGTGGAATAGAATGAAATAGAACAGTGGAATAGAATGAAATAGAACAGTGGAATAGAATGAAATAGAACAGTGGAATAGAATAGTTATAGAATGGTTATAACAGTGAACTCTCTTATTTGTGAAATATTGATAAATAGTGTCCTTTCTTTTGATAATCTTTTCTACTTTTTCTAGGAAAATATGGCTCCAAAATATGATTAGAACCATCTATCGCCACTTGTTTTACCGCTCATTTCACAGTGCTCAAAAGGTATTTTCGACATGACAATTCTCAAAAGGTCTTAGCAAAAGTATGACTGCTTGTCTGGAACAGAGGTTATTTTAAGGTTTATGTGTTATCAAGAGATATTCATAAGTATAGTCGTAAGTGGATATTTAATGAGTTGCATGATCCTTCTCTTTCTAAATATTGAGCCAAGCTAACAGATGAAAAGTTAGCGATTTAGATTTCATTTAAGCCATTTTTGAGCCTGATTCTTATCATCTGCATAGATTATTTATAATGTTCAGAATCTACTTAAGGCTGTTAGTTTAGATTGATCTATTTCTCATGTACAAAAAATGATTATAGAATGATAACCAAACCAAATTTTTGATGTTAATGTCTCAGTGTTTAAAAATGATAATAAAAAATTTAAAGATAAGTACTTATACAATATTTGAAACCAGTAATTTTACTCAAAAAAAAAATCATCAAATAATAATTTTAAAAAAATGTATTTATTAAGTCTTTAATTCAAATTAACTGGGTAAAATTTTCAATTTTAATATTTTAAAAATTATAACATTATAAAATGAAATTCATACATCCTAATAGAGAAAATCAATATAAAATTAGGTTAATTAAAATTCTGTATTTTATTAATCTTTTCAAATTAGCTATCTATTATCACAAACCAGTTCACACCAGTAGGAAAAGAAAATATTTTCATCAATTTTAAATGAAAGCAATATATACGGATAAAAATAATCATACATTTATTGCTTAAAACAATAAAATTGTTTAAATATACCATTAAATCCCCAGAATTACATACTTTGAAGTAGTTAAAGAGTTTTTATAATTGTTTGCAGTTGATTTTTTCCATAAAAATGTGTAGAATGTTTTACTATTTTTAATTCGACAATCAGCTTATATTGAAATAAGTAAATTTATAAAACGTTAAATAATTCGGTCCTATGAAGTATGTCCCAGTATTTCGTCAATTCTGTTCCTTTTATTAAATATAATAAAATTGATGGTAATAAGTTTAATTTATACTTTGTGACAAATTAAGAGCTTATTGAATAAAAGAGGTATATAAATCATATTCTATTCTTCTGATAAAAATATCAAGTTAATTCATTGAATTAGGTATTAAACAAACATAACCACAAAAGATATAACATATAATTGGTCATTTTACGCTTATCTGTAATCTTGCCTTATGTTAAAGTTGAAAAAAGAATAATTTTTCTTCTCAGTAGAATACCATTTGGAACCTGTCCAAAGGTTACTGGTTTCAAAGCTTACAAAGAATTGTGTCACAACTGCCGACATAATTCGTCATCACTTACTCCTTCCCTAACACGCACTCTAAGTTGGTAAAACGTATCACTATGATGGGAAAAATTCTCGTACTCTTGCTTTCAACAATAGAATTCGCGAGTAACGCCATAACCCTTAATAGTAATTAACTCAGCGGTTAAACGTTCCTCAGATAAACCACAAACACCAAGTGACTCACTCCATTTGACAGAAGGAGAAAGATTGCTATTATAAACGAAATATACGAATGAATAGTTAAGAATAATATATTCATGAATTTAATCTACAAGCAAAATTATTTCGAATTACTCAAATTACACCCAATATTACATAAAAAAAATGCATGTTCCGATACAATCAGTAAAATTCAAAACAAATTTGTATGATTCGCATGAGTTTCACAATCTGTTTTTACTCTAAATTACTTTATGTTAAAGTAATTTAGAAATATTATTTATATTTCTAACTTCATAATGAGATCAAAATTAGTTTTATTTTTCTTAAACATACTTTCATAATGATCAATACAATTTTGCATCTATTTGAACTATCAACCTAAGCTAGTTTTCCATATCTATTGACAGATGTTTCCAATACATGTATTTTAAATGTATCAACCTCTTCTTCGAGTGCCAAAATTCGTTGAAGGCATAATTTATTTTCAATATGTTGAATTGAAAAAAAATATTGTGTGCCAAATCCGGGCTGTACTACGGATGATGTAAATTCGATATTTTGCCGGGTCAAAATTTCTTTGCTTGAGTTGATGTAGGGGAACTCGGGTTGTTGTGATTCATTCGCCTTTTCTGCTTTTTTTTCAAATTTTTCCGGTGACTTCTGTCAAACAATTAGTCGTGCATCATTCAGAAATAAACATCCTGCATTGATATAATGTTGTTGCCATATAACTGATAATGTCGAAGAAACATGCAATTATTTACTATGATGTGCTTCTTCCATGAACAACTTTTGCTGGATTCGATTCATCTTTTGAGATCCATGCAGCCGATTTTTATCGATGCAGTCTATAATTAATTCTAGATTATAAATAACTATTTCAAATTCTGTTTAATATCTTATTTATTCGCACTGACTGAGCATGAAAAGTATGATTGCAGTTCTAAGATTTTGAAACACAACTTAATTATATAGATTTTAATCCGATTAACATATAGATAAATATGATACTCTTTAATAATGTATAGTTTAGAGTTATTTTACTAATAGTTATTTCTGTATTGATTATATGAGTAACTTAAATGAATTTAGGTACTTTTTAATGAAGTATTTTAGATTTTTGAAACTTATATCAACACATTTTCTTATCAAGCCACATTTTCCAAACCCTACCACACCTACGAATACTTAATATTAAGAAGAATTTAATTTTTTATTTCTACGTTTTCCTAAAATACACTTAAGTTTAGAAATGTTGAACCATTTTAAATCAATTTGAAACCAATAAATAAATCAGTTACAAGAAAATACAGGATCCGCACCACTTCTATTCTTATATCACTATAGTAACTAGAAGTTAATTTTCGGTAACATTTTCTCTTCTGCAACTTACTATCCAAAATGCTGGAGTAAAAAAGTATAACAACAGTATAACAACAGAAAATTATCACCTAACAGCTGAAGTCGCCAAAAACTGATGGATGAGTTCGACGAGATTAAAGAGTAATAGTCAAAATATACGAAAATATTCTCTTAGTACAGATTCTCCCCTGGCCATCGATCAATACGTCAGAGTCGATTCAGATGGTATCACAGGCCGAAGAATAGACGCAATGCACAAGAAATTCCATTAACTTGGGGAATGGAATGCATTGTTGATTTATTACTGGGAATTCGAACGTGAGCTGATATTACTCCGCAAGAAACATTAGGAACGGAATTCAACAACAGAAAAAAAAAAACAGGTTTGGATTTTCTTGACTTTCAGAGAGAACACGTACGTTGATTAATTAAATCGTATCCCAAAGTTGACTCATCATGCTTCCTAATCAACCCATTTTATTTCAGAAAAATAATTGGAATTATGATTTGTATTGTGTAGGATATTTCGTGATGCCAATAAATTAAATTAATACTTGACTCAGATAACAGATTTTACGTAATGAATTAGACACACTTGTATTCTTTATTATATGACTTTTCAAGCAATACTTCTATTATTTATCATTATCATTAAGGTATGTATGTCACAATTAAGGGTATTTATATATACTATTATAAAAATCCATTAAAATTTATTATTTTTATTTAAAATTTATTATATTTATAACTACTAACACAAGAAATGAAAAAGGGATGCTTTTCCGGATGCGAATTTTGACTGTTTCTTATGTCATTTTATATCAAATAACCCACAGAGTAAAATAATTATTCCTAATATAAGAAAGATTTTTAAATTCAAAATTTTATTGCAATCAAAAAGTGGAATAAGTAATTTATTATTTTATATAAAAATAAATGGGTGTAATGAGTATTCTATAAATTAACACATTTATCTTAAAAAAAATTATGTAATCACCTACTGATTTAAGAAATATGTATGAAATGATGATATGATTACAGTAAAGATCTTAAAATTATTTGTATTTCACGGATTATTATATTTTGCACAGTATTGATTTTGCATAATTTTATATTGCCGTTATTGTATAATTTATAAGAATTTTGTTAGTATGTATAAAGTGTAGATGTAAAAATAATTGTGTGAAAGTGAAAGTATTTAGTAAATTGGCGTGCATGTATTTAAGAAGCTTATGTAAGAATATATAGTTTTTTGAAATTTATAAATAAAATAGATAATATGACTGCATAGAGATTTCTAAAAAAATGTTTGCAACTTATGTACTATTACTATATTATAAAATTACTATATTAATACTGCATTTACTTTAAAGAGACTCAAACTGATGATTTAAGAAAAATGCATCTGTCAAATATTTTTCTCTTTACCATTCAGAGTTTTCAATTCATTAATTGTTATAAAAGATATTTTGTGTTCTGCAAAATAAATAAATAAATAAAATATGCATATTTCCTACATGTCACCAAATAATTATAAATATAACATTTTTCTAACATTAAACCATTTCTACAAATATCACACAAAAAAGTGGCATCACACGTTCCATCCATTAAAACCACACCTTAATTCAATTTCCCCCTCAGTACGTGTAATAGACTACCAAAACCATTAATTCTGTAACTGACCATCTTAATCGAAACTGAGCCATGCGTTGTTAATGATATCGGAGTAGATTCAACGCACGACTGGACAAATTTTAGCTTATGAATCCGATATTCTTTACTGCCTGCAATTCACTATTTTCTCGATGTGGGCATTTGCGTCCAATATCTGTCCATCCTCTTGGTAATTTAGTAACTCTGTACCTAAAGGCAATGAATCATTTTGAGACGCTGAAGGGTTCGGCGTGGTCCATTGTCCATCGAGTATTAGAGGATCATTTCTATTCGAAACATGGTACTCGTACTCCACGCGTGACTGCCTACCCCTAGTGATGTAAATTCATCACTCGGGGGGGAGGGGGAGAGCTAGGTTGCGCGTTATTATGGGAGTCATAGGAACCGTTACGGATATGAGTTTAATGGTGTCGAAATTCAATAGTGGTTGGAAATGCGTGTTTCTTTCCAAATGGCTGTTCGAATGAGGACATGTATTGTTATTGAGAAAAAGAAATTTCTTTTGTCAATTATTCCGTTACAATTCAGTTGAAAAAGGTGATGTGCAATAATGATATCACATCATAAATGTAAAACAATTAGGAAAATTACATCAAATTTATTTCAAAGGCATTACATTATATTGAAACATACTATTTAAAAATAATCATATATATACTTCATTTTTATATTCAGAGAGACATCTGATAATTCAAACTGATATAACCCAAAATTTTTTTTGAGACAAAATTTAGAAATTGTGAGATAAGTCAGAAAGTAACATTTTTTTAGCGATTAAATGTGGAAGTTTAAATTCTACATATCAAAATTCATTCGGTAAAAGTTTATTTATATCCTTTGATATTTTGGTGAATTTTCTAATGTCAATATCGGTGCCAAAATGTGAATAACAAAATAGCAACTCTAAAACTACACTAGTTGAAGCGCTAAAAATTCCACGGCTATTAGATATTGAATTTCATCACCTAATATTTTGCCAAACCAAGTGGTACTTGCTTTTGCATCAAACTCCAAGATTCTAATCTTCATTCACAGAACTTAACATAGTTTTTATTCAAAATGGAGTCTGTGAACGTTAAAGCAGCATAGGTAGCCATAAAGCTGAGTTTATTTTCTCATCCAGTCAACTTAGACTTGAAAAACAAACGTTAAAATTAAACATATTTCAATTACTAATTGTAAAACCTACAAAAACAACAAAAGAAGTATCAATAGACTATTGTGCAATAGAAGCAACAAAAGATTATTGTGCAATTAGTACTAAAAAAAAATAAATATATTTCTTTTCAAGTATCATTGGGTTACATTTATCAATAAAAGTGAAATATAAAATAATTAATTTCGATTACTTAAAAAAAAATTACTATATATAAATGTAGCAAGAAATCTTTTTTTGTACAGATTTATTTCATTCTGTTCGCTATTAACATTATTACCTTATGTTATAAGGAAAAACTGAATGATATAGTAACATAAGATGCATTTTAGAATTTTAAGTTTTAACTTATTGCAGGCAATTTTTTCTAAAACGCGTGAAAGGAAAAGTCGAAATTCAAGAATACTTTAAACGAAATGATATGCTCTATGAAAGCGATAATATCATATTCAAGGAAAAAAGAAAAGGAAAATTCCCTTTCATGGAGAAAAAAGGGAATTTTTCATCCAGTATTCATGTACTGTTTGAATTTCGAATAGTTCCATTGCCATTTTTCCTTTCATCCTTTTCTCTCTATCTCCACTGAAACGTAATAGATAAAAGCGTGATCGATAGCAGTTCAATTTGTTCACATTTTGCTAGCGTTCGGAGTTTCAAAGACTAACTTCCTGCATTCGAATCTCCCCTCTCTACGCAATCACCACTCTGAATATTTGCCCCCCCCCTCATAGAGGGAAAGAGATGACGTCCTCCCTCTGAAAATACAGAAACTTATGAGTCCGAAGATATTAAAGAGAAAAGTGCGGAGAGTAAGTAAGATGTCGGGACAAGCTCATTTCCTGCGGAGAGATATTTTTCCCTCCTTTTCCCCTACACATGAAAAACCAAGCCGTTCGCAATAAATGTCACTTTCGGACATTTTATTTTTGCGTCGTTACATTTCTATTTTCTTCACTTTTTCTCTCTTTGCAGAATGAGAAATGAAAGTCCGTTTGAACTATTTTTTTCCTTATTCTTACGATAACAGACGTAATACTAGGTCAGGGTGAAGATAAAATTGAAATGATAGTTGTAGAAAATGACTTCTGCAATCCAATATGCCAAGGACGTTGTTAATCTTTAGTACATATCTTTCAAATATTTGATGTTTTTTTCTGCGTAGGTGGAAAACAGAATTTTTCAGGAATTGGAAAAATAAATTAATTTATTTGACGTTTGAGTCAATCAAATTTAAGCGATGAAATAAGAAAAAATCGGAAGAAGAGATTGAAAAATGTATTTACATTCATTAAAAGATCAATATTGCTTTTAATTAATGCGAAAAATATTTTTATAATATGAGATTGAATAAAATATATAAGCATTTTCTATCACATATAATATAATTTTATTGTATACCAATGACTTTTCCTTAGAACTTCAAAATGAATATTTCAAAAAAATTCATTTTAAAAATGTAATATAAATAATATATTCTCCTAATAAAGATTATTAGAAGAATAATTTTTTTTCCAGAGATTTTTTATTAAATGCGTTTTTTATCAAAATTATGACTCTGATTTTCTTGAATATTCGCTATATTTTTTTTTAATCAAAATTATTACTTTCTGGATACTTGGCTATGCAAAATTTTATAATAAAAATATGAATTTTTTATTGTTACAAATTTAATAAATAAAAATTTGCACTAAATACAAAAATATAATGCATAGCCAAGTAAAAAAAACAGGTAATCATTTACATGAAATAAATTTGATAAAAAATATAATGAATAAACAGGAAAATTATTGAAATAATTTTGATAGAATATGCATTTAGAAAAAATCTTTGCAACAAATTTATACTCCTTGTACATTTTATAGCAAATTTTTTTCTAAATATGCACATCTTATGTAAAATTTTCATCAATAACTGAAACTATTATTCATTGCAAATGTGTAAAACTAACTTTTTAAAACTATTTGGAGAGAAAAAAAACTATTTAAAGTACAACTTGTAATTTTTCATTTAAAGTGCTTTTGTCAATAAAGAGATAATAATAAAATAATAAACTAAAATAAAGATATTCTTAAAAACTTGCGTTAAACATAGTATTTATACTTTGCAAGCAAATCGAACTATTCTTTGTGTTTCATTCATAAAAATTCATCACAATTTTTGGGAGAGAAAAATTATTTTTCTTATAAAATCAATAAATCAAATTTAATTAAAATTTTATGTAATTACTAAAATAAAAAAATGAAGGCATATTTAAGCAGAAATAAAACATCTAATTCTATTTAAAAGTAGTATCTGGAACATCTTATGTAGAAAACTTTTGCTTTTTCAAGCCACTGATTTACGAACTCTCATGATTATATGAACTAGAGGCTCCTAACCAACATGGTCTCGTGGACATATGAATTTTAATTCAAATTTACGAACTGAAATTTTTAAAAAAAATCTCCTTCGTGAATTTAATTTCTGACCATTTTCATTTACTTATTGTTTATTTCTTATAATCTGCTTTTCCATTTACCATTTTATTTTATTGCTGAGGAAAATGAATCCGCATTTTCATCAAAGTATCGTAAGCCCTTTAAAAGCTCAATTTTTTCAAAAAAAACTGGATGGAGTTTGTGTAACCTAACTAACATTTTGACCTCAAGTATACGATTCTCATCAATATCTTCACATGCCAACCAACATCAAATGGTAATTTTGAAAGAAATGGTCATTGCTCGAAAACTCTTGATGAAAAATCGGCCCATTCCAGGCTTGGTTTACTTATCAATCTATGTTTGGAATAATATTGTTCTTCCTAGAGACGATATGTAGGTCTTTCTGACAAGGAAGAATCCCACTGTAACACAAGAAAAACCAAGTACATTTTATCTGACGACTTGAGTACGAATGAGTTATTTATCCATGAACTTTGAGAATGATTCTTATTGCTGCACGAAATTTCATTTTAGGACATTTTGTGAATCTGAACTCAGATTATTGAATCATAGAGAAAATAAGGATTGAAAATCAAAAAGAGCTTTAAGATATCAACAAAAAAATTATTAAATGAATAACTTTGTGCAGTGACCTTCTTGCAGAATAAGCAGGTAAATGACTTACAGGATATTGAGTTTTTTGAGAGTAACTTCAATAAAATTATTTGCCAAATCTACCGAAAAATGTGTTTTTAATTTTGAAGAAAAAAGAGAGATTAATTTGCCAGATTTTTCAACAATAGAATGAAAATAAATTTTTTTAACTATGCATACTATTTGGCATGTGCTTCTCATATAGTACAGATTAAATAATATTTTTTCTAAGAATACTTTATTTGCAAAGCGAGTTGGGTAGTTTAATGAAATAACCTTTAAGTTTTAACACTTATGTTTCAATTCTATGAGCTACAGACCCTACTGGGAAATTACAGGAGCTACAGGACTCTTAGAAGAAATCTACAGGGAATCTTTCAATATCCTACATGTTCTACAAGCTACAGGTCCTACTGGGAAATTACAGAATTTACGGGACTCTTACAAGAAATCTACAGGGAATCTTTCAATATCCTACATGTTCTACGAGCTACAGGCCCTACTGGGAAATTACAGGAACTACAGGACTCTTACAAGAAATTGACAGGGAATCTTTCAATATCCTACATGTTTAGAAAAACGAGTTTCTGCTATAATTACTTTTACACCAATAAGATAAATAAAAAAGGAAGAAATAAAAGCTTTAAAAATTAAAAAATTATTTCACTAAATTTTCCTAAATCTTTACACCAAATTTTTTTGAGAAATGTTTACGTTAGTGTTAAGGAAATGTAGTTGGATTATATAATATTAAAAACATTGGTTAGCATAGTATTTCGAAAAAAATCCTCTCGATAGCAGTCTTTTGTTTCCAAAATATTTCAATGTTTATTATTTAAATCCATAATTACGAAATATTTATTTTTTTCTGATTTCTAAGCTGTTCATTTAAATTTACAGTTTATGGCAAAAATTGTATTTTTACATAAAGCACTTTTTGTATTTTCATAATTTTTTGTGATTTTTCTTCTTAAGCACAGTAAAATTTCTGCAAAAAATCATACAAATTATGCTATATGAAAATAGTACTCACGAAAATTAAATAATTTTTATAAAATCCGTAGTTAATAAAAATATCTAAAATAAAAAGCATTCTTATTACGATCGTCTTCTTCTTCATATATATTCTTTCGATTTGATATCAATTTGATATCAATCTTACAGTTTTTCCTTGAATTGGATTAACTATATATTTCACTGAATAATTTATGTTTATTCAAATGTAAGGCAGTATATTTTTCTAACTTTATTGTGATTTTTTTTTTACGTTTTTAACAAATTTATCTGATTAATCACGATTCGATAAAACACTTTCCTTAGAAATCTCATAATTTTTAATGACATATGCTGTAAATAATAAAAACAAAAACTGATGCAAATTAATTTCATCCTCTACTCTATTCTTTCAATACGTTATAAAGATTGCTTAGAAGAAATATATAATAATAAAAAAATATCTTTAAGACGTTAACCATCCATAAAATCCACATACTTGATGCTGATAGAATAGTAGAAAGAAATGATTAGTTCAGTTATATTGAGGTCAGCAAATAAAAACGTTGTATAGCAAGACCATAAACCGAGACAGAAAAAATGAAGACAAAAAAAAAAAACGTAAAGATTAATGAAGAAAGAAAGAAAAAAAAATAACCCTCCGGTCTAAAAAACAAAACAAAAAGCAGAGGAACTCGTAATTTATGTAGGTCGAGCATAGTTCATCCTTCTTGACCTTGAACCAAAGGCATGGGTTAAATCGCATGCGAGTTTCTCAGGTGCTGGGGGAGAAGAAAAATGGGGATGTTCTTAAAATATGACCCGTCAAGGGAAAACTCTTAAATTGGGCCCCTTTTCGAACAACAATGACGAAATCTTCAACTCGTTTCCTTTTGAAGACTAACGAGGAAAGATGGAACATAATACTTCATAAGGATTTCATTCACGAATTGGATTTCTCTGAGTTATATAAATATGATTGAATTTCAGATTTAACCAATAAACAATATTTTAGAGAAACTAATGGATGAAATAGATAATGCAAGAAATTTTATTTAATGTTCATGATTGTGTTAAAATGCCACAAAGATATTTTCGCACAATTTAATTCTGAATGAGGATTTATTTTTCACTTGAAACGATGAAATTTCAATTATATTTGTCTCCAAATAATGGCCATGGTTTGAATTGCCACTCTATTGTTGCTTCTTGCACTGATTGAGGGAATCTATATTGAGGTGGAGGTAAAAGTTTACTTTATGGATACCCTTTAATTTTTCGGTGTCAAGATAGGTGCCAAAATGAGAACAATAAGATGACAACCCTAAAACTACGTTAGTTAAGGACCTAAAATACCAAGGTTACCAGAAATTAAGTTTTGTCGCCACATTTTTTGCCAAACCAAAGGAAACACTTCTATACTCAACCTTGAAGTGGATTTCAAGCTTTTATAAGCATCCAACCCAAAAAGAGGAAATAAACTTTTGGACTTCTGCACTGATGGCCTGATCTCAAACTATTTAGATGCCAATTCAGAAATGGACAGTTGAATAGCACAAGAGTAATTTTCATATAATTGTTTCAATCCATCAATAATTATCCAGAATGATTTACATAGTTATTTGGCATGATCCACTATTGTGTACAAGAAAATTAACTGGAGACACCTAAATATTAATGCTTACAGAATAGATGTAACTTTAATGAACGAGAAGCCATAACGTTTGCTTACAAGATTTTAAATTAAACTACACAATGGTGAGCTTCAAATTTACATGATAATCGTCTTAAATGTAATTATATTGCTATTTAGAACAACTTATTTATTATTTATATAAGAACTGTGTCTAAAAAACTACTTTTATGAAATATATAATTTGTATGAAATTTTTTTAAAAATTTTGTATTATTAATTTTATAGAATTTATTTCTAGTGCAGCACATACCTCTATATTTGATATAAAGTTTTGAAGTGACTGAATTTAATTATATATTATTCCTTTATGTTTTCTGCGGTATACTACAGAGTTATAAAGTATTAATTTCTTTCATTTTTGTTAAAGTTGATCAAAATAGAAAAAGAAATGTGAATATTAAAATTTTCTATGAGAATACAAATATTGCATTTGGATAAAAAATTTGATACAAATTTAATTGTTTAATGTATTTTAAATTAAATACATTTATCTTTATTTTTAAGTTATGTAAATTTGCCACATCATACTATTAATTTATGTAATGTATGAACATTTATAAAAATTTTACGTATACAAATGTAAATATAATATAAATTGCATAATAGACACATAATAAAAAATTTGTGTGAACAGATTAAAAGAACTGAAATGGTAAAAACTAAAATCAGAACTCCAAAATTCTTAACTAGAAAAAGATCTATAAGAAAGCTAGTATTTAGATTAAAAGAAAGTGTTATTAAATTTAAGTGAAATACATGCATTTGTTTTTCAAATTGTAATGTCTGTGGAATATGTTTTTTCATAACTTTAAATAAAAAATCAAGAACTAGCAAAAAACTTTAATATAAGATAAAAGCAAAGAATCATGAAGAAATCAGGAATTCCAAAGTCTTTTGAGGGAAAAGTTATGGTTTTTTTGTTAACTATTTGGTTTGGTAAAAATTATGTTTCGAAATTAAACAATTCATTTACCGACATACTTTTTTTTAAATGCAAATTATATCAAACAATAAAACATCCAGATAATTTCAAAATGCAAATGGAAAGCAATAAAATGAATAGAAAAAAAGTCTTTATAACTTTAAATATTTTCCGCAAAATGTTTAAATTTCAAGAGTCGAAATGAAACACAAAATATATTTAAATCAGTTGAAGGGAACATTTAAATGTAATTTTGAGTGGAAGTACTTACAATTTAAAAGCAAAAAAAATTATTTCTTTTATTTTGCTTAATGAGTTAGAATGCGATTTAAACTGAAAGTACAAATTGCAGATTTTTTGATTACTCATTAGTAATTATAATTTTTTATTACATAATAAGTTACTAAAGTTCTTAAAATTGAATAGAGATGAAATAAATTCTAAAATCTAAATAAATTAAACCAAGCACTAATGTTCAGTTTCATAGAATCTCAAAATTGCTTACAAAATTCTTGAACTATTCCATATTGTTTGCTTTTGCAAATGATAGTTTATAGGTTTATAAAAGAAGAAATTCAGTTTTTGCTTCAAATTTTAAGCATTTGAATAATCTGATTATACAATTTTATATATATATGTATAAATTGTATAAATATATATATATATATATAATATTTGCAGACTAAAGTTCGAATATCAAACCTAATCAAAATGGAAATTAAAAAATATCTTAATGAATATACATTCAATAGATCTAAACAAACTGAAATTAAAAAAGAGACACAAATTCAATAGAAAACACAGGATTAAATCAAACAACTATTAAATATGGAATTTGATTATCATTTTTAATGGTTAAAAAAACTTAGCACCATTCCATTAAAGAATGCTAATCACTACAGGCTTTTCAAAAGGGAAAAAAAAGCAATGAGTTATAATTTACAAATAAAATGATGGAATCAGTAAATGTGCTTTTAGTATATTAATGGCATTCGAATTGAGTTAAATTATAATTCTTTCAATTTTACGAAGAGAAAAATAATCTAAACGCTCGTTATTCTGAAATGGGGGAGCTTTACAATTAATTACACCTATTAATTAAGAAAAATAGAATTACTCCATTTTAAGTAAACACAATTCACAGCCGGAAGCGTTTAAAATGAAATATTTTCGTCCAGATAATAAAAGCTATTTTTCTTTTTGTCGTAAAGCGATAAGGAAAGTTTTCGCGTCGATTGAGCTTTTAAATTAAGATGCATAGATGTACTTTCTCCTCCAAAAATTGTTTTTCTTTTATTTGATACTCTTTTCCAAAATCTGACAGGAAAAAGGCTTTTAGTCTGAAAAGTGCTTCGATAACCAAACGAAAATAAATTAAATTTCTCAATTTGAATTCATTTAACTGATATTCGGTTGGAGTTTCCAATAACATGTTTAAGTAAATTTTGATTATTTAATAAATAAGTAGTACTTATATTTAAAATATCATATTATATGAAATATAATTTACAAAAAAATTATATAAAATATATTAAATTATTTATTAATATTTAAATATCAAAAAGTTTCCAAAAAATGTCTAAGAATGTTATTTAAAAAATTAGAATCATTTTCATAAAAACGTTAAAAGAAAACAAATACAGTTCATTTGAATTTTATAGTTTCTTTCTTAATTCAAATATTGAGATTAAGAAAGAGAAAGAAGACAGTTTTATCAATATTTAGTCAAAAGTACTATGAAGAATTTCACAATCAAAATTAGTAAAATAAATTGAATTGCTTCATAATTCAATTACAAGTTGCACAAATTATTAAAAATGAAAAATAATCAGAGTAATTTATATATTCTAAAATATTTCACGATAATTAAAAAAAAATGGCGCTCAATATAATTCTGCAAGTAAATTCGCGAAAATTATTATTCAAGAATATATTATTATGCAGGAAAGAAAAACAAGATAAACATAATGATAAACATTTTTCCAGAAGCCAATCTTACAGAAGAAATTAGAAAAAAAACGTTCATTACGAAAGATTACTTTCTTAAAATGATACTTGATAGCTATGGTAAACTGCTTGGGACTAAAAAGATAAACATGGCATCATAAACAAATTATACGTAATAAAATTTAATGACATAGAAATACAAATAGAAAAAAACTAATTTGTAGCCATACCATAAATATGAAACATTAAATAAATGATGATATAGATGTAATTAAACTAATAATGATATAGTAATAGAATAATTTTAAAAAAACACAAAAACAATAATTCTTCTCGTAACAAAATGTTGAAATTTCGAATTTGACTAGAACATAGCATAATTATTTATAAATATTTCATAACACAAAATCAACAAATCAGCGAATCTAAACCACTGTGTCACCGTACTTTTATATAGCACCAAATTCTGTGAGTGTGACGCCTAATTTTAAAAATGTTTAAAAAATATGATTCTATTCTTTTACTAGTAAAATAATAAACGTATTCTTGTTTTTGTAATATATATTGCAATATTATATCTCACATTTAAAGTCATTACCATAAATCATTTTACACAATGTCTTATAGAAAAGTAAAAAACCTTTAAACACACACCCATATCTTTTTCTTATGTTCAAACAAATTTTGGAAATCGTTAAAAGTGCCACGATAAGAAGGAAAAAATTGAAAATCACGGATATAAATGAACAATTCACAACCTGACCACATAACTGCCTACTTCAGTGACGTGCCATATCATCGTAAAAAAACTTCAAGTTAGTTTTCACTGTATAGCATCATAAAGAATGCGCTACTCATTCTCCCTTTATATTGAAAAGTATATAGCACAGGTAGAAGTAAATATGGAATTTTTTTTTCGATTAAATAAATGTTTGTTACTTCTTTTTCTATGCAGTTAAAAATTTTTTATAAAAATAATATTAATACTTTAAAGTAAATTAGAAAGGATTTTATGGAAACATTACTGATTCAGTCGTAATACACATTATAAAAAAGTACGCTTAATAAGACTTCCGAAAATGCAAAAAGAAAAATGAAATTAAATGATTATAAACAGAACTATTATATTAATAAGAAATGAGATATACTCTATAACTAAAGACTTGAACTAATCAGAGCAATCAATAGGAACCCATTTTTTAAGGAGTGAAAGCTCTTCAATTTCCTCCAGGTCATTTCTGAATAAAGGGCATATAGAAGAATAATGCATTCCTTGCTTATACAGAAAAACTTTTCAAAGCGTAATTTTGCAATTTCCCATATATATATATATATATATATATATATATATATATATATATATATATATATATATATATATATATATATATATATATATATATATATATATATATATATATATATATATATATATATATATATATATATATATATATATATATATATATATATATATATATATATATATATATATATATATGTATATATATATATGTATATATATATATATATATATATATATATATATATATATATATATATATATATATATATATATATATATATATATATATATATATATATATATATATATATATATATATGTATGTATATATATATATATATATATATATATATATATATATATATTAAACATAATTAGGGTGAAGAATTGATATTTGTCAAAAAATATAAATACATGTTTCTCTAATAATTTATACTTTTTATAATTCTTTGGAAATGTTTTATTCATTGTATTTTCTCCTATTTTTAAAATTTATAATTGTTTACATACTCAAATGCATATATGTACAAAAAACATGAGTACATATATATATTAACATTGGATATTTTGGATATATATATACATTGATATATATATATATAATTATTTCTTCACTTGAGAACTTCTTTCTAAATTGATTTGATTTACGAGAGAGACCACTTTCGTAACTAATAGTAAGAGCAAAGCAATATAATAATCTAGAATTTTCTAATATTCTTAAAAAGTATTTGTAATTTTTGCATTACCATGTCAGATTTAGCAAAAGTTTGGTTAACAAAAAGATTATTATATGGAATCGATCCATGCTTTAAAAATAGTAAATATTATTAAAAAAAAATAAATAATGGATTTTCAAAATTAAATATTCAAAGAAAATTTGCTCACGACTGTAGATACTTAATTAATCAGTTTATAAATATTATGAGGATAGAAAATTTGACATTGAAATTTTGGTTAAAAATAAAATAAAAAGCGGAAGGAAAGATGTATAGAAAAAAGTAGTCACACCTGCGGATGCAAGTTAATTTCCTCTCTAACAGCGTTAAAAAAAACGCATGCCATCGGAAATCATAAACAGGTTTTGTTCTTAGAAAAGAGCAAGGTCAATTTGACGGACGTGCGGAAAGTTTTTTTGCTTTTTTTTTCTCCTCTCTTTTTTTCATGCACCATTTTCGATTTTTTTGTTTTGTTTTTCTTAGAAACAGAAAAACGAGGAAGATGCGCGAAGTTTTCGATGAAAGACTTGAAGCAGTCAAGAAACATTTCGCCAAGTATGTCAATGTTTTCTTATCTTTAGTTGTCTTTCTTAGTAAACATCCGTCTTTTAGTTCCTCAGAGATACTGAGAACGAACTTGCGCTCGTACATATTTCAAGAAAATATTTCGGAAATTACAGACACTCGTAATTCTAAATACGTACTAATTTCGGTATTGCTTATTACAGATAAGAAAATAAAAATAAAATAAAAGTGACCAACGAAAATCGAAACAAAATTAGAATTTCAAAATGTGTTACTATATTAGATAGCATTGCCACATTTTTCTCTGAAATGTGTACATAAATTCTGAATTTGTGGAATAAACGTTGAAAAAGAAATGAATGGAAATATATTAAGTTCAAATTAAATTTAATCACCTTTGGTATTACATAATTTTATTTTTATCTTATTTTTTCATAAAGCGAAATCCAAGTTCAAACAATTTTTAATATACTTAGAGTTCAGAATGTGCTATAAATTTGATCTCTTGTGACGCTGATAAGAAGTTTTGTTTTTATTTCCATTTTCAAATAATAAGAAAAATAAAAACAAAACTTCTAATCTTAAATATTCTTTATTATTTTTCCCTCTTCATATTTTTTAAATTATGATTTCTTTAAATATGCAATTAAATGTCTATGTATCTACCTATATATATATATATATATATATATATATATATATACAGTAATTTTTTAAAGAAATATCTAAGTATTACTCAATACTCAGAAGTCTAATGAATAAAGTCATGATAGTAAAATTAAATTTAATTAAATAATCAAAAAATAATAGCCTTCTAATTACTTTTGAAATGAACGGAAATCTAAGTAATTAATAATGTAGTTCATTTCTTAAATATCTTAATAAATGGTTTTTACCTGACTGAATTTAACTTAAATATCATGAAAGAAATATTGTTAATAAATGATGTTTCGCTTTTTCTCTTATATCTAAAAATATTTTATAACACTTTAGGAAGTGCATTTTGCATACCTACAATATTCTATTACGTGGAATCCAATGCGATGACGTACGCTAAGAACTAAATAAAGGTTTAAATAGGTAAATTGAAATAAAAAATTTTATAACAACTTTAAAAAAAATTAATTTTTGAACCAAAATAATAATTACAGTTTTGTATTTTATTTGCTTTTGGACTTTTTTATACTTTTAATATACAAAAATATATAGTAAACGTCTAATGGATCAAAATCGCTTATTAACATGGCGTGTAATTTAAAATTTATTATGATACCTAGCTTTCCAAACATCCTAATGCCTGAGTCAGATACAACTTAATATAAATTTAGCGACACTGTCTCATAATGGTGACAAAATCAACAGAGTTAACATCTTCATCATTATTTTCCCAATGACACCAATTAAATTGCATTAGATTCAACTCAGTTAAAGAAGCACTAGTTATTATCAGCATGAATACATTCGACATTGAAGTTTTTATGTCAGGTTGATTGAAGTATCTGTCTTATTCTTTGATGAATTGATGTGTAAGCTTTAAATTTAAATATATAAATTCTTTTTATGATAATGTTTAATTAAATTAACATTAAATTATCAAAAAAATTTATGCTTTTTTCAATTGCGTGCCATTGAAACTCTTAAAGCAATTGCAGATTTTAGTTCCCAAAATTAGCCTTAAAATTAAAACTCTGAAAAAATTATCATTTATTTACTATAAAAACGGCAAAATATTATGATTTTGAAATTTAAGGTTAAAGCAATCTTGATCAAGAAATGTTATTTTTTGTAATTTTCTGTTTTTAAATAACCTATTTAAGTTGAAAAGAAATAAAAATCATTAGAATTATTTCTCAGAAGGAAAATGTGCATTATCCAGAAAATTTACTAAGTAATTTACATATTAATAATAGTACAATTTCTAATTTTTTACATATTTATTGAAGATTATTAAATATAAAATAACTCTTCATATGTAAACTAAATTTACAAGGATCGACAAAATAATGCATCATTTGTTAGAAAGAGAAAAGCTACTTTCGATAAAAAATATTTAAATTTCCCAGTTATATTTAAGTAAAATAGAAAAGATTTGTGAAAGGGAGAGATAAGGAAAATTAGAAAAATAAAAATAAAATTCATATTCATTATAAACATAATGATAAACTTTGCAAGCTGAATATACAGTGCATCGATAAAAAAAAAGTTGAAAATAATCATCAGTATCTTGATTTATAAAAATCCCAAAGCAAAAAGTAAAACAGACTTAAATAAATGGCAAAAAATACATTATAAAAGATTAAATAAATTGAATGGAAACTGAAAAAGAAATGTATGTGGGAACAATTTTTAGAGATTTAAAAATAAGCTAAAATAAAATTTAAATCCCAAACTATCACAGTTTTTTTAATGCGAAACTAGATTTTCTCTTTGTATTCAGCGATGGAAAATGAATAAGAGATAATACACTACTAAAATGAAATTTTCTCAATTAACGAGATTGAAATAAAAGGGAAAAAATGTATTCAAAAAAATAAGAAAAACAAGATATTTTGAATTGATATTTATTTAGAGTTCAAAAATAAATTTGCGCTATTTTGAATTTCTAATAAGAAAGAAAAGAAACTATTTGGGTATTTATCCAGTTATAATAATTTAAAATTTTTCATGAATGAGCTTTGATCAAGAATAGAACTTTTGTTGATATCTTAATTTAATAATCAACATTTTTAGGATTGTTAAAAGATTTATTAAATAGAACATAATATATTTATTTCATAAATTTTAATTTATATTCAGATGTAGTTTGCTAAAGAGAAAATGATAAAAAGGCGTTTCGTATCAATGAAAATTTCACAAAGTAGAAGAGACCACAATGATTTCTTGATAAAATGTTTAATTCTCGTGCCTAGAAAGTAATGTATTCGCTACTTGATTTAGCTGAAAAATTTGCCGCTGACAGAGTCCTTGCATAGTGACAGTTCTACACCACCCTTTGATGTCTTATCTTTGGGAAAAGAGTTTCAGTTCAATTGTCAAACTCGTCACTTTATAAAGACGATTAATTGATTTAGCAGTTTCAATTGGTATAAAAAGATGGTCGAACATGTGTGCTGTAATAACCTAGTAAAGTACAATAGAAAAGCTCTAATCAGCTACATATGTTTCACCGTGATTTCCCCTGCGTTTCTATTTTTACTGCTTGAATTAACATTGTTTTGAACTTTAATAACTACTTTTTAAAATAACGTATATATCTCGATGTGAATGCGTTGGAAATATTTGGTAACGTAATCATAACTAATAATGCACGAAACAGCCGGCCGGAAACGCCCAATAGTGGCCTAAGTATTCTATCGGAATAACATATCAATGCAGTAGTGATAATTTAAAATAGATATCACAATTGTAAGTTCATTATAAATTTAAACCTGGCACAGTAAAGTTCAATGTCATCTCTCTTACATATGTACGAGATTTAATTTGAAAGAATTTTAATTGAATAATTAAAGCAGAAAAAATTAAATCATTTAAATAAACTAAAGCATTTACGACTGAAATCAGAATTGAACTCAAATAACTTCTGAGATGAAACCTAGAGAAAGAACCTTTCATTTACCAGTTAGGCTTTCCGATATTTATTCGTAGGCAAACCATCATAAATTTCTTATGTAATTAGAAAATCCTAAAATTAATTCCAATTTCGAATCAGCTTAAGAGATATTTGTAAATTGCTCTGTAATCCACAGCATCGAATCCACGAATTTACAGAAATTAAAAAGAATGCTAACGAATCAGCTTAATATAGAAATGACTATAGATAAATAATCAAATCATTTTTTTATTTTTAAAAATTTATAAGTAAATCAAATATTTTCCTTAAAATATTCATATTGGTGAAAAGAATTTTAAAGTTTAGACTGTGTGTAAGTAAATTACATTAAAAAAAAAACTCTTATTACGTTTATAAATTACACTTTTTTTTTATCAAAATTTCCTGTCATACTTTTTTAATATTTTCAATAAATTGGAGGATGTAATAATATGATATTTATTTTTCTGAAGATATTTTACACACATACTGCGAAAAAAATATATAAAAATGCAATAATTATCTAATTTCTAAATTTTTATAAAAAAAATAATAAAAATAATGCACACTCCAATTCATTATCTATAAGTATATCTGCAAGTATAGCAAGGAAATGCCAGAGTAAAGTTTCCCCCGTAAATATTATAAAAATGTCTTAGCACTCCAAGGTAGCATAGTCAATATAATAAAAAAACATATTTAATGTATCACAAAACCTACAATAAGTACCTTAATATATCACAAAAATAAGTACTGAATCAATGTAATCAAATGTAATTACTGAATCATTATTTAAGACAATTATTTAAGACTGTTGGGAAAATTCCAAAATGTTGACAGGATGGTTGAATGAATGATAAAAAGGAAAATAAATTTTATCTATATATATATATCTTGGGAATTTTTGAATGCTCTACATATTTTTAAGTGGATATTAAATAAAATTTTATCCTGTTTTTAAAGATGGCAGTATGCATTTTGTAAACCATTCTCCAACAAAAACATTCAAAACACAATTGAGAGAATTTGGCTGAAGTAGTAGAATTGATTGGGAATAAAAAAAAAATAGCCTTCAAAAATAAAAATAACTTTAAATGTAACATATAGAATCAGAAAAATAAATTAACTTCATTATATATATATTTTCCAAACAAGATAAAATTTCTTATAAAATATTTTTAGATTTTTAATAGCAAGAGCAATTAAAGTCCTCGACTTCTCTTAATAAAGAGTGAATGTAGCTTAAAAGTGTATTATTCTTTTAATGGTAATAAGAAACTGTACTTAATCATTCCTTTAAACAATAAAAATTTATGTAAAAAAGAGGCAAAACTAAAAACATGCACAAATTTCAAAAATGCCGATTTTTTTTTTCCCCAAAGAAATTTAGTCTGCAAAATTTTTGTTTATTTATTTATTTTTGCCAATTTCTCAGAAAGGATGATTTTTTTCAATGAAATTTAGGATGCAAAGATTTTTTTTTCATGCTCATGGATTTACATAAAATTAATCTGAAGAAAGTCAAAAACCATTAAAAAGGAACGTATGCAAAGAAAAATAACTTTCGAAATAATTTTTACTCGTTTATATAGATAAATGCGAAACGCTTAGTAAAAACGTCAGACAAAAGCTAATTTTCAATACTTAAAAAATATTTTGATAAGCAATTCTGCACAAAAATTAAAGAAACAAATGTTTAAACATGATATACATTAATATTATGAAGAACAATTATATGCGGATGAATTTATCTAAGAAAATTCCCGTGTAAATATTTTCCAAATGCTTAATTTCAAAATTTTCTCCTTTATGACTTATTTTCTCCTTCTAAGTTTTCAAAGTTTTCTCCTTTATGACACACAGATATGTTCATTTATCTACGAAAAATCCTTTCGAAAAATAAAATTATGCTTTGAGGAAGAAAAAGAGCAACTTTACAACAAATTTTGGATCTCTGATTGACACACTATAAAAGAATGTTAACAAATTTATTGATCAAGACATGTTTTGTTCATTCTGTCCTATATTGATTTGTACAGATTCTAGGTAAGAGAAATGGTCTATTTTTATTAGTAAATGAAATCTCTTAAAAAATGACTAAATATTACAAAATTAAAATTAACCAAAATACTATTTTTTTTTTTTTTTTTTTTTTTTTTTTTTTTTTTTTACAAATATATAGGAAATAAAAATAAAAAAACTAATGAAGGAGCAAATTATCTGCGATTTTATGTATTTCATTTGTCTCGTTTTTATGTATCATATTTTTCATAATGTCATTACTTAATAAACCTGTTTTTTAGAAAGAAGACGATCCACAAACATTTTCAATAAACCTCAATAAGATTCCTGAATCATTTACTCATGGATTAATAATATAATTTGCTTAGAAAAAATGTGAAAATACATTTCTTTCTTTGTATATAATTCTTTGCGGCTATATCGAGGAAAAGGGATAAAAATAGGGAAGTTTCAGCAAAATATCCCTGGAGTATCGGGAAAATGAGCTTTCAATTCATTCAAAAAGTCATTTATTGAGAAACTTTGTATCGTGTTCGGTAAATTATTAGATACTGAAGATTTCCTTTCCCTCACTGTGTTAGGGTTTGCAAACACACGAAAGTTTGAATTACAGTATTTTTTATGACACACACACATTAGTGGAAATCTTAATAATTTGGGTGGGTCTAAATTTTGCTCCATGGGAAAAATAAAATATTAGAAACCAGTTAACCTATTTCTGTTTAGCTGTGATTGCACTATTAGACAGTTTTATAAAAAATCATAAAATTTCGCTTGATAATAATTGAAAACCATTTTCAAATAACATAAATTCAATCCCATGAAGCAATAAAATTTTTTTTAAAAAAAAAACCTGGAAAATATATATTGTTTTATTTTTTTTATAGAATAATATCCTATTTAAAGTTTTATTTTTATACATATTTATAACTTAGTATTTCAATTCACACGTATCCGTAAGTAAAAAAGAAAGGAGAATAAATTTTTTGCATTATTAGAGTTCCGAGACAAAAATTAATAAACAATCATTAGACCAAAATTTATAATGTTGAATTTCTTGTTGTATATATAGCAGCATAAATTTTTGAATGCTATAATAATGTCACATATGTAATGCACAATTAAAGACGACTGGAAATGAAAGCTTCTCTAAGCACTCCCACATAAACACACAGAAAGCAATACAGTGTTTTGATTTATTACCCAACAAATTTGGATCCAGACTCACCGTAGTAAAACGCGAAACACTAACTCCTCTAATGCTTGAGTGATTAAGGATTGCGGTTTAGTTTTACACCCAAGCGAAATAAATATGAAAGGTGATTTTTCATTCACAAAATAATTACATATGAGGGGATAATCTGTCCCCTAACATGTAATTATTTTGTGAATGGAAATATTTAGTTTATTATGTACTAAATTATTCTCATTATAATATTAATAATCTAATTTTGATTTTATGAAACAAATGCTTAAAAAATTTTTTTGCAATGTTGACTAATTTACGCTAATATTTAAAAATATTTATGCTATCTTTTAATTTAATAATGGTAGGTAACGATATGTCAGGTGACTTTTCTTATAGTGCCCATAAAATGTTACCCATGCATGCTTCCAAAACATTCAATATTCTTTACCCTTTCCATCTCTGGAGACATACTAACAAGAAATTGGGGGAAGGTTGTGGTTATCTATATTTCGATCGAATTATCGATTTGAACTACCCGCCTTTTGCTTCCTAAAACTGATTCCACCCCTCTTTATGTTGTCCCAAGGGTTTTTTTCCCCCTCTTGAAGTTTAGCGCCAGGTCCACCCCGGTGCTCCTCCCTCGACAAGAGGGTGGATCAAAATGAGACAGTGAATAGAGCTCATTGAAAAGAGTGAGTTTGCCCTCCTTCAAAAAGAGCTGCGATTGAAGCCATCAAGGCGGCCTCTTTTTTCCCTTATGTTTGTGTTCAGTAATTTTATTTGGTTCTGCAGCTAAAAAAAAACAATCAACTTTTAATAACGTGGCTTTATTTCCTATCAGACAGTTATCAAGCATCATTTAAATAACACATTTGTTATTAATAAACCATATTTTGTTAATAATATTATTCATTTGATTTAAAGCTACAGGGAGCGGCCAGCTAACTTCCTTATTTCGAATTGTAATAACACGAAAAGTAGTAGAGATAATGAGCTTCATGTAAGGTCGCTTGAGAGTGGGATTCATAAAGTTATACGAATGTGTGATTCAATAGCCATTATGTAATGAATACCGTGCACATTTGCCATGGAAGTCTGTTTTACAAAAGGTAGTTCGATTATTTCACCCCAGTCCACTTTCCAAAATCAATTCAGTATTGTAGCTTTGGAGCTCGTCTTGAATAAAAAAAATCTTCTTTTATGGGTGACAACATTCAGTGACATTCTGTAGACATGCAGTGACAGGGTTACAACATTCTGTAGACGCAAGTTCCATCATATTACCAAGTAACATCGAAGCAATAATGTCACAGCGGAATTCGGCGCGGTGCAGAAACTTTCTGTTGTGAAGGAATGTACGTTTAATGATCGAAGAAAGGTATACGAAACATTTCTTGATCATGTCCCTAAAGGCGCACTTGCCTTTTTCATTGATGAGGTTCATTACCATTTGATAGGATTTCTCGATAGACAATATACGCATTATGGAGCTGTCAACACATCCCGAGAATTGCATCATAAGCCTTTGCATTTATTACCGTATGGTGCGCCATCTTATCATTAGGAATTGTGGGACCATGGATTTTCAAACAAAATGAACAGACTGTCCTAACCACTTCAAACCATTATGAGAACATACTGACATACTTTTTTGGCACGACTTAATGAAAGGCACTTAGGAGATATAGGGATAATTTATCAGGATAAAGCAACAGCCCATAGTACCAGAGCATCTATGACTGTCCTGCGAAACCCCTTTCTCGGGTGCTTCTTTCCAATGAGAGGTACGTTGTAGTGGTCGCAAGTGATTTATTTTTGTGTTGACATTTAAAGGAGCAACCTCTACCAACGTATACTGAGCACCAACAAAATTTGTAGTATCTGAAAAGAAACACTGAAAGAGAAATGGGCAACATTTCTACCAATGCGGTTCGTCTAAATATTGAAAACAGCGGATGACATTTGACCGAAATGATAAATATCTTACTATGAAAGCTAAAAATTTAAATATGAAACTTTTGTATGAAAAATAAATAAAAGATATCTTTCATACTTTTTAAATAAATAAAAGATATCTTTCATACTTTTTGTATTATTACAATACGAAATAAGGAAGTTGATTTACCGCACACTGTATTTATACATCAGTACTAATGTTTTTTAAAATAATGCTTAGATTTTTTTTTTTTAAAAAAGCCTGAATAATGCTAGTAGAATTTCATTACATGTAGTTGACATACAAACTTAAAATACTATATTTCTATGAATGATACCTACTCTATCAAGACACCATGAACGACTCGTAACCCGTAAACCATTTGATACAATCGGAAAAGAATGAGGAAAATGATTGAAGAAATAAATCTCGTGAGAATATCAAATGTATTATATTCTTAAATCATGTCCAACGAGAAGGTCGACATTTATGCTTGCAGCACCAAATCATGTCAATGAGGACCATTAAAGCCTCGAGGAATATTATGGTGAGCACACTTTTGCAACGAAGACCTCTACCTACGTGTGGAAGCGAGAACTTTTCTACAAAATCACAGTGAAGGAAATAGGTGAATAGTGTATCACCCCAAAAATACTCCCCATTATTAGTGATAGTTTATCAAAATGTAGACAAGAGGGGTCATTTTGTATTAGTTTAATTGCTGTTCAGATCAAATTTGACCTCTGTGTATTTTATTACAACTATATAATCAGTACTAACACGAGCGGACTCAAAAAGATGATTAAATTAATTATCTTGAAGTTGTTTACTTCTTTCTAAGAAGAAATTTAATTAATGCTGCTTTTACCTAGAGATTCAAATAAGTATGCCAATACGCAGGAAACATATTTTATTATTTATATCATTTATAGTATATGGACTATTTTTATACCGTTGATAAAAGTAAAGTATAACACAGTTGAAATAAAACTTTCTCCAATCTTTAAAAATAATAGATTTTTAATTTTGCTTAGTTTCAAAAAATTAACTTCAAAACTTTCAAATACTTTTATAATTTTTTTTTGAACTTAAAAACCATTAAAAATGTATGTATCAAACACACAAGCAATTTCAATCAATAAAGCGTCTTCCTATCATTTGTCATTTCTGATGACACGGAAATGACGTTTTTACTTTGCAATTTCCGCTCTTGAAGTTTCTTCACATCGTTCCTTATTATATATACAGGAGGCGTCAGCTAATAAACAGCTAAGTAAACTTTGCTTCTAGTATTTAAGAAGAAACTATTTGCTGAGTGACATAAAACGCACAACTAACTACTCCAGTATCGGAACAACTTTCTCAAATGACGTTTTTCAAGTGATTCCATCGTTACGATTAATGATTTCAGAAATGAAAAATATTTACATTATGGAATTAATTGTAAAATGTAACTAATGGTTGATCCGTTAGTCATCTGAAATCTCAAATATTGGAGGAAAATGAGAAAGAGACTTTCTAATTATTTTTTCTACTTTTAAACACAAAATAGAAATATAATGAGAGAGGGTTGAATGAATTTGTATTATAAAACATTTAATATTAATTTTTAATTCATTATTTAAAATTTTATATAAAAGTTGACTTAAATAATCATGTATTTGCAATTCTTTGAAAAAAAAAACTGAACAATATCTAACTTCATAAAAAATAATGCCATTTTACAACTTTATTAATCGTAACAATTAAGATAATATTTAAGATAAATATTTCACAACTTGCATTCTAGGTAAAAATATTAACCTCGATTATACAATTTTACACATTTTAATTAATAAATACTGAGAATATATATATATAGTAATGGAGAAGTCGTTTCCGTATTATTCATTTCTAAATTTGTGTATTATTATAATTTCTAAATTTCTACTTCTGTATTATTCATTGCTAAGTTTTATACATTTTTAAAATGTGTTTAATGGATATTACTTTCTGGGTAGCTTGGATTTCTAATATATTTTTATGATAAAAAATTTTAGGTTAAGTTGTTGCGTTGCGTTTTATACAGACTCCTTATATCTTCTGACCGAAAAAGCATATATATATATATATATATATATATATATACATATATATATATATATATATATATATATATATATATATATATATATATATATATATATATATATATATATATATATACATATATATATATATATATATAAAGTGAGATATTTAAAAAGAAGTTATATTTCTTTAAGACCTATGAACTGCATAAGAAAATTTTTAAAAAAGCAAAAAAGTTTGTGAATTCCTTATTACATTTTCAAATCATGTAAAACCAGAAGGCTAATCCCATATGAAAGTTTCACAAAGCAGAATCAACTGTGGATCTGCTTCTCTTTTCAGAAATGAGCCTGCAGGTAATGAAATATCCAGGGCCTCCTGAAGGGAAGCATTTAGTGTCTCCCAACCCATCTTAAATCCACGCGGGGGAGGATGGCTGGAACCGCTGCGAGACGGCCAGAAAAGAGGTACAAATAAGGAGGGAAGGGAGGATTATTGCGGGAAAATTCGGAAGAAGCCAAGCATGCTACAATTGAGGGGAGGAGTGGGATATGGAAAGGGAATTATGCCGAACCGCCGAGAAAGGTACCTACATCTGATTTAATGGAAAAGAAAATAAAACCAAGGATTTCCCCCTCCCCTCCCTTAGATCTAATGCATTTTCGCATTTATTTTTTTCTAGACGCCAGTTTTTTGTGTACACATAAAGAACTATCCCTAGGCAAAAAAAAAAAAAAAAAAAAAAAAAACAGGATAATCTTTGTTAAAGACTAAAGTAGTGTTCGTGTATGAGGCAATAACAACCTTGAAAAATGTCAAAACTACAGTATAACTATTCTAAAGTGAAAGCTTTTTTTAGGAGTAGAGTTTGCGCGGTTTTCTTTTTCAGTTTTCTCAACTTTGTCTGCCAAACTACTGTATAAATCTCATATTTAAGAATGTACTATTAGAGATCTAACACTTTTAAAAATGATTTTTTTATGAATATTTTAACATTTTAATAACTTAGTATCTTTCCTAAATTTGATATGTTATTGATATAAAGCACATTAAATTCAAATTATATATATATATATATATATATATATATATTTATATTTACTGTCAATTCTAGTCCAACACCTCTTACCATCTCCCTGGTTGTAACATGATTCCACATTCATAAGATGGTTGTTTTTTTCCTAACAAAAAACCAATACAAGTGGGAAAAACGAAATTACTTTCCGAATAAACCAATAAAACTAGTGACATTACTCATACCATTTTTCAAAAATACTAGGCATATTTAAGGTTTATTTTTTACAATTTTCAAACCATTACATTTCTCGAAAAATTTTCAGTTGATCTTTTGATTTCCTTAACTTGAACAGAATTTATGTTACTAAAAACACGCATTTATTATGCAACTCATTGAAACGTTCTTTTATCGCACGATTTTATCTTAATGAGGATTCAACTTTCGCACGGAATTGTATGTGCAATTTCAAGTCTTACATGCGCCATCCTCTGAAAAACTGCGTCTTAAAAGAGAGCGCCAAACTTTTACGGTTCATAAAATTGCGTAACGATAACATCCAACTTTATGAGAAGAAATAAAAATATTATTGTCCTTATATATCGCAAAAAAATATGTGTGATGATATAAATTTGTAGAGTCACCTTTCCATTTATGACATATCATCAAAATACAGAACTAATTATGAATTCAAAAACATAGGAACATTTTTACTTATCATGGTAAGATATGATAATTTTTACTAATCATGGTGAGATATGATAATTTTTTCTAATCATGGTAAGGTATGTATGACACTTTCTTTCTCATTTTAAATACTCACGAATAATTTCATTTAAAAAACAGTTATTTTTATGTTTAAAAAAGCACAGATGTTAATTTTTTTAAATATTCATGTTCAATTCCTTTATTTATACAAAAAAATGTAAAGGAATTTTATATGATTTAATGTTACATTTATATACAATTTTTAAAAGTTCTAATATCTACGAGATCACAGAATTATTGACATTCATTTTAAAAATATTAATTTTCATCTCAAAAAAAATTTGCATTTTAATTTATTAATGTGAGAGGTACATAATAATGTGCTAGGAGACTTTTACGTGAAAGCATATTCTTGAAAGTAATTTTTTGAACTTTAGATGCAATGTTAAAAATGTTTCCTCATTCAAAACCAGTTGATAGGAAATTAATTTTCTTAGGAATCTTCAATATGTTATCACAAAGAAACTAATTTATTAAAATAAATGTTAGATAAGATTAATAGATTTAATAAAATGTAGATAAAGGGGAATATTTATTTTCGAAACTAAAAATTAATCTTATATTGAGTATGAAAAATCATGAAAAAAATTGTACAGCAATTTTTCAAGAACAAATTATGAATTTTGAAAGTAAGAAAAGAGAAGTAATAAAAATCTAATATTATATAAATTGGAAGCACATCTTTTTTAAAAATGGCCAAGAGAAAATACACATTTTTTATTTATAATTTAGGAATAAGATATACATAATATATTTCAAATAAATAACGGATATTTCGGATGTATTCTTAATTAACAGTAATTTACATTAAAGAAATTAACAGTAATTTAAGAGTAATTTTCATTAATTAACAGTAATTTACATTAAAGAATTTTCATTTCTTCTCAATGTTAAAAAATAGAAGAATGAATATCATTTGCATATAAATATAATAAAAAATAGGTAATATAACTGAAGCTTCAATGATTTGATTAAATCTACTAATATACAAAATGATTGCACTGTTATTTTTATTTTTAAACATATTTTATGTCATATTAAAACCACGTTATTAGTTTCAATTTATTTTTTTTCTGGATTAAGACGTTATTTTTCTGGATTAAGATATAATAAGTTTATAAAAATTATTTCTTGAATAGAAAATTTTATTTAGAAAATTATGGTGATATTAAAATGGGAAATTAATTTACAATAATATAAAGTGTTTTCATTGAAAACAACTGGAACCCAACAAAGATAATTTCTTTTCTGGAGAAAATTAGTAAATTCCAATCATTAGTATGTGAATCATATAAAAGCTAGGAAAATAAGTATATAATTGCTATGAATATTTATAATATGATATTATGTATATTTTATAACATTTGCAGATTCATGGTATATAAATGCTATGAAATTTTACATTCTTATAAGAAAATTCAATTACAAAACTATTGAAAGCATTATTTTAATTACAGAAATGATTAAATGAACATAAAACAAATCATCAGAATCAAATCAATGAATTATATTATTATATGCAAGAGTAAATTCTACTAAAGTTATTAAGATGAAATTGAAGAAAATTAATTTTGGAGAAATAGGTTTTTCAAAATGCTTATATGTTATAGCAACGGGAAGGAAACGTCTAAAGAAATGTGACCTTTTACACATTATGTTATCCTCTTGTCTGAAACAAGAAAGTGAACATAAGGTTTCAGTTCAATCTCCTAAATGAAGCTTACACAAAAGACAGGCAAGGTGCCAATTTTATTTGCTCGCTTTCTGAAATAATACCCTTTTCAGTTTGTTTGTTTTCATTCTCTTCTTTCCCAATAGTTTTTCGGCAAAAATGACCAAACAGCTCTAAAACAGATGTTAAAAAAATAATAAAAAAGGTGAAGAAAACCCTACAAAGTAAACTGAAGCATCCCGAAAATGTGAAACGTGGGAGAATAAACAAAGAAGTTATACTCATTACAAAGAAGCCCAGATCATTCGTTTCACTGACATTTCAGGCGTGACTGCTGCAGGCAGGAAAGAATCCCTGACCTTATCTCGTGTTCTTAGATCCAAGAAGGAGTTCCATTATTAGGAACTGAGAATCATAATTGTAATCCTTCTGTTTGTCAAAGTGGTAAATCTCTAGAAAATGACGTCATCCTGCGACATAGAATATCTCATTAACGAATGGTGCTCCTATTTTCAACGACAAAAAGCCTCTCTGTCCTTCCAAAGAGTAATTCCTATTATCGCGAAATATTTCCCGAACACTTTAAAAGGCTCATAGTAGTTTTTTAGATTATAATAATGCTCAGTGCACGTTTAAATTTTTAGATTATTTCACTGAGTACTCCAGTTTCATAATTTATTATAAGTCATTATATATATATATATATATATATATATATATATATATATATATATATATATATATATATATATATATATATATATATATATATATGTATATATATATATATGGATGGATGTTCAATGTAACATTATGTTATTGGTAGAAAAACAGCCTAAACCTCGTATAAAGCTTTTTTTAATGTCATTTATGATTATCTCCTTTTGAGATAAATTTTCATAAGCAGTAAACTATATTCCCGTGTATCGGAAAACTCTCGAGCACCCACCTCAACAGATGCTTTTGCAAAAAACAAAATGAAACGGCCACTTTTCATTGACAAATGAAACGTGGCCGTTTCATTCAATAACAAATGAATTCAAGCCTAAAAATTTTTAATATGAAGAGAGTAATCGCATGATTAATCAACAGTGAATATTATTCAGTTAATTTAACAAAAATCAAGAAATATCTAATTATTTTATGTTGTAAAATATTTTTCAAAATAAAATAATTATATATTGTATAGTGAAAATATTAAATATACATACAATATTATGATAATATATAATACATAGTAGTCATGATGATTGATAGATGAGTTCTAATGATGGGTTCAGTTTGAAATATTCAACACTGCCCGACTTTGAAAATGCAACACCAAGAAGGAGTGACTAGAAAATTATGCAAATTTCAAGGCAGATGCAACTTACCAGGATATGCAAATGATGTGAAATCCGCAGCTCTTCAGCGCACGTAGGATAAGACATAAAGTGAAGAACCGGCAGAGTCAGCAATATTCGCGCTGTTATTGCTACTTGGAAAATAACCGTTGAAAGCTTAAGCCTGTCCCGAAAGACGCCTGTAATTGCATAGAATGCAAGGCCATTGTCGACGGAGTCAGCTCCAGCTGACAGACAAGTTTACGAGGGGCATGGTAATCGGACTGAGGTCTGGCTGGTCATTACGGCAAATTGCAAATGATACACACCAAAACGAGTCTATAATGCACCGACTGTGGCAAAGACGGTTGCAACAAGGAATTGCGGAACTTTTGCCGGGTGCTGGTGCAGAGTGACATCAGTACACATGGATCAATGCGTGTCCCTCTCTTATTGCCGAGTTTTATCACTTTCTGGCAACTGCTTCTTGGTGCAGCATTTTCAATGTCGGGCAGTGTACATAAAAAGTTCCTGCATACATTTCTTTTGTCTAATATTCTTAATAAGCCTAAAAATACATTGCATCAATGCAATACATTTTTACGTTCATTAAGAATATTAGACAAAAGAAATATACACTGGGATTTTTTTACATAAAATTATTTGTTCTATCTTTTTGTGCTAATTTTGTAGTTATATGTGATAATACTTTTAATTAAATAAGTTTTATAAATCTAATAACTTCATAAATTTCGGAAATAAATAAATTTAGTTACAGTATATAATTAGGTTTATATGTATAAACTATACTTCAACCCAATACACGTATCCATTTTATAAATAATTCTACATAAATTATTTTATATTGGGTATATATGAATGGAACAAAAATTGGAACTTATATATTTAAAATGACAATAGCTTTTAAGAAATTCTTACTTCATCAGAATGTTTAAGAAAATTAAAAAAAAAGAAGAAGCAGACGCCCAGCTAAGTACTTTTATTTTGCAGGAAAAAGTTCTAAATAATGAAACTGCTTTTTAAGACACTTTGCTAGAAGCTTTGTATCGTTAACGCCCTCCAACCACGAGAGTCATTTAAGGCAAAATAGCTCCCCCTTTTTTTTTACTTATCTCGCTTTTTGGTGTCGATAATGATTAATAGAAGAGGCAGGCCAAAATGAGAAAAAATAACTAGTTTATAAGAAATGTTTTCTCAAGTTTTTCTTAAAATTAATGCTTACAGGTTTTAGATAAATCAAAACAAATTCTTTACGATTATTCACAGTAAATTGCAAAATATCTTGGTCTTTTTTTTATTAGCTTTTTGAAAACATTTTCAGGCGCACTGCTACATAGTAAACATAATAAAAATGCAATTTTTATTACTTGAATATATTGAATTTTTGAAAATAAAATATATTTATTTATAGAGTAAAAACGAATATCAAAATATTTTGATATAACGAAACTAAAAACTTCTCTAAAATAACAAGTATTCTAATTTTTGTAAGAAACTCGGAAAAATCCAGTTAAATTTTCGAGAAAAGAAAACAAAAAGATTGTTTTGATTTTCGTAAAAATATAGTAAGTTATGTTTTTATTTAAATAAGTTAAAATAATTATGAAGTAACATATTTTTAAATAAAAAGTCACAATAAATATTTCATTAAACAGAATATTAAGCTACATTAATATAAACTTAATGAAAAGATTAATGAAAAGTAGAGAGATTATATCTATTGCATACGAATAAAAAATCATGTATTGTAACTTATGTATAAAAAATATTTTCATAAAAATTTCAAAATACAAAGAGTTTCTTAAAGAAAAACAGTAAATATAAATTATATTTTTATTTTCTCAGATTGTATTTTCAAATACATTACTATTTAGATCAGAGAGCAAGAATTGTAAATATTGCATTTCTATAAGAAAGATTGCAATGGATTTTCCTAAGCTAAATAAACAATTTTTTTAGATAAACTTTGCTATTATTTGAGAAATTGTTAAATTGCATTTAACACGATATAAAAACAAACCTAATTTGTAATGATTAAATTGTAACTTACTTATATTCTTTTTACTGTTTTACTTTCCTTTCACGATAATATATAATGAAATAATAAAACATTACATGTTTTATCATCATGCAATGTTTTACGTTCATTACATGATAATAAAACAGCCGTACACTTTTTAAAATGTTTGTAACTCTCAGAGACTTAAAAAATGTAATTAACTCATAAATTTTTATGTTAATTCTAAATAAAATACATAAGAATAAAATGATGATTATGATTATTTAAAATTTTTGTTTGATATCTGAATTTAAATACTGATGAATTAAATATTCATTACTTATTTAAATATTGATACCTGAATTTAAATGTTGGTTTATTTAAAAAAAAATGGGCTGATGGCCTTTTTATACTATTTAGCATAATTTAAAATATTCTTTCTGTTGTCATAGTAAAATAATTGTTTTTAGGAATATATAAAGCTTAAAAAATTACATTCCCTAGCATGCTTAGATTTAATTTTTACTCACAGTAATTCAGAAAATTATTGAAAATTGATTGAGATAATTTTTAAATATTTTATTTCAGTTAACCGCGCAATCTAGTAATAAGATCACATTGTATGGACAGGAAGTTCTTGGTTCTATACCATCTTCTTTTGAACAATGGTTATTTTATGCTGTCTGATACGTAAATATAATTCCCTCCCAATAAAAATTAAACCGCAACCTGGAGAACGTGTTACTGGTAACGTATAACGCTCAAGATAACGTGTTACTTAATCATTTAGCATGATTAAAGGTCTAATAACGGTCATCGACTATTAAAATATTCCTTGGGCGGTGTCAAATATAGTGTATCTTTCAAAGTAGATGTTAGGGATTTAAAATTTTTATTCTTGCGGATGCGTGAACATAATTCAATGTCTACGTATTTGTTCTCATAAAAAATAATGTGGTGTATGGGAAAAGAGTTTTTAACAGTTTCAACATTTAGCCTAATTACTTGATGTGGTCAAATATTTAAAACTAAAAAGTTATTGCCATCATTTTATTTAAAAGCTATTAAATCTCATTATTATTTCACAGTTGTAAAATAAAGAAATGTATTTTTTAATGATAAATGAGTTAAAAGATTTTATAAAAGAAAATTATATTCCATATTTTGGAGCAATTTATTTATTAGTAATGTTTCCAAGTAATCAATTTCTTAACACACAAGTGACGTGGTGATGATGAGTAATAAAGCATAGCTGCTCATCTGTGACTAGTCACTAACACAGAAACCACTTCAAAGGAACGTCTGTTGCACATCTCGGAGTCAATGCTCAGAGGAAGGGAAGTACCCAACCACTGACCGGTGTGACCATTGAAACAATCACTCAGATTTGTGTTTAGGTCGTCACGCCACCTCAATCAGCCAATGAACTTCCACAGAAATTCAGGAATCGAATTCGAAAGTGTGATAGAACTTGGTGAAAACATTCCAGGCCAGAATATTTGAATGATTTTGTCATCGAGGAAATATACTCTCGATATACGAGCTAATATATTCAAATTAAGTTGACCATTCGATGAATATGTAAACCGGAATACATTTACTGAGCTCTTAGTAAGCTTTTACTGTGCTAAGCTCTTATAAAGCTTTTGATAGAATATTTTTATGCATTCACTAGTTGAGATTCTGAGATCTAAGCAAATATACTTAACATAAAAACTAATAAATCATTTTTTTTTTTTCAATTCAGAGCTTACAATTCGGATATTTTATGCAATAATAAAGAATTATCATTAATATATATAAATCATAATTTCTTTCGAAGTGGGAAAAGGAAATCATTTAATTTTTAATGGGTGCTTCCAGCTGCATTCATTTTACACATTTATTACTGACAGATTGATTTTATAATTAAGATATCCTGTAACTATTTATGAATTTTTAGAGCTTTCATATTCTTCAAATATTAATTAATTTTTCCATTGATTAACCTACATTTTTTAAAATCAAATCCTTATAAATTTGAGTAAATATCTATTTTAAATCCGTGATTGTAAGTTTTATTGTGTACATTTTTACTTTTTATCACTTAATCTAAATCTTAATTTTGAAAAATAAACCTCTCAACCCTCACTACAGACGTAACACAGAAGTAATGATGTGTTACTTTTGCTTAGATTTTAGTATTCAAAACGACTTTTTTATTTTATGTCTCTTAATTGTTTCAACGTGATTCCAAATCATCATAACAAATTTGCAAGTCAGAGAAGAATCGAACTATGTTGCACTGAAAGCCAGAGCTCTACCCATTCAGTAATAATTAATACCGAAACAGAGTTTTTCAGATCATACTTTAAAGATTTTAGCACTTTTGAGTCACATTGACGGATCTGCCTTTATAAAGTAATGGGGAATTTTCAATGATTGTTTGTTGGAAGAACACAACAACTTGATATCATTGGAAAATATTCCTGAAGTATATATTATGATGGAATTTAATATGGCTATCTAAGAGCATTGTATAATTAAACTGTATTGAAATTAAAGCATGGAAAAGAAAATAATAATATTGTTATAATTGTTGCCTTTCCTTAAGTGAAATCCATGTTTAAGAAAATCTGAGGATTTTCAATTCTTTAGTGATAAAATTTTTCAACAAAGCTCAAAAATAGAAGTTTAAACTAACTCGAATTCTCTCTGTATTTATTAAAAGAAGTTAAAAAAAAAGTTATCTTTTTTCTGATTCTGTAGCTATTAATAAACCAAAAGCAGGAAAGCTTAACATAATTTAAAGACACGAAACAAACCTAAAAACAACTAATTACAAAAAGACTTATTCAAATTATCTGTATCTATAAGGATTTAAAAGCCAAATTACATCATTTTCCCATTAAATTTTCTTCTTCGCATTCCACAAGAAAGTGATATTTCAATGCTGATAGAAAATAAATCAAGTGCTTATAAGCTGTACGGAAATGTAATTTAAATCTTTTCGGAATTATGCTACTTTTCTAAGCGAGGTGGAACTAATTCTATTCAATTTCCTCTTTTGATTTGGCGGAAATAAAAGAAAAATGTATTCTACGAGTTCATGTTACGTCTTGCGCTTTACAAAAGCTTGGCTCATTTTATTTTTAAATTGACCAGGATAGTTTGTTTGGTTACTGAATTTTTTATTTTATAAAATTGAGATTAAGAGAGAATTTAAATAGCTCAATTTGAAGATAAAAGTTATTTTGATTTTTTTTTTTAATATTTAAATTGACAGATAGTAAGAGAAGGAAAAATATATTAATATTCAATTTTAATTTGGTATTCATGTTCAATTTTTAAAATAATAATAATAAGGGGTTACATTTAAACAAAGTTATTACTTTCAGATACAAATAAATAAATTCAAATTTATTAAAAATTTATAATATTTTATATGTAAGTATATTATTTGAAGTTTTATAATAGTATTAGCGTTTTCAACAATAAGAAAAGTAATCCTATTTTATTATTTTTATTATTACATGAAAAATATATCTGAAAAATATAAAACCTGAAAAATATCCTATATCAATCTAGAATTTTTAGACTTTTTACGTGTAATTCAATTTTTTGTCATTGTCAATGTATGTTTATTATAAGGATTGATCTTTATCAATGGAAAGTTGTATTCGGTAACATAGTATCATTATATTTTTGGTAGCCAATTTTTATTGACAGAAACTAAATCCCGTAATTTTGAACTACAGTCGAATAACAAGGTCTACCCCTGAGTTAACTACAATTTCTTTAAGACTCAACACTTATAGTTTTAATAATGTTTAACATTAAAGATGTTTGAATTACGCAAACATCAATCTTTTGACTTCAAAACACTTGAATAACATTTTATTAAACCGAATGTTTTTATCATAATACTTTACATAGAATTTATCAAAAAGTGTCAGTTTAAATGTAGTTATTTAGTTTAATTTAGACCTACTATAAGCTATATTACAAATGGGATTTATAAAAGAAATAAAAAGAATGAATATGAGCCAACATAGTATTAGGGAGAATATAAAACAAATTAAAAAGATTATTTCAGAAAACTTATTAGATAATAATTAATCCCATAGTTATTATTTGGTCTGCCGCACGGGGACAAAGACGACCTTACATAGTCGAGTCTTTTTTAAGACAGAATTATGCTCGTACTCTAATAAGAACTCCCAACACCCAGAATATATCTCAGTTAGCTTTGGAGGTAATCCACCAGATTCCCCATAATGTACTGCAAATCTTTACAGATGAAAGTAAGGGTGAGAATGCTAGTGGAGAGTCCGGTAATGGAGTATTTGTTAGGCAGGGAGATGGCAAAAGAATATGTAGAAGAAATCCAGATTATTGCTCTGTTTTCCGAGCCGAACTTTTGGCAATTGAAGAGGCTCTAAGTTTCTGTGTTAAGGAGAGGATAGTTTCTGATATCTGGATCCTCAGGGATAGCTGAAGCTCAATACAACATCTGGATCAGTGGTGGAGGCATGGTAACAGCACAACAACTAAAATAGTCCAACATCTCACTGATTTGCAGGCCAATTCCATAGTCTTCCAGTGGGTACTATCCCATGTTAATGTGTATGGTAATGAGGTTGCGGACCAATTGGTCAAGGAGGGCAGCCGGCAGAATACCGTTATTGGAGACTCCTTGTCGCATCGGAGCTGACCTCTCGTGTCAGGATGGACATCAGGATGGATGCTGTTTTTAGAGATGCCAAACCTGCCCATGAATGGTACCAAGGCAAATATCCTGGTTCTGCTTTAACGGGTCCGCACAAAAGATGCGCTCGAACGGCTCTGATGAGACTAAAAAGCGGCCACCTGCTTGCTGAGAGACATGTTTCCGGTGCCAAGATTTACCCTCTCTGCTCCAAATGTCAAGAGGCACAGGCCTCTCCCTTTCATATTAGGTTGTGAGAGGGTTGATGTAGAATTAAGTCCGGGGGTGGCTCTGGAGAAGCTGAAAACTCATGGATTCATGGAGCTGGTGTGATGCTATTGTCACACCAGTTGAGATAAGCAACAACACATAGTTATTATTGAATTTAAATGCCTGTCTTACAGAATATTTGAGATAATTTGACAAGCTGGATACTGAATGCTCAACGTTTTGGATTACTGTTCAATAGTTCAATACCCAAATCATGTGTTCATTTTAAGTAATATGAAATCAAACTTAAATTGAAAATCTCCTTTGTATTAATTCAAATAGCAAGAAACAATTGTACAGTTAAGTAAAACTAATCAGAATAATTCAACTTAAAATAATGATTTATCATATAATGATATATTAAAGAAAATAATGAATTAACGGAAGTCACACTTCAAAGTTATCGGTTAAACTTTAAAAAAGGGTTAATTAAAATGCGCTAAAAATTTACAGATATAATTCGTTTTATTTTTACGGTCTACATTCTACTTCTGAATTAGTGAACAGAAATAATTATTTTAAATTTTAAAAGCTATTACTGATAATAACAATATTTTTATAATTTAATGTTACACAATTTTTAATAATATCAAATTATTTATGTATTGCTGTCACAAATTTGTGGTATAAATTTTAGTTAAATGCATATGTGATTTCTGCACAATAAAATGTTCATAAGCGATTGGTTTTTACCATTTGTATTAAGCAATGTTATATTTATTTTAAGAATAAAAAATGAGGAAATAAGATATGAAATCATAATTACAAACAAAATTTTAGTTTATAAAATTATTATTTTAATAATAATTTTTATTCACATTGTTATTATCAATTTTAATTAAAATTGAATTTAATTTTAAGCAGCAAATACGTATTCATAAATTGGATAAGAGTTTGTAATTAATAATATTTAAACATCAAATTCATAAATAAAGAATATTGCAAAGTAAATTATAAATTAGACTACACATTTTTAGCCTGTAAATGAAAGAGAAATTCACTGAAAATACAGTTAATAACAAAATAAATAAATAAACCAAGATATCTTCCCGTCAAAAAAGAATCCGGAATCTGATAACAAAGACAACAAATATAAATCTCTATTTTCAAAAATAAAAGGAAGAAGCGTAAAAGAGATGCTTTCAAAATCTTTGCCGGAAGCACAACTGAAAGAGTAGATTCAAGTATTTTTTTTTCTCGCGTCGTTTTTATCTTTACGATTTTTGTTTTAAAAAACAATTCCGCGGGCGATCTCTGGTTCCTTCTGTGGTGAAACTGCAAAACATTTCATGAACAAGGTGTTTGAATTGGGGAAAACGTACTAAGAAATAGAGCTTTCTCCTGAGCTAAAACATTAAGTTAAAAGAGATAGGGAAAAACGAATTTAAGATTTTTTCCCCAATCGGGATATCTTGGCTGATAAGAACATTCCTATATTGTTGAGAGACAGAGTAATCATGTACCCAAAACAAGAAATGAAGTATAATCTGTGGTAAATAAAGTGACTGATAGTTATTAAAATAAGAGGATGATTTCTTATGTATATTTAGAATATCGTGTATTAAATTATTTAAGTATATTTTAAATAAATTGAATTTACTTTTTATTTTTCAGCAGAAGATATTCTAATAAATATATGGCTTTTTTTCTTTTTACATAATTTCTTTTCGTCAAAAACATTATTAATTGTAGTTCAATTACTTGCTTCAATTTGAATATTGTTTTTGATTATCTGTACAAACCATTTTTCAAAAGTATGGATATATTCCTGTTTCTTGATATCCAAATCATTATATACAACATCACCGAATTTCCTCATTAGAAATTTTCCAAAGTATATTGCTTACAAAATGAAAGCGTCGAACTTTGATTACCTAAATGCAAGAACTGTAATTGGAACAGCAAGCTTAGTACCTGATGAGTACTGGTGAGGCATTGGCTTTATATTTTCTAATGTCATAGATAAAAACAATAAATTGTTTGGAATCTCCTTTATGACTATTAGTAATTTAAATACATAAAATATTAGATATTTTATAGATATCCTGTATATATATAAAATTTAAAAAGAACTTAGAATAAATAATATTGAAAAAATATTCGACTAAACTCTGATCTATTGTCTATAATGTCTGATCTATTGCCTATAATGTCTGATCTATTGTCTATAATGTCTGATCTATTGTCTATAATGTCTGATCTATTGTCTATAATGTATCTGATCTATTGTCTATAATTTACTGTTACTACTAATTAAAATTATCATCCATTTAATAAAGTTTCATTTTACCTTCAATAAATAATATCTATTTAAAACTTTCCATATAAAAATTAATATGAATCACGTAAAAATTAATTTTAAAAGCATTTAAAATATTTTTGATGTAAAAATTATCAATTTATCGAAAATATGTTTGAATTGATGATATAAAATTCAATAAAATGTGAGATAAATAATAAAAATGAAACAAGTTGTGAAATATATTTCTCATAGTTGTTCACAAATAATTAAATAATAAGTAGAATTTAAGTTCTCTGTATGAACTTTTAATATAATATAATCGTCCAAGAAGTTCGATCATTGGTTTAGTTTTCAAATCAAAAAGTGGGTTTTATATATGTATCTTTTTAATAATTGATATATCATCTTTAACTTAATGTTGTAAGAAAAAAATAGCAGAAAAATAAGCAAAAGTATTTTCGAAATTGATTGCACTCTAAATTAACATGAAAAAAATAATTATAAAATATTATCAATATGTTATATTTTATCACATATTTAATTAGTTTCCGAATAAATTTTATTACATTTAAGATTATTTCATATTACTTAATTAGAGAAGGAAAGATAATAATTTATAAAAGTTCTTAAAATAAATATTTAAAAAAGTTGTTTGATTTTATTTATTACTTGTAGTTTTTTCAATGTTTTCTAAAAAGAAAAAATATTCATCTTATAACTGATCAGACAAATAAGCGAAGAAAATAATTTATAGGAAAAGGTAAAATGTTATCTAATTTCCAAAATAAATATTCAATCTAAAAATAAACATAAATGATCAAAAATGCCGGCGGAACTATAAATCGTAGGAAATGCATTCTAATGATCTTCAAAATATTGTTTAATATTGTAAATATGAATTTTAAACAAATGAGAAATTTAACTGAAATGGCTGTAAGGCTTAAAATAATAATAACAAATATTTTTAGTACATTATTAAGAACAAGCATAACTCTTCCTAAATTTATAAAATAAACGCTTCAAATAAAATTTAATGCATTCAGATGTATTTTAAAAATTATTTTGCAAAATAGGTATTTCATAATGAAATAACTATAGGGAATTAAAAGTATACTAAATTTCCTTGGAAATAGCAACGTTATATTTTATAAACTGCATTAAAAACATGATTTTCTACAAGTACTTTTATAAATATATATTTCATGATTAATATGTCAATAGTTACTAAATTTCAGATTTTATCAAAAAGAGCAAAAGGGAGTCTTTTTTTTTTAATAAATTTGGATAAAATAGTGTTTGCTAAAAGTATAGTAAATTTATTGGAAATAGCAACGTTATATTTTATAAACTGCATTAAAAACATGATTTTCTACAAGTACTTTTATAAATATATATTTCATGATTAATATGTCAATAGTTACTAAATTTCAGATTTTATCAAAAAGAGCAAAGGAGTCTTTTTTTAATAAATTTGGATAAAATATTGTTTGCTAAAAGTATAGTAAATTTCCTTGGAAATAGCAACGTTATATTTTATAAACTGCATTAAAAACATGATTTTCTACAAGTACTTTTATAAATATATATTTCATGATTAATATGTCAATAGTTACTAAATTTCAGATTTTATCAAAAAGAGCAAAAGGGAGTCTTTTTTTTTTAATAAATTTGGATAAAATATTGTTTGCTAAAAGTATAGTAAATTTCCTTGGAAATAGCAACGTTATATTTTATAAACTGCATTAAAAACATGATTTTCTACAAGTACTTTTATAAATATATATTTCATGATTAATATGTCAATAGTTACTAAATTTCAGATTTTATCAAAAAGAGCAAAAGGGAGTCTTTTTTTTTAATAAATTTGGATAAAATAGTGTTTGCTAAAAGTATAGTAAATTTATTGGAAATAGCAACGTTATATTTTATAAACTGCATTAAAAACATGATTTTCTACAAGTACTTTTATAAATATATATTTCATGATTAATATGTCAATAGTTACTAAATTTCAGATTTTATCAAAAAGAGCAAAAGGGAGTCTTTTTTTTTTAATAAATTTGGATAAAATATTGTTTGCTAAAAGTATAGTAAATTTCCTTGGAAATAGCAACGTTATATTTTATAAACTGCATTAAAAACATGATTTTCTACAAGTACTTTTATAAATATATATTTCATGATTAATATGTCAATAGTTACTAAATTTCAGATTTTATCAAAAAGAGCAAAAGGGAGTCTTTTTTTTAATAAATTTGGATAAAATATTGTTTGCTAAAAGTATTGAACTTCTAAAATAATTCTGAAATATTCCTGAGGGCTTTAAATATCGGCAAAACTTTTTAACTGGTATTCAGCAAAATTTCGAATAGTAAATTATAAGGAAAAAATTATTTTAATTTTAGAATAAAAATATTATAAATAGAATCTAAAAATGCCTTAAAACACAAAAATTTAAAAATATTATAAATTATAAGTTCTATTTTTTGTTATGAATAAATAAAATACGTTAAATGTATTTTCAAAGTGATAATGGGTAAATTTAATAAAAATGGATTTATAAAAATAACGTTTATAAATTTTTTTGAAATATCAATAAAATTGTCAAATGGAAAAAGAATAACATAATATTTCTGAAAAACAAAAGATTTATTTTACTTATGACTGATAATAAAATCTCAAATATCGTTTTGAAGAACAAGAAGACATATTCATATAAATCCGATGAAAAATGTTTCCTTTAGACTGAAAGAAACCTTTTAAATTATAATTTCGAAGAATAGGAATGAAGCCTTTTAAAATTTTAGATTAATTTCGAGGAAGTTGGTAAAATTATCAAACATAAATGATAAATAACCGTAAATGTCAATAACTAAGGATTCTCAGAAGTGTTACTAAAAGATGAATAGATTCATTTTTCATTCATTAATTTTAATGAAAAATTCAGAGTTACATTGAAGCCTTTTTTTATTATTATTATTATTATTCAAAATAATGCTTAAAGTTTGTGAAAACTATAAAACAACAAAAGACATGCATGTAATAAACAAAAACTAAGATCTTTTGATATTAAAAAAAGCTATGTGGTTGACTTCTTATTAATTTAATATGAAAAAAATGCTTTGTTATAACATTTAAAATTCACTGAAATTGCTCTGAAATAAACTGAAATTTTCGTTAACTCACCAAATCTACTTAGTTGCAAATAATGAAGAGATTAGCTATAAATTAAAATAATAATAATTTATAGTTTATAGCTATAATTATAGCTATATTATTATAGCTATAATTTTTATTTTTACTATAAGCACTCTGAAAATACATTTAAATAAAAATAATTTTTATTCATTTAATTTAAAAAAAAATCGGATAAATAGGAATTGAAACTTTTGAAAAATTTTTTTGAAAACTAATTAAAAATCAAATGCAACTTAAATAACTGTAAAATTTGGAGTTCAGAAAGATGTACAAAGAAATTTTAAGGGATGACTTTTTTAAATTTTAATTTATAAATATTTCATTAAAGTACAAACTATTTTTCAAAAATAATTTTATAAAATCTATTAAGGCAGTAAAACTTAACTGAAATTTTTAAGCAATCCAAACTCATACACATAAATTTTCTAAATACCATAAAGAAGATGTAGTTTTAACACGAATTCAACCATATGGTTTCTTAAATTTTACATTAGGGACAGCAGAAAATATCTTACTAAACTAAATTTACAAGAACCAGTTATCATTTTACAAAAATTCAAAGATGGTTTTAAAGTTTACTCAAACAATTAAATATATTATTTATGTAACCATGGAGTCATTGATATCTCATACAGGTTTTCAAAACGAGATGGTAATAAATTAATTATTTATTTATAATGAAACAATGAATTATTACACACAATAAAGGCTTCAAAAATAAACAAAATTAAAAAAAAATAAGAACATAGCAACCAAATCGAAATCACAAAAATGTGAATACGTATATATGTATTAAGACAAGTTAACCTAAATTCAAAAACATTAAAAAATATCTCAAAAGGACTGCAAAAGGATGAATGTTAGAATACTGGGAACAACAAGTTTTTATTTGATTTGTTTTCATGAAATTCCGGTTTATCGAGAAAATTGCATCTTCTTTCATTTTTATCTTCTGCACAAAATGAGGAACTAGGTCTTTATCTCAACAAAAAACGGGTTCGGGGGAGGAGGACGTCATTAGGACATTAGACATGAAAGGTCCCTTTTCCACCTCGCTGATTAGATGCCTGGTAAACAACATGCACTTTGATTTTAGTAAAAATTCCATCCAACTTCTCCTCTTGGTGCTTCTCCATCAAGAGTAACAATAAGAGGAGAAAAATAATAAGTCAACACGTCGGACTTTCTTTTTATTCGGAACTCCAAACGAGATATAAAAGTTTAATTATATTTCATGTTAGAACTCGTCTGACCTTGTACAAGCGAACTATTATCGAAACAAGCGGTTAGTGGGTTAAGTTATTTTATTTCTTTGGATTCATACTTGGAATTAAAACTTCAATTAATGAAATACTGAAGCAGAAGTCGTTAAATATGCATGATATCTCTGTTAATATACTAAATGTTAGTTCACATTGTAGTTTTATATTTTACATATCATTTAGCATTAGATATTCATTTTTTAGTTAAAAAACCATTTCTGTTTACGGTGACTAAAAAAGTACAAGCACAATTTGTAATGTTTGCAGAAAAAGTAATTCTACGATTGAAATAAATTTAAAAACTGCATGTAGAATAGGTAACTGTTATTATTTTTAATAAAAAGTCTACTAATTAATTTTATAAAGGCTGATGTTATTTGGTACGTTAGTCAGCTATTAAATACGTTATTAAGAAATAAATGTTATCTTTTTATTTCAAACTTTGCGATAAATTGACAAATAATTTTATTTAAATTGATCTATTAAAAGAAATCTTAAATTGTTTCTTCTTAAAGGATTTGTTGATATGTTCATTTACATATTGAAGATACAAAAAATAATTCAGCTCGCTCTGGTGATTTAAATATACATTTTATGGATATGTTATAGCAGATTATTATTTTCTTTTCCTTTTTTTGTAAACGAGATTATGTTGTCCAAGAAAAGCAAATTAAGTGAAGTTTGCAAACATACGCGCTTGCACTAGGAATTGAAGTTAGGAGTTTGAGAAGAAAAATATTAATTATCTAGGCCAGTTTAGTGTATGTATCGAATAAAATAATCAGAGAATTTAAATTTTATAAAATTATTCTTTGATTAAAGATAAAAAAAAATTTAGGTTTTACCAATGTCATTGATTTTTCATAAATCCCTTTCGCTTGAGTAAAGAAATAATAAATTTAAAAATAACTATAAAATATGAAAATAAATGTATTAAACTACACTATTTTCATAAAAGAAAACCGTGAGATATCATTACTTTTGTTTTTTAAAAGATGTACCTTTCACAACAGCGCTGGAAAATAGTCACAACGCTGGTTTTTACTATCGCACCGTTTATAATCATGTTTGCTGTCAGAGCAACTTGATTATAGTAAGCTCCATATAATGTCTGGTTTTTCTTTCCTTTTCTTCAGGATTTACTGAAAAATCAATTTCCTCACTCGCTGTCGTCGAAAATTTTTAGAAGACAAGTGCGAAAGTAAGATAAGCACTGATCATTTCACAAATGGATGAGCTGTTATCACAGCTGCTGTTGAACAAGATAATGGAATAAGCTGCAATGAGACATACGCGTCGCCAAGGCTTATAAAGATGTCCTACTGTTCCAAAATAACAACGCTGAAGTACTTTTCCCAATATAAATGACAACAGTTGCAATAAGCTAAGATGTTAATGAAACGGAAATGTAGAAATATGGTTGGTTTACATTTACAGAGAAGTGTTTTTTTACTGTAAAAATAGGTATCGGAAATTTGCAAGTGAAGCGTCAACTAATGCATGCATTAGTCTATAATTGCAATTTGAAAAAAAGGATTGCTATATAAAAAGAGTACCCATACTTTACGATAATTGTATAACACTTCATTCTTGGCTTAGAGCTAGAGTATTTTAATTCTATATCATTTGTGTGCATTACAACATTAATCATGCTTGATTTATTAAGATTTGCATGTGTGGGAAAAATATTGCTTATAAATTAATTCCCCACGAAAAATCACTACCTCTTAACTGTTTTTAAACACATTGTTCTAAATGCAAAAATTAATAATTTCATCGCGTATTTGCTGTTTCTAAATAACTTTTTTCGAAAGTGTGCAGGTCTTAGTTTAAAAGTATTTTTCTTAAAAATCTTGGGAATATTTTATGATGGATCCAAAAAATATTGCAATGAATATGAAGTAGAAAAGTAAAAATCATCATTAAAGAAAAAATCAGTTTTATTTAAACGGTAGGCTATATGAATATTAGTTTTACAGAACTGTGTTTAATAATATTAATAAAATAAGTTATTAATATAATTTAAATAAGTTTTAAATAAACGGAAAAGAGAAAAGTCAATACATTTTTCTGCCTGTAATATTTACTAAATTCAAAAATATAAAAAATAAATAAATAACCAGTATTAATTGTATTATAAAATATTTAATAATACTTATTGAATTGATATATATATATATGCAATTATATGCTTATACAATTTGAAAAGGTAACAAATTCAATAAAACTAAAAAAAAAAAAATATATATATATATATATATATATATATATATATATATATATATATATATATATATATATATATATATATTACAACACATTTCTAAGAAAGAAGGAAGGGAAATTAAAAGGATAACAAAAATTAAAGTTATATTTTATTTTTGTTTTATTTTACTTCGATAAATGTGGAATTCCAAAGAATTACAAGATAGGAAATGCATGTATTTTCTCGAATTTGTAGCTTGATATATATTTAGAGAATTAAAATATAGTTTTATTTCTCCCTTTACAATGTGAATTGCACAAATTTAATCTAAGCAAAATATTCTATTTCTAAGAAAGTATTGTTTTTGCTTCATAGATATCACATTCATATTACAAATTTTTTTCCGTTTATATTATTAAATGTTGACGTTTTATAAAATTTTTGAACTTCATATAAATTGCTTCGAACTTTTGAAGATGTATTATGCTTTGAATTGAAATAACTGCATAAAAATAGCTTCAAAAATGTCTGCTAGCTATAAGCATATAAAGAGAAACGTATTAAAATTAAATTATTCACTATGTATTAAGAAGCTATAAAGGAACGGTACAATTAATAAAACACAGAGTATTTTTTGATGTTCATAAGAAAATAATAATGCTTATTTGTTTAATTTATGTAAGACTTGTTACATATTTACTACTGAATATCAAAAGTGGTCCTTGGAAAAAGTAAACATATTTAAAAAATTTAAAACTTTTGATATGAATTTTTTTTAAATATAAAAAATTTACAAAATGAACTAATATTTTCATAAAATATTTTTTTAATTATTATACTTGCAATTTTTACTTACATTTAAAAATATTAAATTTGAATGTAGATTATAAAAATTAATTTTTTCACAGTACTTATCTTGAAATATAATTAAAACAAATCTTATTTTATACGATTAATTAATATATATATATATCAAATTTAATTCATATCATTGGAAGTTATTACAGATTTCTGATTCAAACTTTCAAGTATATATATATATATATATATATATATAATATATATATATATATATATATAACTTCCAATGGTATGAATTAAATTTGATATATATATATATTAATTAATAGTATAAAATAAGATTTGTTTTAATTATATTTCAAGATAAGTACTGTGAAAAATTCAATTAATATTTATACGATTAATTAATATATATATATATCAAATTTAATTCATATCATTGGAAGTTATTACAGATCATTTGAAAACTCCTCACTATAAAATTGAGTAGAAAAAATATCACAATATATATATATTGTGATATTTTTTCTATTCAATTTTATAGTGAGGAGTTTTCAAATGATCGTCTTAACAAATTGATAAAATAATAAAATGTAACTATTAATGACAGAAAAGAGTTCCTCTGAAAATTAAACTCTAATTCTTTTAACTTTTTGCTTAAATAGTAAAAATTAGTCACATGTTTTACTAGATGAGAAATAAAATTTTTTCATCTTTTAAAATTTCAATACAAGTTTGATATGTGATTTGATGTTTTAAATTCAAAACAAATTTAAAAATATTTCTCAAACTGGAATCTATTTAATAGTAAAACATGCAGCATTTTTAAAGAAAACTTTACAGTTTTGGAATTAATCAGTTTATGTTATCTACTCGTTTGAACATATATATATATGCACACACACACACACACACATATATATATACATATATATATATATATATACATATATATATATATATATATATATATATATATATATATATATATACATATATAATCTAAGGTCTTTAAAAATATGTGGAAGTCTTTTAAATATATGTGAAATTATTTCGTGTACTTTTTTAATTTCTGTGGCAGATTCATCACCAAATTTGGATTTCATATGAAATCTTTATTTTTGTTTATCAGTGTACTGTTTTGCAAAGTTAATTTTCCTGAAATTTTTATAACCAGTGTGAAAATAGCAAATATTTTGGCTATTGATTATGAGCTTTGAATTTCTAATCACATACGGAACATTTATTGGGTGACATTTGAATCTACCATTTGTAGCTGAAAAGTACCAGATTTTTCAAATACTGTGCTCTTCAAATAAAAAATGCACATTTTAATATGAGATGAAGAGAAGTGTTTCTCAGAAGTTTGAAGGAGAAGAAAAAAATTAGGAGTCTTCCTTGGAGCCCTCTCGACAACTTCCATTAGAAATCATAATTTAAACTTCTTTATTAATAGTTCCCCTTAGAAATTTAAAGTTAATGTTCACTAGTTTTACTATACTTTTAGAAGATAAAGCATATCTTATGGACTAATAAATCTTAAGTGACTAAGCAATTCGTTTTATTTTAAAATAGTGTGAAGCACAGTTATTTGCGTTAAGAGGATATGAAACGGGGAAAAATTACCAACTTCCTACTGTGACAGGAAGCGTTCGCTGGAATTAATGTAAGGTCGGTACTTTAATGATATTTAAGTGCCATTCCAAAAGATCCAGTCTAGTTCATGAAGTGAAGAAACAAAAAAAAGAAAAAAAAGAAACTCTCCAAATGAACTCACTCGAGTCTTAATGATGTATAGGACCATTTAGACAAAGCAGATTACAATTGCAAAGCAAATCTTGTATTCTTCTGTTTTAGTTAAGAGAAGAGATAATTTCTCTTCATGATTTCAGTTAAGAGGAAGAGGAAGAGATAATTTCGTTTCGTTTCCGTTAATATAAAAGTTCACTGAGATCTTACATAAATTAAACTTTGGTTCAAAGCAGAATTAAACAAAGTAAATAATTCCGGTGACACCTATGTACATTATGAGTTCCTCTCGTTTTTCTTGGCGTTAATTTTAAATATAAAAATTTAGGTAATTTTATTTTATCTCATTGTGTTGGTAATTTCACACAGAAGTAAACAACAAAACGTGATACTATTTTATTAATAAGAACAAATATTATGATATAATAAACTATAACATAATCAATGATAATAAAACAGTGATAAAAATTTTATTTCAATTATGCTCACATAGGTGTCTTTACTCATAGGAAATTTTATAATATGTGTCGACAGATAAAATACAGGTACCTATTTTTTTTAAATTATAGAATAAAACGAAGGAAAAAATTGGTAAAAAATAATGAATTGTGATTAAATATATTTCGATAATTTTATGTAGTACTTTATAATTTATCAAGTCAACAATTTTACATGCACTTCAAATATTTGATTTTAATTAAAATTAAACATATAATAAGTAAACTTTATTATTTAATTATTTTCATCGCCCCAGTATATTCAATAAGAATTCATAAAAGGAAATTCATAAAAAAATTCAAAATTAATTTGGATTACAATTTTTTTATTTAATTTCACATTATGTGAGAGCTATTTTATCAAGTTTAATTCTTGCTTTAATTACTTTAAATTAGTATATCATCATAAGTGTTATTTGTGAATAGGTTTCGCATCAAATGAATACAAATGTGATTGTTATTGTTCCTTCAATGAATATATCTTTCTTATATACTGTATTGTATACTTTTATCAAAGAATTTGACTTTATATTTTCTTCATATAATGTTTAATAGGTAATTTCAAACATTGTATGAAATTTTAAATGTTAGATCTAAATATATTATTTATAACGTTAACTAATGACATAATAAATAATTTCCAACAAAGTTTATTGCATATAAGGTTATGCATGAATTGCAAAGTTATACTGAGATTAACTTTCAATACTGAATCAAAGATAAATTTTCAGAAAATTCACCATCATCGTTTGTAAAAAGGATAATCTGAAAGAATGTAGTCACAGTGAATAATAAAACTGTATTTCAGTAGTATTTGTCTACTTTAACATCAAAAACTATTATTTTAAAAAATTTTTCACAAATGGATACTTAACAGAATAACGCTTATAAATATTTCTTTTTAACTAATTACATTGAAAAAAATCATTTCGGCAAATTTATAAATTTATCAGAATTGATGCAGGTAAGCTTCAGTGTTTATTCTTCCCCACAAAAAATATATGTTTGAGTGTGTGTGTCTACTAAGCCCATACACAGGCATGCTGATTGTCAATTTTGAAAGAAAAATTTATTGTAGGCGTTTTTGAATGATTCAAATGATTCTTCACATACTTTATGACTCTATGTAAATGCAAATGAATATATTGCACTCTCAAATGATATTAGAGCCTAAAGAGACATTTTAGAGACATGAAGAAAATATTTATTTGTCACTGTAATGCATTTTCAAATGCACTAAGATTAAAATGACCAAAATAAGATTTGAATCATTTTAGCTTCTAAATGCTAAGTGTAATTTTAACATCTTAAAACAAAGGAACACACCCATTTGTGTGTCTTCGACAAGATAACAATAATTTTGAACTTGTTTATTTGGTTTTAGAGATCTGAATTTACTCTAAATTTAAATTTACTGACATTATGATTACAGAATTTTTCAAGTAATAAGGTACAGAATAAGTATGATATGCTTCGAAATATTAACTAATTAAACATTAATATGGTATCACTGAAATTTAAAGCCTTCACAAAATGAATATTTTAAAATTGGACTCAAAGAATATATGTTCATTGTTACACTTTATCAATTTTAACGTTACATTTGAATTTCTAAACCATTTATTAAATTATTCCTTTTCTTTCTAGTACCCGGACGTCTTTAGGTTATACCTATATAGCGCTATAATGGGCAAAAATAATTTCACCTGATACAGTGGGGCACCCAGAGGGTGTACAATCTTTGCTCCGAAAGTTAAGGGATAAAGAAAAAAATCACAGAGAGAAAAATGAACATCCATGCCCGAACAAGGGTTCGAACCGAGTACCTATTTCTTCGAAGTTAGGAACGGTAAACTCTCCACCATAGGACGGCAACTAAATTATCCTTGAAATTGAGATTTTTTCAGCATCATGATTTACATTAGTTGTAAGAATAAATCTACCCATTTCGTTTTATTTTTATATTAACTGTTTTCTTTAAATATTATGACTTTTAAATATTATATAAAACATAATGAGTACTTGAATGTTCCACCAAAATAATATAATTAATTTTATTAACTAGTTTTAAAATCAACTCATATTTAATTTTCTCATTAATCATATAAAACTTCTCCCTAAATTACAGTAAGAATTCTTTTTCTGTTTCTTCAGCTTCACAATTCACTTGAATTTTAAGAACAAATAAACTTTTTTTTTTTTTTTTTTTTTCACATGCGCTTATTTTCTACTTTGTAACTGCGATATAAATCTCTTAAACAAATTTCATGCTTAAAACAGATAAACAGATGATATTCAGTAGATTATGTCTCTCTCTCTCTCTCGGAAGTAAATATTTAAACTTAGAAAATATTATATAGAAATCTTGCTCAAAAATACTTACAATTTCTATGAAAATTAATGCCATTATTTTGCGAAAAAAATGAGTTTGTTTTCCTGACATTTCAAACAGCTTTGGAGATATATGTTTCAGAAATCTATCACGTATTAATTAAGTTTCACTGCAATTTATAATATTGCAACTGGAATTACGAGTCTTTTAACAATTGCTTTATTATTATTATTATAAATACTTTTGTATACAAATTAAAGGAAGTTATTTATTTAAAATTATTGATCTAATTCATTTGCATTATGTATAATTATTTTTCTGCGTGTTTTCTTGAATTTCACTTTATTCTAAAAATTGCTGCAAAAATCAGGAAAAGTTGAAACCAGATCTCTCTTCCACACACAGGCAATAAATACCTTTTAATGTGATTAAGGATTCAGGTAAATATGTTAGTAAAAATATTTTCTGAAAGCTACTGATTTAATTCATAATTCTCTTCGTCAAATAAAGTTTAGAGAAAATCTAACTTAAAATAAGCTTCTAAAATAACCAGCTAAATCTTCACAAATACAAATGTACTTTTTAAAGTCACGTGACGTTATCTTGAGATTTGTCAATACATAACTACAACGTTTCAGCATTTAAAATTGTTATTGATATTTTGAAAATATGTTTCAATGATATGTACGTTTTATAATTTTTTTTTTTTGTAATTCATTTACTTAGAGCATACTCATAAATAAGATAGAGAGGCAATTTATATAATATATTTACGATTCTATATTCAAACTTTTAACTAAATTAATTTTGGAAAACTAATTCATTAATCTTTATTCAATGGAAACAATATTCAGCTTTATAAGCAAAGTAATGTAATATACTGAAACAAAGATTATATTTCTGAGTTCAAAAGCAACATGCTGTTCAAGAGATATATAATACGTTTAACCACAGTATTTATCTATATTTATGAGTTTTATATAACTAGGATTTCAACTAATGAGAACTCATTATTATATTTTCAGTTAGAATGTCAAATAATGGCATCTGAATATTTTATACTAATTATCAATTGTTTGTCTAGAGAATTTTCGAGAGATTTTTAAATTTAATATACTTAAATTATTAAACAGTGTTAATCTTTAACACTATTATATTACAGAAATATTTTGACATTTAAAATGCTTAAACATAATTAATTGCGAATAAGTGTAATATAATAATCATTCTCTAGCAATAAATCTCATCTGAATTAAAATTCAAACGATGTGTACTTACTGTTACCCCTTGTTTGGAAATCAAATAGAAAATTCCCATTACTTTTATATAAGTATTTATAACTCATTACACCAAAAATAATTTATGCAATAATGGTATATTTGAATTTAACAATTCGTAATACAATAATTATGCAATGCAAAAAATATATGTTATGTTAAAACATTTCAATGAATTTTTTTACGGGCAATGTTGTTTTTATAACTAAGATTGATTAAGTAAACAGCAGAAAAACGGAAAATTGATTATGATTGATAGTTAACACATCCCAAATGTATAAGAAATGCAGTAGCAGTAATTAATCATTCTAATAATGTTTTCGTTCATCAATGATTATCACTTAATCAAAGTCTACTGATCTGCAAAATGCTTTTTTGGTTTTTTAAAATTTAAAAGCACGAAAAATACAAAAAGAAAAATATCTTAACCATTTAACAATGAATATTTTAGTAAATAATATTCATTTATGTTTATGTCTTTAACACAATAGATTTTCACAACCCTCAAGCGATTCGTAGTTACCATTTACAATTTGACTTTTACTAATTCAGAAAACTAAACTATATTTTTAACAATCACAGTTTACAAATAGAACTAAAATTTGAAAAAAAGTAGCAAAATAAGTGGTAAAACTTATTTTGTTACTTTTATCCACTAACTTCTCTATGTAATTTTGGACAAGTCTTTAACTGGTGCAGTGTAACAGAATGTTTTTTTTTTTTTTTTTTTTTTTTTTTTTCTTCTTCCCACATCAAATTCGTCCCAGACACAGCCATGCGTTCGAATAGCATTTTCCGTTTTTGAGAGTGGTTTCGGTCTGTTTGCTTCGACGTACACTTCATTTTGAAGATTGAATACATTCAGAAATCCGTGAAACCGAAACCATGCGTTTTACGTTTATTGCTGGAATCGAACAATAGGAAGACTTTTTTTTTTTTTTCCCCTTTAAGTTTTCTTACAAGAACTTCTATTTTTATTTTGTACCAAAAATACATATTTATGTTGCTGACATTTGAAGTTGCATAAGTATACGTTGCGAAATAGTTGTTATTGTTAAATCAAGTTTCTAATATAGTTAAACTAGAAAAAACCGACAATGATTTAAGCCCTATTATGGAAACTGTGATCTGAAGTTAGTAGGGGCTATAAAAACAAATTGTCCCTGTTCTTATTATATTATTTTCAACAATACCTAAACATTTTCAAAGCAGATTTTTTCCGCTATAAGTTTTGTTAAGAGAGTATATAGTCATTTAAGATCTAACATCACAACATTTTAAAATTTTACATAACATTAAAAATAAATTCAAATATTCTATTATTATTCTTAGAAACTGCTCATTTTTGTTGATAATTATTAAGTAAATGGACGTACAATCAACTGCCATAAGTTTCGCAAGTTTGAACAAGTAAACATATTTTTAAAACAAAGTTTTTTTTTATATATTTACGAATTCACAGAACACATGCCGTATAATCCAGGATGTCAAATTCTTTTTTTTTTTTTCTATGAAGAAATGTTGATAAGATGGCTTATCGTGGTGTGCGCGATGGTGTAAATACTAGGGTTGAAAAAATAGAAATTTCGGCATAATTCTTACAGTTCTCAATATTTATCGTGTTATAAAAACCATGTTGCCAGATGCATAAAAAAATTCGCCAAAAAAATCACCAAACTCAGAATTTAGCATCGTTGATTATACGGCATCTGTGCCGAATTCATCATTGCTCACGTTAGTATATATATTTCATTCTTCGGATTAAAAGATCTCAGATTTGAACCCAGCCCTCTATTCCATAATGGAAAATAGATGTTATGCTTTTACTTTCAGCATGAATGTCCATTGGGGGGGTGCTGGGGATTTTTCCAATTTTCTCACCTGCAGTATGGGGTTCCTAGCTCACTATTAATGGGCAGTTCCCATGAAAAGCGACTGATGTTGAAGAGTATCACTGGGCTGTCCTCTACGATGTGCCGAAGGAGGCATTGTGAAGGAGGCATAAGCCATAATTTAAATGGAATTTAAAATTTTCCCTTGCCCTTATTCTAATATTGCAGGGCCTATATTATCCTATAAGTTTAATACGGAAATTATTACATTTCAATAAATATTCTAATCTTTTGGTAGTTAAAATGTTGTAAATTAATATTATTTAACTAATGTATATTTTTTTCAATCTCTGATACAACAAAAATATGTGAACTAAAGAAATAAATTATTTTATTAAAGGATGAACGAAAAGAAATTTCAATTTTTATCCTCTAAAAATAAACGCAATATGATTGAATTAACTATTTTTATATTAATTATATTTCATAAATTTAAAATTAATAAGAAATGAGTTATGCTGCTAATTACGTTTGGTAACTGATATGATCTTACAAAACATTTAGCTAAAATGGTGCAGTTCTCCTACGTTTTTTCCTCTTATTCTTTTGCGTCAAAGATAAAGTACACAATAGAATAATTGAAATTAAAAAGGAAATATGTCCAAAAATAAGTCAAAAATTTAAAATAAGTCCAAAAATAAGTCAAAAATAATTTTTAATATAATTTGTTACGTTAATTTCTCTAGAATATTTACAAAAAGCTATTAAGCAATGAATTATATCGCAAAGTTGAATTTTATTAGAATAAACAAAAATTATCTTAATCTTTATTCCTCTAGATATTTACATTATTTACAATAATTGTGTCATCTAATTAATCACATTAATTTACAGTTAAAAAAAAAAAGAGTTGAACAACTCAGGCATGACTGAGAAAACGGGTGACTTGTGAAAAAGCTGCACGAAAAGGAAAAAAAAAAGTCACTGACCTTTGCAAGGTAGTCAAATCCGTGTTTTCTAGCCAGTTCTTTGGCCACATCGGGTCCCCCCGTCACTTTCACTACGAACTGGTCCGTGTACACCTCCGGCGGATCCACATCGTGCTCGCCGGCCTCGCTCCATCCGAAGATCACCGTGATCAGCACCGAAGAGATGCGAAGGAGCGCCATCAACATCGTCAACTTTCTTCTCCGACATAGCATAGTGTGATGGAATTCACGATTAAAGCAAAGAAAAAATTACAGCAACCGTCGTTAACTAAGCATCTTGTGAGTTATCCACTAGTCCAACTTTATTTATTTTATATTTTACTATTCTTTAAGCATAATCCAAAAGTGATAAATAAATCTCTTGGAACAAGAAAATATGAATTCTTCAGATGATTCTACATGGCCAAATTTTTTTTCCCTTTTATGTTTTCAAATTATCGGATATTATCGTTAGCATAGAAAGCGAAAGAACAAAAACTTTTAATTTTTTTTCAGTGTCGCTTTCTTTTTTTTTATGCTCGGATCGTGGAATTTGATTGGTTGGAGGGAGGGGACTGAGAATGTAATTTTTATTTTTTATTTTTAGGGAACCGAGAGTCGCAGCGTCTAGCGCGGAGGACTGCGTAACTGTGAGTGAAGCCCAGAGAGGAAACAATCTAACCTGTTTCAGCCGACGTCACTAAGCAACGAGACGCCGCCTCTATTGGCGCTGAAGTAGTAAAGCTTTCCGCGTGTATGCTAACAATGCCGCGTGGCTCTGTTGGTTAACGTTTAGCTTTTAATTTGTTTGTTGTAATAATTAAAACCATAACAATGACTTTCCAGATAATCTAATGAAAAAGAGTTAACATTTTCTAATCACTTTATTAAAATATTGGTTACACATTTTTTTTTCCCTTGTAATATGAAGTGACTATTTTTTTCAAACACTTTATGACGAATGAATATTTTTTCTTTTGAATAAAATTTAAGTTAAAACAATTCGTATCTTTATACTAAAATCTAAATTTTAGAAATCAATATTAATGATTTAATACTTCAATTTTGTTACATTTACCATGCATTGTGTAGTAATATTTTATTTTTGTAAATGAATAGTATATTAAATTCTTAGATTTAAAATGAATATTTAAATTTATTATCAAAATTTTGCATTTCTCTGAAAAAATTCAATATTTTTCAGGAGTTTAGTTTTACTAAAAAATACAAATTATTGGTCGTAAATGAAAACACACATCAATCTTCTCAAAACTGTTGTAAAAATATAATTTCTGTAAACTATACAAGTAACATATATACCTAAGTCTCGATTAAATATAATAAGATAAATGTTAAGTTTTTTAATGTTATTTAATTAAGGTAAATTTAAATAGTTAATAAAAAAAAAACTTTCCAAAAGAATTTGTTAACTTTAAGATAGAATTGCAAATTCTTTAGGACACACAAAATTTAAAAAAGTAGAATTTTTTACAATTTGTATTTTACTTTTACAGTTTATATAATTTGTAAATTTTACAATAGTTAAAAAGATTAATATGTATAGAAATGCAAAATTATAATTTGGATAGTAATTATGACACTATGATTTGATTTTATCAATTAATTATTCTAGTTAAGAATTTATGTAAGGAATACATTGATTATATTAAAACAGTTTATCAAAATTAACTTAATAATTAAAAAAAATATTTTATATTAATTCCTCCTGAATGAAACATAATCTTGATGAAAACAATAAATTATAAAAAAAATTAGAACTAAAAGATATGATAAATAAAATTTTATATCCAAGTTTTTCTACAAACTAAAGGTTACCCAATTCTACACCAAACCTAAAATTATGATTTTTTGTTACTATATAAGTATTTAAAAATAGAAGTATAGGTGGTAGATTATTAATATTATTTAGTTATATTTTTGGAGGAATTATTCACATTAAAAAAAAAATTGCGAACCACTTAAAATGCTTGATTTCTTGAGCGAGAATTTTTATTTTTTTATTTATTTATTTATTTATTTATTTTAAGTTTTCTATTGGAATAATATCAAGAAAAAAATTCCTTTTCATGTGCTTGAATGCTTTTACAGCATATTCAGTCAATGGAATCAAATTTTGAATTGAATGATGAGTGCTTATCGCATTCAATTGAAAAGTGTGCCTTATTTTATGAAATAATCTCATTGATGGAATCACTTTTGTCTTGAGCATTTTTTTCTTTCTGATGAGTTGAAAGTAACACGAAAATCCTATAGACGAGTAATTCCGAAACACATAATACATTACTCTTTCCTCAAAAAAGTTTTAATAACATAACTCAAAATTATTATTTTTCTTTTGTTTTTAATTTTTAGAATAATTTTAAATACATATTATTTATATTTTATTTTAAATGTTAAATTAAATTATCGATCATAATAGAAAGGCTAAGTGGATTACATTTAATTAAAAAACTTTTTTATTGTTTCTATAAATGTCTGCTTGCCAAATTTAATGTCTATTGCAATAGTAAGCCTTGTTTAAAATGATCCTAATTTAAAAACAGAAAATTTCTGTGCAAATAATCCTTTGGCACAGATGCCGTATAATCCAAAATGCCAAATTTTGAGTTTGAGGATTTTTTGGCAGATTTTTTATGCATCTGGCAACCTGGTTTTCATTACGTCATAGATATGGAAACTTATAAGAATTAAGCAGAAATATCCTATTTTGGCAGCCCTAGTATTTACGTCAACGATACTTGATCTTGGCAACATTTCTTTATCGCCAAACATATTCAGAATTTGACATCCTGGACTATACGGCACCTGTGCCAATCCTATTTCCTATTTTTGTATACTCTTAATAATTAAAATATTCCAAAAAAAATTATCATGATGAGTATTTTCATAGCTGAATTATAAAGTAAATACATGTATAAAAAAATTCCACTGTTATCGAAATGTTCTCTTGGCAACCTTTCTACTATAATCGAATATTACAGCACGTATGGAGATTCCACAGCATAAACTTTATTATTCGCCCAGCAGATTTCTTTCTGCAAATGAACAATGAAATAAGTATCGAGATTTAAAAAGACAAGCTAGAATTTTCGCCCAGAAGTCTTTCTGCCATAACTGAATAAGTAGACATAGTCTTCAATTGGAAAAGTTTGTTGTATTTATTGATTAGTTCTCCTGCCATAGCTGAAGAATAAAATAAGAGTATTAAAATTCATCATCAACCATTGAAATGTTCTCTCAACAAATTACCAGCCATTGCTGAACCATAAGAAAGATATGAAGATGAAACAGGATAAAATGGAATGTTTTGTCACCATTTTTCTCCCATAGTTGAGCAATACGATGAGTATGGAGATTCCACAGCATACACAGAAGTTTCGTCTCAGCATTTTTCTTACCATAATAATAACAATACAATAGCTACAGATGTTCTACAGAACCTTCTACATTGTTCGTTCAGCAGTTTTTCTTGTTATCTATCTAATGGGTGCGTCAAAAAAAAAAAAAAAAAAAAAACATACACATTTAGAACCCCATATAAACCATATTTCTCATTCTACAAGGTTATATTCTGGATGAAAGTAACGCTGTAGTTGTTTTTGTCTTTTTCCAGCTAGATTGACAATATGTAGTGGGGTACTCCACTTTTCCAAATGAACTGTAATTTGGTGTGGATATCGATTTCCTCAGTACACACATGCCATGTGTACCTGCTTATAGGGTAGGCAATTATTCATAGCCCCTTTATACAAGGAAAAGAAAAGACAGGAGAGAAATAGAGAGAGAGAAAGTGAAAGTACATCCATGGCCGAACCGGGATTCGAAACCAGAGCCTCCCAATCTGCAGACAGGCAAGCTGACCACTAGAAAGGGTGGGCCGAGGGGAAAGTAATGCAACATAAATATTAATAAAGCAATGTGTTTTGCTTGCAAGAAAACTTATTATGACTCTCCGCTCTAAAAATAATGTAACAGGTGAAAAGTACTTGCTAATTCCATATTCCCTAACATTTGTACATTATACGGTAATCACAAATTTCATTTTCAAAAGATGGCATACAGCCGTATTTTATCGCGCCAGACGAGCATACCCGTATCAAAATTTGACTTGTCGCAGGCAAATTTGATAGAATGAAGGGAGCCAATCGAGTTTCTTCCTTGTATCACAGATTCTTACTCCACTGATGATTTCTTCACTATGGTGATTTCTTCTTATGGGGCACAGTAAAAGATGAGGTACCCAAGCGTAAACCACGCATCCCATACACACTTTGCAATGAGACTCAAACTGTGATCTGTGACCGCAGAAATACTATTGCACACTTTGGTACGATGTACAGAATCAATGGTGACTATATATATATATATATATATATATATATATATATATATATATATATATATATATATATATATATATATATATATATAGTAATAGATAGATATCATTGTTGATGTTGTTGTTGCACCAGCATGCTTCCCTATAGCTAGCCATGAGTTGAGCTATACCAATTAGATACTAACAGACGAGTGAAATCTTCGTGATTTTAAAGCAGAGACAAATAGAAGACCCCCAATACTTAGCTTACTATCATCAGAGGTATCATTTCACTTGGAGGACATTGCGATCACCTCCGATTTTAACACATCAAAGCCATCTTTAGCGAACACGACAGATATTCGGTTAATCCGGGATTCGAAGTTATTATTTTCTGATGATAGAGAACGACACTCTAACCAACCAGGCCACTCACCGCTGCCTCATATATTTAAGATAGATGGTTATTAGAATATCTCCAGTACTGCTTAACTATGCTTTTTTCAGTTTTATAAGATCGATAAAGTAGACTTGTACTTGAAGAGTGCAGTATTAATATAATAGATTGAGGCACACAGTAACAAAGTCTCTATATTATTAAACTAAAAATTGAATTCATTTGTTTGCTTTCCTCTTTGTAATCTGTAGCTAAAATGCTTTTGTTTTGCATATTTCCTTAAATCGTAACACTTTGTTTTTAATCTTAGAGTTGAAAAAAAAAATTTCCAATTGAAGTTGAAATTATTAATAGTAAGTAACTTCTTTCCTTTTCACAGTTGAATATTTTTTTTTCCAGAATTTTCTTGTACATAAAAATAAATACGAATGAAACTACGGAAACAAGTGGCAAGTTTTAATTTATAACTTGAAAAGCTTTAAAAAAAAAGTAAGACGTATCTCTCAAAAGAAATGAAAGCTGTAACTAAATTTCATTCATGATGAAAAAAAAAACTGAAGTCATCTTTCTCTTAGAAATAAAACACAGCGCGCATTTTGATGAAAAATGTGTTGATAACATTCACTAATGAAAACGAATAACTTTTTTCATTGTCTTTTCATTATGAAAGAGTTCTCGCTAAAGAATGTTTGGATTATTTCAATTAATGTTTACGAAAGCATGGCATTCTTTCATTTATTTTCTTTATGAGTAAAAATAATTTAGAAAAAGAATGAATTATTTTGTTTATGGACAATATCTTTTAATCTTCACATTTTTATCAGTTTTTCTGCAAAAATTTTATGAGCAATCACATTAAAGAATTTTAGTTTTAATTAAATGTTAAATAGCGTTTCAAAATGCTGAAGTATTTCAACTTGAAAAGCTTTAAAAAAAAGCTTCAAATTACTTAAATTTTATCGAATGGTAGTTTGTTTTTGGATTGAATGAATATAAATAGTTAAAATATCTAATATATTATCTTTGTATATATATATATATATATATATATATATATATATATATATATATATATATATATATATATATATATATAAATTATTAAAAAAATGATTGTAAAAGATATTGAAACATTAGCATTATTAAACATAAGCATTAACATTATACGTTTAAAAGTAAATATATATATTTTCTTTTCTGAAACAATTTCATTTTATTTTAACTATGAAAGTAAAATTTAACAAAACTTTTACTTAAAACTGTACATTATTATTTTTTATAAGTATATGCATAACAAATTTTTATTTAAATCAGGAGCCGTAGTAGCTAGTGGTTAGGGCATCGTCAGCTTTCCATCCGGAAGTTTGGGGTTCGATTCCCGATGCCACCAAGGACCCACCGAATACATGAAATATACGAGCTGGTTAAATTCGAGGAATTGAAAGTCCTATGGTCGGTTATTGAACAATTTCCATGGGTGTTATGGTCTGGAGAAAACTTCCTTCCCCTTTAGATTTGTGTCAAAGCTGAGGGAGTGAATCTTCTTTTAGAGTGACATTCGCATATCTCAAAATGTGAAGGAAATGATTTTATTTGCATAGTAACGCAGTAATGAGTAAGCCAGGCAACAATGCATTACCCTTAGAGGTCAAAACTCTTCATGTATAAGTGATTTGTCTCTTCGTGGTCATTAGTTTCTAGTTGTATAACCAAGTGAAATATTTAAAAGTTAGCTACAACGTTTCTGTTTTCTACTTCTGAGGGGGTAAGTGCTTTTGTTTGTTCCTGGTTTTCCTCCTTGTAACATGTGGCTCATGTAACCTTGTAACATGTAACATGTTTCTCATGTAACCTTGTAACATGTAACATGTGGCTCATTCTGTATAAGTCCTTTACAAGCATTAAACGGTGAATCTTCAAGAGACAACGGGCTTGATAAAGAATCGGATACCACTTGGTTTGGCAAACATTTTGGCGATAAACTTCAATATCTGGTATTCCTGGTAACCCTATCTTTGTATAGCTTTTGAGTAGCGGACAACTTGTTAGTCAAATCTTGGCAAATATCTTGGCGTTAAAAAAATCACCAAAGAATTAAAAGGGTACTCAATTGTAAACTTATACTGAGATATTATGTAGCCTTCAAACACATCATTCAGTAATTTAACGCATCGATATGTTTAAGCGATATTCTGTTATTAGTGCTTCAAATGTATAAGTGCTACCATTTTGAAGATTCTAACTCAGTAAAAATATTATTTCAGTTAATAAAGAAATAATTTTTTTAAAGTATTTTAGTTCACAAAGATGTTATTTTAGTCAGATGTTATAAAGCATATATCGGCTGATTTAGATAACCACAAACATCAGAAGATAAATTCATTTGAAATAGTTTTTTCTTTAATTTTTTTATCAGAAACATGTTGATTTTTTAATCCCTAACAATGCAAAAAGATTCAATATATATATATATATATATATATATATAATTAAGAGATAGAATAGAAATAAATGGACTTAAAAATATGATAAGTGATGATAAAATGGTCTATGAATTGAAATAAAGAAAATCTCTCTCAAATGAATTCAAAGTTCATTTTTCTTAGCAGATTGTATGATTTTTAAAAAAAAGTCAGTTTTATCATTTTTAACAAAATTGATTCTGACTAATTATGCTTTCAGTATTATATAATTTATTTTTCATTATTGTATTTTAAATTTCTATTGCAATATTGTGCTAATAATTTGATATTTAATATTCATAATTTTAAACCTATGTTGATATTTTTAAATTATTTCATTTAGGTTTATTATTATTATTATTATTAAGTGAAATTTAAGATTGAAATTATTTTATAAGGCGTATGATTTCAGTATAGCATTCAAATTTTTATACAGTCTAAAACTTTTTGAAATAATAGTTCTTATATTAAGCCAAATATTCCACACTTATTTTTACATATAAATGCATAATAATCAGTAAATATATCTATTCTAATTTCATACATATAAATAGGTTTTATTGATTTCAAAATTTGCATTTTATTGAAGCATATTTTTACAAATTACTAGAATTTACACTGAATGCATTTATTTTTTATTCATTAAATGTTTTTCAACGAGATTTTATATATAAAACTTAAAGTCTTTCATGATTTTTTTGCTTTTATTTTTGCAAAATTTATTTTTTAAAGCAAATCATAATACTTAATGAATAATTAAAATTTGGAAAAAAATAATAATAAAAAGCAATAGCCCTTCTCTGTTAAATTTTATTTCATGGACACTATCTTTACAGTGTTTTCGAAAGATAAATTTGTTCGGGTATGTGTCATGTCAAAATAGTAAAATATTACCTTGAAGAGTGATAGCGGTATGTGTCTGAAAACGATAAGAATAATAAAATAACTGAGCAGCCGAAGACGAAAAATTATTTTTTCCATAAAAAGTTTGCTTGTAATATTAAATTTATTTTAAAAAAAATTTTCGGCACTAAATCATGTAATTTATTAATTCTGGTTTATTACAGTTAATTATAAATTATATTAGATTTATAAGAAACAGGATCATATATGCAAATTATATGGTCTTGCAATTTTTCTTAGAAAATCATTTCCACAAAACAGGAAATTCGTATATTTCCTTCTTCGACTTATTTTTGACCAAGAAAACAAAGTCACATTCGTAAACATTTCCTGTTTTTGCATTACTTTACTTCAGTTTCTCTGTTTCTTTTCTTTATGTAAATAAGACTTCAATTTTCTATTTACATTTAAAATAAATATATTGGAAAGTTTATTGGTAATCCCCTTTTTTCTTATGAAATACTAGGCTTGTCTTATCAATTGAATAATCATAAACTTCATAAGAAGTCCCAATTCAAATCATAAAGTTGTTGATGAACAAAATCACAAACCAGTGATTAAAGATAAGAACAATACTGAATATTTGAAAAAAACTACTCAGCTTTGGTGTATTCAAGGAGAATAAATTTAGAGATATGTTGAATAGACTAAGACTGATAGCTACATATATAATTGAGAAAATATTAAAGTATTTTTTCTTTTTCACAGCAATTTTATTTTAAAGAGAAAAATCAATAAAAAATAGATCCTCCTTTTTCAATTACAAACATCACATATATTTTATTAAATGAATGTAATCAAAATACATTCAAACAGAGTTGTCACGAAAACTGGCGGCAGAAAATTCTTTTTAGGATCAAAAAGCTAGTTATTTTAAGACTTGGTTATTAGAATCTCAGGGATCACCTCCGTCATCAATCGCATAAATATTGAAAGGATGGGCTATCAAAAACGATACATACAGAGGGTGTTTTCCATAACAATTGTTTGGATATTTCCAGACTAGGCTATTATTAGTAAGCCTATCAATAGCATAGTTTGGTTTAAGAATGTATTTGGATTGCAATTACATATTCAAATTATATCATATATTGTAATAATCTGCATTTGCACTGCAATTGGCAAAACAGACTTTTAGAGCACATTTCGCTTAAGAATTTTTTAGACAATTCATCGATTTATTTATACTGATCAGAACTAGGAATTAATATTCATTTTTGTAATCTATAAAGTGGTAAAAAAACAAAAATATGTATATCTGTTTATTTTTCGTAATTTCATTGAACCGATACTATATGTTGATTGAACTAATTTTCAAATTTAAAAAATAATTTATTAAAAATCAAACTCATCTTTTAAATATTCATCATTATTAAATATTTCTAATACTAAAAAATAAATTTTTTTAAAAATATTTTTATGTATAATTTTTTTTAATTTTTAAATATTTCGTAATATTATTAATTAAACTTACTATCATATACAATTTGTAGCTTTAAAATATAGAATTTGCTTTTTATTAACTTTTATTGCTAATAATTGATTATAAAATCGATTAGTAAATATATATATTTACAGGCAACATATAATGATGCCTTTTTGTATATTAAAAAAATTAAATAGATGAAAATATTTGCATCTAATCCCCACTTTCCAAATATTAGTTAAGACAATAAAAGATGGCAATAAATTCCACAACAATATTTCTTTTTTTTTAATTTTGATTAATGAATTTTTTTTGATTTCTTAATTATGGTTATTAGTTACAGTTATTATTAATTATAGTTATTTCTTAAGTATGGTTTAAAAAAGTTCTATTATTATTTTTTCAATTAAATAGTTGTGTAATGATTAAAATTAATTATTTACAATATGAATATGTTGTTGCATATTCCTACCAGGATTTCTTCCTTTTAGCACCACAAAATGGCAAAATGATGGAACTTTATATGCCCCTTATATGTCTCTTTATATGGTGGCGCACCCAATTGGGTGTAACATTTTCTACTTCTAAAAACCCGAAATTGGGTTTTTAGAAGTAGAAATCAAGCAGGTAACTTGGCCTGGCACCTCCAGAGATGTCATTTGATATGGAATACATTGCAACCACAACATATTTAAAATGCCCCTGCAACCTTTAGCAAACACTAAGGATTGTGATTGGTTCGGAATTGGTACTCACTACCTTCCGATTACGAGAACGGACGTCTTAACCAACCAGGTCAACATGACCCTGCCATAAGAATATAACATGAAATAACAGATTTTCTCAAGTCATTGATACTTTATCGTGATTTTACAAAAATCCTTGTAAACTTTGTGCATTTTTGTTTGAAGAAACTTGATCATAAAATCATAACTTTGTAATAAAAATAATTTATTTTACTATAAAAGTCCCCATTTCCATGAAATATTTTTATAAGAACAATAATTAATTTTAATTTAACACAAGAAATAGAGCATCCTATTTTACAGTGTAGCCATTTTATCTTCATTTTTGAAAAAAAAAAAAAAAAAAAAAAAAAAAAAACGGCTTTTGTATAATTTAGAGTAGAGAAATTTAATCCATTGAAAAATATATTACGGTAACTTTATAAATGAAAATACTTTTTTTACTTTTTCCCCTTATGACTTGGAATACATTTTACTTTGGACTTTTCTTTATCAACAATAACATACACATTTTAATTAACTATTTTTGTAATAAATACAGAGTGATTAATTTTTAAGAAGAATATAATGCAAGGCATTACATACTTTCTCATATTATAGATATTTCATTAACAGTTTTTAAGAATTCTTGCATAATTGCGATTAAAGAAGCTTTAATCTACAAAAATGTGTTATCATATAATTCTACCATTATTACGTCAGCTACTAAAAGTACCGTTATTACGTGTACCGGCACTGTACTTCTGATAGTACTTCTTTAGGATTAAAATTTATATTTTATCGCATGCTTCACATTCCTGAAATATGGGAAGTTGTCCCAAAATCAATCATACTTAAATAACTGCAGCTGTGTGTAGGCTTCAGATTGCAGTACGATTAGGTAGCTTTTATGATTCGATATTCAAAGTTTCTAGGAAACTAATTCGGCTCAGCACATTTTATTCCAGAGATAAGAAAAAATAAATAAAAAAATGATAAATTGATTTAGGGGCACTTAGAGGTAGAAATTATTTCAATCCTAAAAAATCTGGCGCATATCCAATTCAGCTTTAATGATTAAGTAGTGCTATTTCAAAGGGCAATTGCCAACAAAAAATTTTATTCTTGGCTTCGTATTTAATGTAAAAAATTTAACTGTAGAGAAAAAGTATATTTAGTTTTTTTTAATTAATTTTTTATTTTATAAAACATAATGCATTAATTTTAATATTTAAATTAGATAGAAACGATTGTTATTTAATATTTTCGTAAGATAAATAAATCTTATAAAAGTATCATAGTATAAGGTTGAATTTTCTTACATATATAAGAAAACAAAATGTTATTTTAAAGTAGTTTTCGTTAAAAAGAGATAGTAGTACACATAACTTTTATTTTAAAAGCAAGTAGATGTATTATATTTTCTAAAAATTAGTAATATTTAAAATATGTATATAAAATATAGGAAATAGTTTAATTTTCCATTTAATGAATATATTTGGATTCAGTTTTTTCGATAGAGTTATTGGTAATTTGTAAATATGAATTATTTGTTTGAATATTTAAATTGAAAATTTTTTAAGATTTATTACAAAATACAATCTTAAATTCTATACATTATGAAAGTAACTGATAAATATTAAAAGCCCGTAAATTAGAGTCGCTTATCTAACATAACGGGAAATTCAACGATTTGCCCTGATAGCGGCAAGGATTCATTTGCAATTAGACTCAACAAGTCACCGAGAGATTCTTTGTCACTCTGTAGACACATTTTGCATAAGAAAGCTAATGTATTCAGAACCCATAATTTAAACTTGATTGTGGCCCATGAAGAGCTTCCATTCCTGGTGTAAGTGTCAAGCTCAGAAGCTACTGAAATAAAATCCGGAGATTCAGATGCCAGCTTAGCCAAGGCTCCGAAATAATTTGAATACTTCATAGTTGCAATTGCTGAGTTGCGGTGTAAAAAACGATTTTTTACAGAATTCGAAAAAAAAATAAATAAATAAATAAAATAAAAAAATAAAAAGATGTGTAAGATGTTTGAAATATTAAATAAAAGACACTTTGGGTTTTGTTTAGTTTGCCGTTCTATATCACTTTTGGCGTATAAAGTCTAATTTGACGTAGATCTTTAGATTGAAAAAAAAAACTTACAACAATCTTAAACTATTGAAATTAAAGAATATTACGTTAACCTTTCAGAGGATATATTTGGCAGCACTGCTTCAGAAAAAAGGAGAGATAACTTTTATAAGGAAACAACATAGCTAACGATACAAAAATATTCTCAAATTTCGAAATCAAATTTGCATCAAAACCTGTCAGTAACATTTTACATTTTTTTTTATTGTAAATATTCAAGTTTGTTAAGCAAAATTCAGTTCTATATATTATTATTTGAACCAAAAATAAATTTAAATTTATCGTTTTCATTTTGTTCATATCATTGTAATCGAACGAAGAGACTGATTTTACATTCATATTTTATCCAAATTTATTTTGTTGTTTTGCTATGGATGAAACCAAAAGTTATATCAAAAATAAAGAAAAATAACCTTTGCATAAGGATGATGGAAAAGTCGGCGATGTAAGTGGTGTGAAGCGTTGAAAATAACAACCCTACTTCAATAACAATTATTAAATTTCTTATGTTTTCTGTATAAGTCCTATAAAACAGAAAATTTTTCTGAATAAATCTTTTGTTTCAGCAAATCCCATAAGAATAAATATGGTTGGGTTAAATCTAAAAATGTAAGTGGCGTAAATATCGGCTCCATTTATTAAAGATACTGTTTTGTCAGAAGTGACACTTGAAGAATAAGCATGCAGAAGCTTTAGCTATTTATAGTATCAAATATGAAGTTTGCGCGTTAGAGTGCCGATATAATATTAAGTTGTGTCATAGTTAATGATTATTTAAAAATACCAAATATTCACATAATCCACATAATTCATGATACTGATCAATTTTGTTGCATAACTATTGTTAAGAACGACCTTATTTTTCCTGTCATATGATTCAAGGACAGTTATGCACCCATCACTCGCCATTTATTTCAACCCCAACACACACATCTGAGTTAAATCGAATCGGGAGCAAGGACATGCGGGTTGCAAAGGAATATAGTTGAATCCTAAAAACTTACGGAAGATTCAAATTAAAGAATGAATCATGTCTGTCAAAAGTATTGTTCTGAAGGAATCGTTATCTTCTTTGTTTTTCTTGATCTAAAATCTACTGATAAAACACGATATGTGTTTTTAGTAATTTAATTGCGTTAATTTTCATATCAATTTGAAATGATAGGGATCATATTTATTTCTCTAAAAAAACCATCTTTTTTTAAGTTAAAAAATTCGTTTTTTCCCAACAATTATGTAAAAACTTTTAAACTTAGATCTTCTCTATTCGACTTATCAAAGGTGGTCTATGACTTCTTTCCTGTCTGAAAAATAAGTCAAGCATTCTTAATGATTCGTAACTACTTTAAAAAATTCGCCTCTCACGACAAATTGTGTAATCTTGGAAGAAATCTTCCTTAGTTATTTTTTTGAATCATCATTACAAAAACTAAGAACAGCATGGTTGTCCATGTGATATTCTTGGTTTGTAAAAGGAAGAAAGTCCATTTGGAGAATAGGAGACAACTTTATTTCTCAAAAGCTTCCCTTTTAAAATGGGAATAGAAATTGTAAATAAAAGAGAATAAGTTTTTGTTAATAATTTGTAAAAATAAGGGTAAAATATAAGAAAGAAGAATCCATTTGGTTGATTTGTAAAAAGATAGGAAAGAAGGGCAGCTCAAGTTAACAAAAACAAGATTAAGAATATCATGAAATGAATACGGGCTGTAAGACAAAATCCATAAAATGTTACTTTAGTAATAGCAACAAATGTACAAAACTTGTGGGGCTAATAAATTTTTAATTAATTAGATCACATGATTTTTATCTCCTATTAGGATTACACAAAGAAGTAATATATCCAATTCAATCCAATTGCTTGAAGTTACCAGGATATTTTTTTAGTATTTCCGATGTCAGATTTTGGCAAAAATTTGATTTTTAAAATCTCTGATGGCTTAGCTCTTGTAAGTTGCATATAAATTAAAATATTTAGATATGAATTGCCATCATGTAAAATTTTTTATTCTCTTTCTCGTATCGTGGTTTGAGGTCTATATCCTTCAAAAACCTAAAAAATCTTTTTCTTTGTTCCAGAATTTTAAAGATGGTTAATTATTCTGCTATCTAACATAATCCAATAATATTCTCAACATTTGTAAAAGACTGACATGATACGAGTATCTTAAAATCTTCCTAGCTTCTTGTACCATAATGATTACATTTCTCACAGGCTAGATGAATTTAACATTTTTTATTGCCATTAAAAATATGGCAAGCCAATTTACAAACTTTTTCTTGTATAGAACGTTTATCTTAATGCAACTCTTTTTGGACTCAACGAGTCTTTTTGTAGATCCACATTCTACACAGCGGAAGAAAGGTGGTCTGTTAGCTATTGTCAAACAATGAGAAAAGTGGACTGTATTTCTATTTTCTATCTACATATCTATCTCAATTTGTTCTTAGTATCTTAAGTTTCCTTCTTTGTGATGCTTGAATATGTACTCTAGCTATGAAAAGTCTTTACGAATGACAATATTTAGTAAATTTTTAGCTTCCTCTCAAGTTTCATAGTGGTTCTTGGTGCTACACAAATCTGGCAACACAGTTTTATATATATATATATATATATATATATATATATATATATATATATATATATATATATATATATATATATATATATATATATATATATATATAGGTATAGATAGATAGATATAGATATAGATAGATAGAAAGATATTAATGTGTTCATACATAGTTTTTCTTCATACATAATTTTATAAAAACTGACACATATTCTTAATATGAAATATATTATGTTTTAAATTTTTGATATTGTATTTAAAAGAAAGTAAAGTACAAATGCGCCCCTTTTCCTCTCTATTTAATATTTTAGAGTATCTCAAAAAATATTTTACACGCTTATCTCCTTCATACGGACAACTCACTTTTTAAGAGTAAAATATATGCTGTATAGTTTGAATATTCTGCAGTTATTTTTGCCTATGTAAATTCTCCCTTTTTAGGGAATACGTCTGAAATACAGTATCAAAATATTTTATGCATATATCCACTTCATTCTATGTTATATTTATAATAATCTTAAACTATAATTACAAAACATTTGTACTTATCTTTAAGAACATATATATATAAATGTATTTTATAATAGATGGTAAAAACCTTTTTCTCTATTCAAAAATATATTATAAGTTGAATGTATCTGTTTATTATTATAATAGAGACAATAGTTTTACTCTAATATAAAAATATTTTGAAATAAAAAACATCTTTGTCTCATTTAATTTTATTCTAAACTTCAAAAGCACAAACTTTAAATTTTTATTTTATAAGCTATAAAATGCAACAGAGGTAATAAAAGGCTTTTACCTTCTTCTTGTTATTATGTTTTTACTTTTTAAATAAATTTTATGGCATTTTAAAACAAATTAAATTATACTTTTAGCTTTATGTGAATAGACATTTTTGGGAGTTTAATGGAAAATATTTTAACCTAGTTTTAATATAAATTTGCATTAGTCAGCTTATCAGAAGTTATTTTTAAATTCTCATTTTCCAGTGGTAAGACCACTCTATTCTGAATGTGAATTCCCGTGTTTGATTCAAACTGCTGTTCGATAAAGGGAGATTGGTGTTACTTCTCTGATTTTTTAATGCATTTTGTTTTGTGAGTGCTTTAGAGTTTTTCAGATTTTATTTTATACCGTTGAGAAGTCCGCGGTTGGTTCCTAATAGAGCCTACACTCTTGGCGCTAGGGATTTTGGTTTGTGATAATTGTGGCTTGCGCTAATTCTGGTAGCTCTGTTTTGATACCCTAGACATGGTAAACCAATTATCTCTGGAATTTCATTCCAGCTTGGCGCTTTTTTTTTCAGCTTGTCGCCAAAGGTGTGGGCTTTCTTAAGATTTTACCAAAAGTTCTCTTAGAGGGCTAATATGCGGTGAACACATGAAAAATTATCATTTATACAAAATTGCAAGAAATAACTAATATGACGTCTTGTAAACATAAAAACGTCGAATGTAAAATTTGACATTCTTATGTTTACCAGGTATACAAAAAGTCAATAAAATGTTTCATTCATTTAATGATTAAATTAGAAAAGATATGGTATAAAATAATAACCTTAATAATTGTGTAGATTTAGAAAGCTTCATCGCCCTTGTAGATGAAATTCTTTGTGTATAAAACCGTCGCAAGGATAATATGAAGACGGTTTCAATTTCCTGCTTAGTAGAGACAAGTAGGTCAGGGTTTGCTATGAACACAAGCAGATATCTTTGTATCCAGTTCAAATTAACTAAAACCAATATTGGCTATTGCTGTGAAAGAACTAACTTTTAGGCCACCAATAGCAATACAGTTCTTCTATAAACATTTTACAAATTCTCAAAGGGAGAGTTTTAATGTTCTTTTATCCGGTGACATGGGTATTCAGAAAAATAAGACTCAATCCTTCTTTTGGTGAAGTGTCCAAGAAATTTGCTAAAAAAAAAAAAATAAAAAATAAAAAAAAATATATATCTTAGCTTAAAACGAAACGATATCTTAGCTCAAAACGAAATATGTCTACAATTTATATCAGGTGAAAATTATGTTTGCAAAAGCTATTCTAATAGGAAAAGAAAACCATCCATAAAAACTTTCATGCTTTACTATTTTATGGATAAATGAACTAGGTTTGCTTATATCTTCATTATTTTATGAGTTATTAAACATCAAAATGTGGCAGACATTTTATAGACATCCCATATATTCCTGTACTTAAAAAAAAAGTCAAGCATCTCTTCCTTGGTACTTGAGAAAGTCTCATTTACAAAACTGGCAATCTCTTTCCCCGAATCCCCATATTTATTGACAAAACTATGATCACGGATTATTAACCAAGAACATTTTTGTATTTATAAATTATTTCGCCATCATTATCCTATTTACATCTTTTTCCGTTTTTCAAGAGATCGCTGTGTTTCCAAAAAACGATAAAGAACATCTGCGCATATACAACAACTGTCTGGAGAGCGAATAAGTAAATAAGGTTTCCTGTTATCGATGGAGACTCAGCAGTTTTGAGAATGACATGGAAGCTATTAAAAAAAACTGAAAGAACGTCATTCAAATGGACCCTAAAATTACTTGAAGAAATAGAAGAGTCATTTTTGACTAATCTAAAGATCTTTTCAATCCCTTCTTAAGAAAATACTTTCTTTTTTTTATTCTCGAACTTCAAGTCATTAAAAAATCCGTATCATATTTCTGCATAAATTTAATGCGTCATTGAAATAATTTGAATTCAATTTATTTACTTAATATCATAATTGTTTGTTTATGCAAACGAAAAAGAATATCAATAAAAATCTCTCTAAGATTTATATAATATGTAAGCCATATGTAAATGAATGCGTTTGTGATAATTAATCTTTCATTTTTAAAACTTTTCTCCATTCATATCTAAAATAACCATATGTAATGGTTTTGAATTGTATTCAAAACCATTATTATTAAACCATCAACAAAACCATTACATTGGTTGTAATTTATTGTAATGGTTTTGGTAATGTAATGATTTTGAATTGTATTCAAAACCATTATTATTAAACCATCAACCATCAACTATTGTCATAGAACGTTGAATTGAATGATGGCGAAATGAATTCAAAATATTTTAAGAATACAGCTTAACATTTAAGACTTGTATATTTTGTAATCTTTTTTCTCAAAATATTTTTATTTATTTTATAATCCAAGTATATGGAATTATATAATAATTTTATAAACGATATTAGTTTCTTTGTGGTATTGTTAGAATCTACACATTTAGAATTTAATCATTTTATAAAATACAATTTATTTATCAATGGAAAGGAAACATTTTACTTTGAGAATTATTATTTTCTATATTTATTAATTTTTTAATTGTAATAGTGAATTTTTGTAGATAAATTATTTTCAACAAACTATAAATCAGTGCATGGTATAACGAAAAACAATGTTTTACTCTGAAGTCGTTACAGTATATCCTACAAAAACAAAATTTTGAAGGTAATATATTGGTAAATAATAGCAATTATATCTAAATTATTATTTTTATTACAATAACAGCTGATTAAGACACGAAATGATTCAGGCATAAAGGCATGTTTACACTTCAGAATCTTAGAGAGAGCAGTTCATTATTATTTATCTTTAGTAAATAGTTAAAAAATCAAGGGATCATGTATTAATCTAAAAATGACATTCATAATACAGAAAATGTAAATTTTTATTAATATATATTAATATAAAAATGTTCAAAATGTTATTAACTAGAATGATTCAGTAAATTAATGTTTTTATTGATAATGAGTTTTATTTTGGATTCATATTGGATTTTTTTTATCCATATGAGAATTAATGAGAGAGAGAACAACTATTTAGAGTCAATTTTGAATCATTACAAACTTTCACACTCGAGATTGAATCATTTACGTACCTACTAGTTCGGTTATATATATAAAATGATGGTTTTATTCATTTTAAATTACTGTCATTTTTCGATGAGACTAAGCGAAAATAAGTTTAACTTGACAAAAATGTTTTTCAATTAGAACTCACTGATTATGATACTTTAAAAATCACAACTGCAAATTCATGTATCACTAGAAAGATAAAATATGAACATTTTTGTAATGCATGGATTATCCTTAAAACAGATGATTTTGATGACCATATGTACGTTCGATGCACTCAATACTTTATTCAAAGTTAGTTAAAAATTTTGAAAATATTATAACTAAATATTCCTAAATTTTTAATCTTTTCCCTTAATTCTTATTTCTGGATCATAACATAAAATTTCTTTAAAATTTATGACACTTTTTGATGTTTAATAAATGAAGAAAACTTGTAAGGAACATCATTTAAAAGAGAAAAGTGTCAAATACTAATATAAAATGCAAAATCACACTCTATTATAGCCTCAGTGGATGACAATATGCTTAACCATAATTGTTTGTTATAAAAGCAACTTTTCAATAACAAAGGTTATAAAACGTTTCTAATCTATATAACCATTAATGTTATTAATTTAAATTTATTAAAAATCAAAATATTTCAGACACTTTATATTCTTATTATCTTGATTTTATCTTGGTTTTTAATCTTTAAGAAAGTATCTAAAAATTACCATCCATCCAGAAAATATATAAGGGATAATAAATCAAAATTATGGACAAGAATAAACAGTGCATGAATCAGTGATCGCATTTATCTAATTAACATTTGCTAAAATAACTTCAAATGGTAGATAAATCTTTCAAGATTAAAATTTCTTAACTGAAGAGTTTCATATGACTGAAATTTCATTACCCAAGATCAATATAATTTAGTAATTGTTAATTTTATTAATTTTTTACAATTATTAACTCTTGATTTTTTTACAACGAAAAATATTTTTTGAGTAACTCTTTTACAAATTGTATAAATCGGATATTAATTTTAATTTCACAGCCAATTTCATTAATAAATATAATTTTCACTGTCAAAATAATTCAATATAAATAAACTGTAATCTACAAAATCATTTTTTAATTTCATTATTTTGAAAATAATTATCTTATTAACATATATTATTGGAGCAGATATCAATTATTTCTATGCAATAAGAAGCATAATTGAAAATTTATATGTGAAAAGAATAATTTTTTTAAAAATTTGATATTCTTGATCAACTTTTATTTTTATGTGATGCAAAATAAAATATTAAAACCAGATGGCACACCAAAAAATTTATATATCTATATTAAGTATTAAATTCTATATTTTTGCAGGAATTTATTTTTATCATTTTTTATTTCATACTTTTTTAAGTTTTTTTTTTCAATTTATTAAGCAAAGCATTTGCATAGAATTTTTTTTTTATTTCTGAATGTATTTTATTTGCTAGTAAATTTTGTTATAATTCACTGTCTACTAATTATCATTCACTGCGTGTTTTTTATACAAATTTATTGTATACTTTTTATTAAAGGAATATTGCTTTAGATTTTTTTATTTCTTCTAGAGACTACATTTCTCAAAATGTATCTCTGGTGACAATTTTCATGTTTAAGGTGATTTTCTACAATGTATTAATATGTTATAACTTGTAATAAGATTTTGAAAAGTACATATAAATGAATTATTTCTCTGCTATAAATAAATTTTGTGTTGTTTTAATATCTTACCTGTGGTGGACAATAATTTTGTAAATAAATCTGTGAGAAAATTTTTCATGCTTAAATTGAATAGTATTGTGTAATATATTACCACTGGTGTTAATACTTCTCAAAATAAGACATTAATATTTTTTTAACTAATATATTACTTCTGGGTGAGTATTTTAACACCTCTGCCAATATATTTCATAATTTTAAGAAAATATTAAGGAATTACATTGAAATTTTTTTGGTTACTAAAATTAGAAATCAAGTTATGTTGGCATTTCTGTAGCATATTTAAACAAACCTTATCACAAACACTACGCATTAATATTAGAAATATGATATGGATATCTTAAATGTAGAATAATTTATAATCTCGGAAAACTTTAACACTCAGATTTTTATATTGGAAAAGGCACTGCCGAAAGCTGGTAATAAATTCCATATGCAACCTATTATCAACCAGCGGAGGAATACATATATATTTATTATAACACAATTTGCATTTCATGGACAACCAACCAATCATTCGACTGAATTAAAGTGATATCAGCATTCGCAATGTTATGCACACGTAACAAATGAGCAATATATATTCAAAACGGCAGTGTTAATTTATTCTAACACTATACGCATGCTGATAACTCACAGGCTTAGCTCAAGGTGAGTCAGTGAGATTGTGTAAATCTAAGTTAAGGGTGTGAGATGTAAAATTATATAAATTTATATATTTTATATAATATATCATAAAAAAATCATTATATACAGATTATGCAGAACATTTTCTAATTTTGGTGTTATATACTGCATTTTTATCTTTCATTAATTAAAAAAAAAGAGGAGGAATATTTATGTATACGAATTTGAAAATTACATCATTTGTCCTTTAATTTTTCCCTTCCAATTTATTCAGTATTTATCATTCATGAAACATTTGTGTCGGAGAAATGAACTAATAGTCGCAAAAATGACTCGTAACTTAATTAAGTGCATTTTATATTATTAAATAAATTGTGGTACGTGGCCTTTAATGGAGTGTTCTGCTTAACGGAGATACAAATAAATTTTTAACAAAAATTTAGAGTATTTCGAGAAGTATCGATTATAAAAAAGTTACTGAATGTAATGCATTACTACACCTTTGATCTTAGTTTTGTAAAGAATCCCATTTTCTTAATTTTTATTTGAAAAATTTTAAAAAATGCAATCTTTTATGTTATTATTAATTTAGCTTATTACATAAATGAGTAATATTTATATGCTTAATTTTTATTGAGCTATTTTTAATATTATATTTCAAAACGAACACTTTAATCCATTAATCTTGAAAGTGGTTCAAGTTTAAAAAAACTGTAATGCTTCTTTCTTTTATTCAAGCCTTTCAAATTGTCAATTAAATATTTAAGAACATCTTGAAGGAAACTTTCAACAAAAATTTGCAGACTCAAATTTTGACAAGCATTATCATTGTTCCAAATGAAATATTAATAAATTACTTTGAAATGTTTTTATTTAATTTTCTGGGGTTGTAGTTTTAGAAATTTATTTGTATTTAATTCTTTAAATCACCGTGTTATATTTACATTCAAATCTAGAAAAATATTTTGAATAACTGATTTCCTTACCATTTGGGAAATTTTTAACATATAATTCTCTGCATAATTTTAATTATTTGGTATTATTTTTCGTCTACATAAATAATTATTTTGTTAATCTAAATAAAATCTTCAATTTTGAGTGACAACCGAATTTTTAACATTTCTAAAACTTTATACGAGGTAGATTTCAATCAGAAACATAATATTTGTTTCAATAGTTTATATATGTGCCTTTTTATGCAATAGTATAAAAAGAAAAGAAAACAATACAATAAAGGAATCTCTGCCTGTGGTAAATGTGGGATTTTGACATTAGTTATACAGTATTTAACAAAGATAGTGGTTCTTAAATGCAAAACTTTTGCCCTTTTGAATTTTAATAAAATATTAAAAGGATTTTCAAATTTTGTTCAGGCTCAGAACATTCCATATATCTTTGACATATTTGTGAAAGACAATCACTATATAAATTTCTTAATAAAAATATTGCAAAATATTTCAAATGTATAAATCCCAATTATAAAAATAAATTATATGAAAATTTAACTAATAAAGTTATATTTACGCATAATTTAGATTCTAAATATTTATCATTATAGTATGTAAAGCAAAATTTTTTATAATTAAAACATTGAAAGAATTTCTCAAAAATTAAATATATGCGAAAATTTTAATGAACTTACTAAACATATCTATCAATTAACTGCTTTTTGTTGATAAGCAATTTTACAGAATCAATGAATATCATATCATTCTAAACAATATTTTTAAATAAAATAATTTAATTTTTTTAATGGCAACAATTTTTTTAATTCTGTGTTAAATAAGAAGTTAATGAAAACGAACTGAAAAATTTGTACTTTTTAATTTTGATTTCATTTTTTTTTCTAGACTTTTCCATGATTTAAAAATAAGTGGATTCCAGTGACACGTCACTGTTTGTAAACTGGACGTCATTTGCCTTTCAAACGGAAACCATTCTTTACTGGATAAAATGACCTTTTGGAAGGGAATACGTCTGATCTATCAATGGGTTTCCGTTGTTTATTTTGATAATATTGATTTGATGCGTGTCAGAGTACTGAAAAAAGTCTCTTATCAAGACTTCAGCAATCACAAACAAGGGCACGAGTTCATTCATGCGAGCGCAAGTTCAAAATATATTTCATAAATATTTTAATCTTGGGAAACAGACAACTTTATTAATTCGATTAGATAAGACAGATGGGTTGATTGCTCCCCTTGTTGAACCATTAACGGCGCTGATCCTTTGGATATCACACCAAAAAGGTTCCGAAATGATAAGTTTGATACTTTTTTAAGCTTTTCAATCAATACCGAGAAGGTTAAAAAGAAAAAAAAGTCAGCATCTTAAGACTGTTGATTTCACAGAATTTTGAGATTAGTAATACACCTTTTTAGACACATTATTGACTTATCAATTTTATAATAATGTATCTACATTACCATGTTTATAGTCAATATTTCTAAAAATGTATCATCCAAGGTATAATTTAGGAAAAATATTTTTTTTAATTGAACATTATCGTGGGACTAAACAATTAAAATAATAATGAAAAGCGCAGAAAATTTCTAACTGTTTCAAAGTTATTTAATGAAACAAAAATTTTGCAAACATTATACTTTTTGACCTCAATGTTTTGCATTAAAACTACCATGCAAAAAGAAAAGTAATTTAAGAAGTTATGTTCAGTATTAGCTTAGTATATATCGTTACATTTTATGAATCCATAAACGAATAGAGTTGTTTAAATTTTTAACTAAACAAAACCTTAATTGTTGCTACAATGTATTTTTAACAGTATGCAATTTTGAAAACTTTAAGTACATTTAATGTTTTTATTTGTTAAAACATATGCTTTTATTATAAAATTAAATTAATTTTGTTCCCTTTCAAAACTTTCTCAACTGGGGAATTTTGCATGGTGATAGTTTTACTGTATATAATATGACTTCAAACACGGCTTTTCTGGTTTCGTGAAGAAATATGTGCACAATCTTTACATTTTCATAAAATTAAAGTTTCTTTGTTTGGTTTTAATATTTCAGCAATTTTTTTTTCAAATTCCAGATATTCTAAATATAATTCATGTTCAAGAGCTACTTTGCAAATCCGAAAAGTTTAAAATGGAGTTTAAAATCATTGCCAAACCTGATTATATTATCATATGTATTTTCAAATATGTTTTAGGCCTGTCTTAAAAAGGAAAATTAATTCATCAATAGCTGTGTCCGTTTAATTCAGCTATAGTTGAATCTATTTTATAAAAATCTTTGAAAAATAAAATTTGCTTAAGTGCTGCATGAGGAATTTAAGCAATAATGTTACGAAGAAACAAACTTTCTGAATAACGGATGGAACTAGACTAGAAATGCTTTAACCATTCAATGAGCAACGTTGAGTAGTTTTATCATACTCTGTGAGAGTGAAGTATAAATTTTCAATGAAAGAGAAAAAGAAATCAAAATCGGTAACAACGTGGTTTTGAAATATGATTATGCTACTTCTTTTCAGTTAACCATTCGGGAACTTGTAGAAAATAAATGTCATTGCTAGAATTTCTACAGCTTTTTCTGGGTAAGAAATAAAATGTTTGGACGCTATTCGTAATTTTTAAGATTCTCTTTTTTATAAAACTTGTAACTAAATGAAAGATGTATGTGGAAAAATAAAATTCTAGAAAAAGCTTTGTGCTGAAAAATATCATACTGATCACGGCAACTAAGAAAGTGATTCAGAAAGAGTTTAATGATAAGATGATTATGAAAGCCATTAATGCTTTTAGAATTTTAACCTCGTACCGTTTGACTCTCTTTAATATCATACACAATACAGTATCAACTATTTTCATTAATATAAAGCTTTCAGGAATTACTAAGCTAAAAACAGTTTTAAAACATTCAATGATTCAGAGTTAATATATACAATTTATGTTGAAACAAACTAATTAAGTTTAATTTAAAAATTAGCTTAAATTAGTCATTTTTGCGATTATAATTCGATTTATGTTAGGAAACGTGGTGAACGGTAGAAGAAAAATTTTACTCTCGGGTGCTACAGATTGTGAATTCTTTATGTGACACAGTCGAAGACCGTCATCATGTTAAAATTGCCTTTGCATCTTAAATATTTCGATTGTGTGATAGAGAGGAGGAGATTAGTGATAATAAGGAGGACATTAGTGATAGAGAGGAGGACATTAGTGATAAAGAGAAGGACATTAGTGATAATAAGGAGGACATTAGTGATAGAGAGGAGGACATTAGTGATAAAGAGAAGGACATTAGTGATAAGGAGGAGGACATTAGTGATAAGGAGGAGGACATTATTGATAAGGAGAGGACATTAGTTATAAGGAGGAGGACATTTGTGATAAAGAGAAGGACATTAGTGATAAGGAGGAGGACATTAGTGATAGAGAGGAGGACATCGACATGGCAGTAGATGACAGTTCAAAGTTATGAAGTAGCTGGCTGCTTTAAATGCAGAAGTGGTAGAAAGTATCGCTGTCACCAAATCTAACCTATATCAAACTATCAAAGCTATTAAAAATTTTCCACTGTCAAAAAAATATGAACATATGAATCGTTAAAATTTTATCATCATGCTTAAAAACAATGTTAGTTTTTTTCTATTTATCATAATTAGAAAAAAATTCAAAAATTTAGAACAAATGATGGTAGAGAAATGAAATTGAGTTAATAAAGATGATATATTTAAATAATTACAGCCTTAAAGTCATGGGAGAAAATTGGATCGAGTAGAGCTAATAGACATGTGAAATGCTGGTACATTAATATACATAAGCAGTATATCAACAGATTGTTGAATATGATCATGCAAAACTTCAAGCGCGGTGACACATAGGTTCCGAATGTCAGCTTGTGGGATGGTATTCTACACTTATTGCTCATAATCTGTTAAAACAAGGATCGTTAATTTTTGTTGTGTATAGTGCTGGAGAGGCCATTCAATGATATCTTACATGTACTTCACTGGTGACAGATCTGATGATCTAGCAGAGTAATGCAACATGTCGATTCCCAGTATAAAATTTTTGTTTTTTGAATATGTATGGCTATAGCAATAATAGGAATTCGAGCTTATCCTTTTTCAAAGTACCTTCTGTGATTCTGTTGATGAATGACAACACGACAAGTTGTATCTTCAAATACAGACTGGTGTTCATATTTGCGACCAAGGTGTGTGGAATAAATATGAGAGGGTTCGTGCTGTCATCGGAAATTATTCTTCGTACTTAACTCTTTCTCATGGTCAACTAACACCAATTCATCTCGTCTATCTCAATGATAACATAAGCACGTTACAACATTACAATGATAACACCTTACAATACGCTTTTAAAGCGAGCTTTATTTAAATGTTCATAGCGACTCTACTAGCGTCACACTTGTGTGCCCAACCCATATAATTGAATGGACCTCATTTTTCAAATATATGACACAACTACCAAATTTTACTGACCTCACACAATTCTTTTTAGTGTTGGATTTTTTGCCTACTTAAAACTGAAAATTTACATTATGGTGCTCATGTTTTACTCTACATGTGATGAACCTTTATGAAAGATACATATTGATTATAGAAATACTCTTACAGTTTAAACATCAATGTTATATTAGTATTAACTGATTACCATAGATAAAAACTAAAAGTCAAACAAGCCACAAATGAAAAAGTGATACTGTTTAAGGCCTTAAATAAATTGCTTTAGAATAGATTATTGCGATCGATCCATTTCCGCCTATTTATGTCTTCAGACTGAAACTTCTAAACACACAATTCCCATTTTATTTCAAACTACAATCAAATAAAAAATAAACATCTGAGTTGGTACCTTTTTAAATTTCTACACTATATAATACAGGAACCGGAGATTTTACGAAAAAAGCATCAGTTTCAGAACCGTCCTGCCACATCAGGAGCTCTAATGGGCAGGACATTATAGCTACCTTACTCTCATTAAAGTGATGCATTTCTCTACTATGTTTATCTGGCTCTGTCGATAAATCTCATTTTGATAGTACTTTTCAATATAAACGTTTTTGGCTTTGAGAATGCTTAAAATCTATTAACCGTAAAATAAATTAATATTTGTTTTGCATATCTATGTTGTTACCAATTTTCTATTCGGCTCTACGTTACTTAAGCCAAATAAGAAAAGACAATAAATTTAATTACATATCTTTCTTTTAAGGCAAAAGAAAAATATTTTCAAAAGTGTAAACTTCAATACTTTTTATAACATTATACAGCACTTGTGATTTATTTACTAAACTCTTTTCATCGACACGCTCCATCCCTCCCTGTCTTGTTCATCTTCCCATTCATCTTCTTCACAAACTGTCAAATACTTCTAAATTGGATTTCCAACACCCACATTCGCGGTATACTGTTTCAAAAGTGTGCACAAATGCCCATTGCTTTACTAAGGTAATTGGATTGAAAAGATTTGCAAAATTTCCTCGGGTTTTATCACGAATGGCGTTAAACTGATTAGCTGGTGGTGTATTCTTCTTCGCTTTCGAGATACTTTTCTGGAAAGCACCTTATATTATTCTCAATTTGAAAAATGTGTTTATTTGAAATTTTAATTAACTGTTTCACTTATCTGGCATAAAGGATCTTTTTAAAATTTATTTGTTTTGATTTTTATATATGCGTGCACTTTCCTTTTCACAAAATATTGTGATTTAAGCAAGATATTTTTCACAAATTTCTGCACTAATTTCATTGCATTAATCGAATTGTCTGTAGTTATATCTATTTTGATATTTTCTGAATTATATACATACTTTTTTTTAAAAAAATACATTTTTTGAAAAAACAACGATTGAATTAAATTTTGAGTAAGTATGGTGTAAAGTTTAAATACTTCTCTCTGACTTTTGTTTTGATTTGTCTCTAAAAACTAAATTAATCAACTTCAAATATTTTACGCGCTTTTTAATAAATTTAAAAGGCTTGATTAAATTACATTTTATATACAATATTTAATATTAATACATTAAACTTCAAACCATTTTAGCTTGGCGTCGGTTTCATGATCGAAAAGTATCCAATTGATTCCTCTACTGAGAATCATTATGTTGATAGGTTCTATGCGTCTCAAAAATCGTTTATCCTTTACATTTTTGCTGCAGTAAAGTAATGAGATGAGTGTACTACGATCAGATGTCAAATTTCTCTTATTGAACAAAATTTAAAAAATGAATGTTTCTATTTAGTACCATCAGCAACAAGAAATAGTCAAGCAATAAAGTATTTAATTTATTTTAATTAATTTAAATACATAAATTCACATTCAAAAATCTTATATTTTTATATGAAGGGAAGTAAATTTTACTATCTTATCAAATATTGTCTTCAATATAGTCAAAATAAATGATAACCAAATTTTTTAAATACTTATTTGGTTTGGATTTCAATTGGAAAAATTAATTTTTCTACAGTTGTACCAATTAACTAATTTACTTTAACTGTACCAATTAATTTAGTTTAAAATTCTTACTATAAAAAAATCCTTATGGTGATAAAAAATAAATTAAGTAATACATATTTACAGTAAACTTAGTGAAAAATAATAACCTTAATAAAATATTAAATACCAATAAAAATTTATACTAACCTTAATAAAAAATATTACTTTAAACTTTGTAACATATAACACGCAGAATGAATTACAAAATAAATTGATTAAGCGATTCTCTGATTTATTTATAGTTTTTAAGATTTGATTTTCACCACGGTAAATTGTAGGGAACTAAAGAAGATTAAAAATTTCTAACTATTAAATAAAGGTAACTAGTCGTTACCTTTATTTAATAGTTAGAAATTTGATTTTCACCACGGTAAATTGTAGGGAACTAAAGAAGATTAAAAATTTCTAACTATTAAATAAAGGTAACTAGTCGTGTGGAATGATAAGAAATCTTTAATGGAGATTAGAGATCTTTACAAAAGCTAATATATGATAATTTATCACAAAGGTGATGATAACGATTTGTGATAATGATGATTTATCATAATGATTTTTGAGAAAGTTTTGAAAGATATACTCTGACGAATGAGATCTGGGAAGTGTCATGGTCATGCCATTCCTCAAACATTTCCTTGCATGGATGTAAGTGCATTTATCATGAAGAATTCTGAAGTTTTCCAAATATTTTTTCCAATCATTTACAAATTAAGTTTTAAGTTAATTATGTAAAATTGGAATTCATAACTGAGAAATTGTTTTGTAGATCTGTAAGGACATAAAAAGCATAGTTTCCACCGTGATTTTTAATTTTTATCTTAAGGTCTCAAAAAGTTAGAAATGTTGATCAATCTGAAAATTCCATGATAATTCTTTTATTAAAGTATTCAAAATAAGAGAAATGTTTTTATTATATTCATTCAATTAACACAGCTTGATGCAAATTATTCTTGGAAACATTTTTAACATTTAATTTAAAAACAAAATTCATAGCTAATTTAAAGTTTTTGACTTAATATATAGCAGTTAATTTGCCTTTTCCTACTTAACTCATTATCAAGTGTTTCAATTACCTTTTTCTTCTGAATATTCTGAAGAATTCTGAAGTTTTCCAAATATTTTTCCAATTATTTACAAATTCAGTTTTAAGTTAATTATGTAAAATTGGAATTCATAACTGAGAAATTGTTTTGTAGATCTGTAAGGACATAAAAAGCATAGTTTCCACCGTGATTTTTAATTTTTATCTTAAGGTCTCAAAAAGTTAGAAACGTTGATCAATCTGAAAATTCCATGATAATTTTTTTATTGAAGTATTCAAAATAATGAGACATGTTTTTATTATATTCATTCAATTAACACAGCTTGATGCAAATTATTCTAGGAAACATTTCGAGCATTTAATTTAAAAACAAAATTCATAGCTACTTTAAAGTTTTTGACTTAATATGTAGCAGTTAAGTTGCCTTTTCCTACTTAACTCATTATGGAGTGTTTCAGTTACCTTTTTCTTCAAAACAATTTAAGTACTTAAAATTTTGTTTCATTTTTTCTTTAATTTTTGCTTTATAGGCATTATTTTAAAAATATTAATTAATTTTTACCCACAATATCTAAATATGCGGCTAAAAATATTGTACCTAAAAGAGTCTAAATATGTATAGTTCTTAGCTTGCCCTTACTTTTCTATAATACACTTGAAAGATAGCTCAACTTTGGGATGTGTGCTGGTGCAATAAAAGTTTTCATAAATTACGTCAAAAAGATTATGTTGACATTGACCAAATTTGGAACAGGTGCCGTATAATCCAGGATACCAAATTCTAAGTTTAGTGATTTTTTGGTGGATTTTCTTATGTATCTAGCAACTTCGTTTTTATAACGTCATATATATGGAGGCTTATAAGAATTCTGCAGAAAATTCAATTTTCATAACCCCAAGATTACGTCATTGCACACGTCATTTTGACAACATTTCTTCATCGCCAAAAAATTTATAAATTGGAATCCTGGATTATATGGCAATTGTGCCTTAAATTTTGTACATGTATCAGGATTTGATTTTCATAGGTTATATTGTAAAATGTTTCTGTTGTCTATTTCTTCTTATTGAAAAATGTCTAATCATAGGCAACCAACTCGTTATTTTCAATCACAGAAAGAGAGGAAATCAACTTCTTAAATGGCAATTTCCTCGTCTCCACACACGAGAAAATGACATTGAACCCTATTTAATTAAAGATGATTAAACCTTTTGATAATAATGGTTTTTTAATTGGTTAGTACATGAATTTCTGGACATAAAAGGTACCCATATCCCAACAAGACATTGTATTTCTATTCAGCAAAAAACTACTTCAAATGAATAATTTTCGTAATAGCTCTTTTTAAATTTAAATTCTTAAAAACAAATTTACAATTAACTGTATAACTATAAGTGTATATTGAACTGTCATCAACTACATACAGAAAGAGATAAAACAGCTACATAGTTCTAAGAATTTTATACCTTACGAAAAATTAGTCTTAATAGACCCTTTCAGCATGACGATCTCCAAAGAATTCAGTAATGATATTGCCTCTTTCCTGTTTCGAATTTAACGCTTTTTCTAACCAAGTTCTGACACTCCTTGTTTTCTTGTGTATACATAATGTTTCGTGTGTATACGGCTAAATCGGCCGTTGGGAAACGGCCGCTTTAGTGGCATAATTTCTAAAATATCAAATATTTATGTGTATATAAGAAGAAAAAACTTTTTAAAAGTGATTAAGCAGATAGATTTCTCTTTAAACTTTTTTCTTGACACGCAATAGATAGATTTGTTAAGCTGCTCATCAACTAAACACTAATCTAGTAGTAGTTAGATCCATTAATGGTGGGTAAATAATTAGCAAAAAAGTCCTTTAACCACTTTGACTAATTATGTCATGCTTATAACAGAAAGTATTATTGTTTTCAAATGCTGATAAAATCGAAAAACAAGTTGGAATGCAAAGAACTCAGTAATTTACTGCAACAGTAACGAATAAGTAAAATTAGTTAAACGTGGCAACAGTATTACAAGCGTCATAAGGTGAAATTCGAGCAAGACTTGTTAAATAGTATAGGGAGAGAAATATTGTAAAGCCTTATACGTACAAAATATCCGTACACGTATAAATTGTAGTCTGATTATGAAGAGTGTAAAAAAAAAAAAAAAAAAAAAAAAAAAAAAATTTGCTTTAACGTTCAATGTTATGGTGACGAAAATGACTCATAATTTTGACAGATTAAATGGAGTGATGAAGCGTATTTTCCATTTGATTGGGATTGCAACCATATATCATTACGAAAAATAAGACAATCATTACGAATTCTTATACATATATATACATTATATATGATAAAGTAATCTGTGTTTTAAGGTATGTGAGTGGCGTTACATCATCATTCACCATGAATTATTAGTGTGATTGTGAATGACTGCAATCTATCGTCGTATTACTTATTTAATATCACTTATTGAGCTAACAGTCTGACTATTGAAACACTTTAACATTCAACTTGCATTAACTTCCAAGACAAAAACAGAATTGCAGTCACGTACTACTAGAGAGAAAACCAAGAAAACATCCAACCACCTACCTCCACTGAGGTCTATGCAAAAATCAGAAACGAAATGTTTAATTCCTATAATTACACCCTGCCTAATCTGAATTCGTGACTACTGCGCTACAGACTATAGTTCAACTAATAAGCCATGGTGATCTTAAAGTAATTATTTATTTAGCAACTGGTAAAGGATGCATAACGTCAAATTATAGATGACTTTTTTAAAATTCTTTAATATATAGACTTTTACCAGAAGTTTTCGCAGATAATTGGCTTCATCACGAGAGAGAAATCCTAGAAAACATCCTAACATCTATTACAAAAGATATGCATGTAGAAAAGAGAATTTCACCGTACATTTCATTTCCTCAACTGTAACTGAAATCAAATCCGATCAATTTAAACCAAAAGAGACTAGTCTTAATATTAAAGTAGTATATAGACTCGAAAGTATATTTCGATGAGCTAACTTTGTCTGAATTCTAAACCCTGTTGATCTTTCTGTAGATGTTATTGGCTTCATGCTGAAAAGAGGTACTGAGTTCAATTCCAGGCCCAACCAAAAATGCATTGTGTTCATAAATGGCGACTGAAGCATGTAAAATAGATGGTGTGTCTTTATAGCTTAGGCGTGCTGTAGATAAAAGCGTGACAACTCAGGTAACAACTTAGTCATAAGACTTGATCTAAAATTCAATCAGCTGATATAAGCAGAAAATAATACTTTGCAAAGAAATAAAGCTAAGCTCAACAAAAGAGTATAAATGATATTAACTTCGAACATTCTGTTGATTAAATATTATTAGTCATGAATTGATATTATTTCAGTATCAAAAAGGGGAATAAGGTTAATGGTAAAAATTTACCGTACGGTCACCCTTGCCGAAATTTTAAAAAAGACGCAAAGGGTGACCGCATGACAAATTTCCGATCGGAAAAACGGCGAGAGGAAAATGGCTGAAATAGTCAGAAATATTTCATACATGGTTGGTGTCTAACAATATATTCAACTAATTTTACAAAATTAACAAAAAACGCAGATTTATAGATTTTAAACGTCAATGGTAAAATAATAAAGTTGATATGTTAAATTATCCATAAAACTTTTTGATTAAACTTTATATTAATGAATTTAAATTGGTAAATATTCATGAGAAATTAATGATAAATAGGGTTGCCAAAATACTAGTTTGCCGGGTTTCCAATAAAAATGTTCGCCAAATTTGGCACCATGGGTGACCGTACAGCAATTCTTATCTAGTTTATAATTTATGCTATAGTATAAATTTGTGATCCTATCTATTAAAATCAATCTTATTTTTCTTTAATATAAAATTCACATGCCTTAACTCTATAGGACGATGTCTTTTATTCTCATAAAAAAAAACTTCCTTAGAAGTAAAATAAAATTTTGTGGCTTAATGTGAGTTAAATTTTACTTTAAATAGCTTCAGAAACAATGCAATAAAATCTTTAAATCCAGACAAAAGAGTTGCTGTTATTTATAAAAGATTATATTTTCACAGACAGTAAAGGAAAATACAAGATTGCACTTAATTTATGTATTAATGCCTAATTAATGACTTGAAGTTTTCTAAATAAGCGTTTTACAAACAATAGCCTTTTAATCTAATTAAAATTTTACGAACGGGTAACCGCAAGTCCAAATATTTTTTTATCATCATATTTTAATTTTCTGTTTTTAAATTAATTCTAACAATAGCAAAAATTTTCGTCAAGGTGAAACACTCGAACATTAATTTTGGATTAAATAAAAAAGAAATAAGGAAATTTCGCTAAAAACAGCTGACAAGAATTCCTAGACTTAAGGTTTATTATATAGCCACACTCAGTATACATTTCTATACAGAAGACACTAAATATAGGCATGTATTTGTCAGAAACAGGATATGATATCAGTAGTAGTGATTTTGACAGTTACAGATCTAATATGGACTCAAGCTTATTCTTCAGTGGAGACTTGATAGCTATGCATCCTAGTCCCCGTGAGAGCTGAAACTGCTTTTAGGGTATTAGCGAAAACAGATTGCTGAGAAATATATATTTAAAGTTTATTCTGGACATTATTTAAATTAATTTATTACACTCAATTTTATGGTCTGTTTAATTTCAAGCAATATAACTTCTATGTATGCAAGTTTATCATTTCTTATTTCCACTGAATACTTCATTTATTCCCAAGTGTAAAGTGAACAACCGATAATTGAGCTCAGGATGTAGTTTTGTGTGCTGTTACTCATTAGTTATACAGTGTTGTTAAAAAATGTTAATTTATAGGAATTTTTAAAAATAGTTGAGATTTATTTTTCAGTATAAACAAAATGTGAACTTATGCTTAATGCTCCAGAAAACTTCAATATCAAATTTAAATCAATGATTCGCTAATATTTAGCTTTTGCTTATTTTTGTAACCATATTTCATATTAATGAAAGTTCAATCAACTTTCTTTCCCTTCTTCAATGAGATTTAAATCGAGTTTGTAATAAAGCGAAGCGTACCAAAAAATTAACGTTACAAAAAAAATAAATGATTTATTGTGATTTTTTCACGAAGCAGGTTTAATCAATATTTTAAGTGCTAAAAGTAAATAAGAATGCTTTCTTTCATCAAAATTAAACTATTAGTCTTCAGGAAATTTCATTGATATGACACTGAGTAATGACAGAGGCATGAGAAATCTGTACTTAAATAAATCGATATATGTACAGTAAAGAGTGTAAAATGAAGTAACGGTGTTAGAGAAGACACACAAATCAATGAACAGTTTCGTGGAGCAACATCAAATGAAAAATCCTTTAAATCTGTTCATCACATTGAAACGAGAAAAAGATTAAAAATTTTTATGTAAAGAAATAGTAGAACTCAACGTGTCTTTATGATAGGATTGATCTTTCCGAAGCGAGAATAACTAAATTTAATCTCAAATAGTTTAACAACTACAAATTACACATTGATTGTTTTTTGGTTATTTCTTATGGAGAACAGTTTCATGGATTAAGCTATTTTGAGACATTTTAATATCACCCACATAAATTATATTTTGGTTAGATTTTTTTTTTTTTTTTTGGATAGTGGACGAATTCATGTGGATCAAGAAAGGAAACATGGAAAATAATCAAACAGATATGTAAACTTAAGGCAAAAGCACAACGCCCGTCTCCTGTAGCTGGGATCGAATTCGGTATCTCATGCTCCAAAGAGTGATGTCCTACCATTAGGTCCAGGTGAGCGCGAACACTTTTCATTTAAAGAAATTCTATTCATAAAATTTCTTAAATATGAGTAAATATATGAGATAAAACATCATTCTTTATCTGGAAAGCTGGGGGTTTGAAACTTGAGTACGCCAAAGATACCTTATTTACTAATAATGGTAGTTGCACATAAAATATAGGCTGCAGTTGTCATATATATTCTATATATTCTAAGTAAAATGATACCTGTACGAACTACTAGCTATGTTTAGAGCTTTCCTAATATATATATATATATATATATATATATATATATATATATATATATATATATATATATATATATATATATATGCTGGCCAACTAGTCCAGTGGTCAGCGTGCCTGACTACGGATAGGGAAGTCCTGGGTTTGAATCCCAGTTCAGGCATGGATGTACTTTCTTTCTCTCTCTCTATCCTGTTTTTCTCCTTTCATTGTGTGAAGGGTTGCCTACCCTATAAACGGGTCCCTATGCCATGTGTGTGTACTGAAGAAGTCGGACTCCTCACTAAATACGGTTCAGTTGGAAAAGTGGAGCAGCGCACCCCAATTTGCCAGACTAACCTATATATATATATATATATATATATATATATATATATATATGTATATATATATATATATATATATATATATATATATATATATATATATATATATATATATATATATATATATATATACTACTGGCCAATAAAATTACTACACCAAGAAGGCGGCGACATGCTACAGACGTGAAATTTATACGAAAGGAAGAAGATGCTGTGATATGCAAATGAATAGCTTTTCAGCGCATTCAGACAAAGCAAGCGCCAGTAGCGATACCTACATTGTGTTTCAGTGAGGAAATTGTTCAGCCGGTTCCTCATACACAAATTGCATTTGAACGTTGCTGCCTAGTGAAAAGTTGTTGTGATGCCTCGTGTAAGAAGGAGAAACGCGTACCAGCACGTTTCTGACTTTGATAAAGGTCGAATTGCAGCGCACCGGGATTGCGGTTTATCTTATCGCAGTATTGCTGTTCGCGTCGGTCGAGATCCAATGACTGTTAGCAGAATATGGAATCGATGGGTTCAGGACGGTAATACGGAACGCCATGCGGTATCTCAACGGCCACCCATCACTAGCAGCCGAGAAGACAGGCATATTATCCGCATAGCCGTAATGGATCGTACAACCACGTCACGAGCCGTGAGTCAAGAAACGGGGTCGTTTGGAAGACAACAAGTGCCTGAACGAACAGTTCGGCGACGTTTGCAGCAGCATGGACTCTCAGCTCGGAGACCATGGCTGCGGCTTCCCTTGACGCTGCGTCATAAACAAGAGCGCCTTCAATGGTGAACAGTACACGTTTCATTTCTGGTGTGTTTCGACCCGTGGCTTTACCCTTTATTCGAGCCCTGCAAAACCCTACGTTTTAGCAGGATAATGCCCGATCGCATGTTGCTGGCACTGTACGGACCTTCCTTGATACGGAACATGTTCGTCTGTTGCCCTGGCCAGCACGTTCTCCAGATCTTTCACCAATAGAAAACGTCTGGTCAATGGTTGCCGAGCGACTGGCTCGTCACCAAACGCCAGTCACTACGGTTGATGAACTGCGGCATCGTGTTGAAGCTGCATGGGCATCTGTACCTGTACATGCAATGCAATCTCTGTTTGACTCAATGCCCAGGCGTATAACTGCTGTTATTACTGCCAGAGGTGGTTGTTCTGGGTATTGATTTCTCAGGATCTATATATCCAGCCAAAATTTTTGAAAATTTAATCACTTGTTATTTCTAGTATAATATATTTGTCCAATAAATATCATTTTGTTATCTGCATTTCTTCGTGGTGTAGCAATTTTAAAGGCTAGTAGTGTATATACATACATACACTCACACACATACTCTCTCTCACACACACACAAATGTATATATATATATATATATATATATATATATATATATATATATATATATATATATATATATATATATATATATATTAAAATCTGTGTCATGATAGCCTATGTGGGCCAAGACCTACAGTGCCCATCTTTGTTTTCCTGACCGAGATGCTCTATGGTAAGAAGCATATGCGTTCATGTACAAATTCAGAGATAACTTCTATCTATTTTGATAAAAATCGAACTCTTAAAAATACAAAATACAATCTTTGAAGTGCTTGCTGTTCGAAAAGAGATTTCAAAGATTGTGTAAAATTATTATGTTAGGGCTTATATATTATTTGCAAGTTTTTATTTGAAGATGCCTATTACTCCTTCTTAATCCTTAATAGTTATCCTTAATCCTTAATAGCATTTAGAATATAATAAATAAAAAATAGGTAAATTATTTTAGGAAACATTCTAAGAGATTGTGGCACGTTGAAATAAATTTATAAGATTGTTGCTCGATATATTTTTATAAAGCAAATAATTAAACTTTTTAAAAAATGAGAGCATAATAATAGCTTACTTTATTGAAGATAGAAAATATGTGTTATAAAATAAGATCAAGCAAAATTGTATCTATCACTCATTTCCCAAATTCAGGATAAATTATTTCATTTATTATAACAAATGATTGAAAGTTTATTTTTATAAAATTTTCTACGATTACAGTGAAAACCTAAATTTTTTAATCAGACAAAAACTGGTTTTTATACTCTAAAGAAACAAAAGAATTTCCATTCCTGACATTTATTTCATATATTTTGAAATGTGTTTGGGATGATTGAAGCATTTTTTCAAATATATTCCCAAAATTGAAAACTTTCTTTAATTAACATTTTTTTATTTTTAAACAAATTTCCAACTATCATATTTCTAAAAATATATTATAAATCATTTTATAAAGATATACAGAAAAACCTTAGAAACCAGAGAACTTTCCTGAAAGAATTTTGAGAATCCTCTCCTGAAAGATAAAGTCCTGAAAACTCCATTTTAAGAGAAATTCGAGATAAATAGATTTTCCAGAAAACGGGAAATATTCTAAAAGAAAAATGAAATATTTGTAATGCATGCGTATTGAATTCCACTCATTTATTAAAATAAAAATTTAAGTGGTAAAGCGTATTTGTATGAAAATACATTACTCATATATGCTGCTTTTTACTTCGGATTTTATAAATGTATTTCCTTTTTGTGTATCCTACTTCGAAGGTTTCATTTTACATCAAAACACATAGGTTAAAACTGAATCGTATTTTCAACAATTTCCTTATTAGGATTTATTTTTCGCAGTTGGAGTACATACAAATAGAGAATTATTTCTGTGAAAAACAAAACAAACATTTCTATTTTCTTTTCCTTCATGCAGCTGTTTTCTTTTATACAAACAAGGAGATATAAGTTTACATTGAGTAAGTAAAATATTATTTAAATATTTTCTCCCAAGTTTTATTTGTTTAAATAATAATTTGTTGAAATAATCAAGTTTCGCTTAAAATATATTCAAAGCTTTCTATTTGCCTCAAAAATAAAAGAATAAATTTTATTTAATATCAGAGGCATTTATGAAACTTAAACTCACAGAAAATGTTATTGTTTTCAAATCTATGTAATTAAAAATATTTTGCGAAACATGTTTTCGAGAATTTTAAAAACGAAAATATTTTGACAGTTTAAGTGATATTATTTCACATTGATTTCTTGAAGATATTCGTCTTTTGCTCCATTGCTAATGTAACTTCCGTTATTGCATTTCGTTTTGGTAATCGATATCTGCCATCTGAAAAGCCAAATCTTAACCAATTACCTTGTAATTTTGAAATATGGATAAGTTTTTGTAAGAAGCGGACTTCTGGGAAGCAGAACAATCTTTGATAATATGAGGTTGCTGTTGTTGTCGTGTGCCAGCTAGGCTGGTATTATGGGGTGCGCTGCTCCACTTTTCCAACTGAACTATATTTTGCTGTGGAGTCCAACTTCCTCAGTACACATATGCCATAGGTACCCATTTATAGAGTAGGCAACCATTCACAACCCATTCATACAAGGAAAGGACAAAGACAGGATAGACAGAGAAAAAAAGTAAATTCATGCCCTAACCGGGATTCGAACCCAGGACCGCCCTATCTGCAGTCAGGCATGCTGACTACTAGACTAGTTGGGTGGCATAACATCAGGTAGAACCCATAAATTCCCGGCCACAAAATGACATCGTTTCTTATCAGGTGAACATGATCCAATTGTTCGAATACAATTGATATTAAAAAATATTTAAAATCTTCGATACTAACATGATAAAAAATTCATTTCTTTTATAAAATTAGATAAAAAAAAGTTGCGTACTATTTTTTAAATAAAATTATATATGCTTAGGTAATATTTATTAATAGTATATACTGTCTGGATAATGTATCGAATTTTATTATCTAGATATTATAAAATATATTAAAAGTATATATTGTTAGATATTATATCATATATTATATGTTAAAAGTATATACTAAAAAGCACATAAAATATTTCTTAAAAGTATACATGTCAAAAAAGCCTAATGTCTTGTTTAAAAAAATCTAAAATTGCTGTTACATAAACTTAAAATATTTTGTTAAATTGTTTATAACATCACATTTTTTTAAATGCCGATCGAGTGATTCCCATTCCTGACTGCTGAGCTGTTGGTTCAGAGTTCGAATCTAGGTTCAGGCATGGATGTGTTTTTCTTCTCTTTGCGTTTCTCTATCTTTTCTGCTGAAATGATGTATGAATATGTTCCACCCTATTAACGGGTTTGTTGTGATATTGCGTGGGTAATGGTACTCGCCTTCGTTACTTTGCTCACAAGTGCCCACTGGGTAACGATAAATGAATAGTAGTTTCCGGTCTTGTTGTGGTGAAGAGTTAGTCACCCAGTGTCCACTGTTATTAAAAAACATTTTTTTAATATATAGATTATATAATACGCTTTAATTTTCAAGTACAAATTTGCATTTTGTATTCAACTGGTGGCATAAATTGATCAATGATTTGATTTTACAAAAACCAAATTTCGATCAAAAAGTTTTAACTAAAAATGTCTTTTTGTTAAATTTGAATAAATTATTTTTTCTTAAAAAGTTTTCTATTTTAAAATGTCCTGACTTATTCTAAAATTTTCTCAATTTAGAGTGCAATTTTAAAAATGCTGTACATGGCAAATTCTTAAAACTTTTTACATATAATTTATAAAAATTAATTAAAATTCCTATCATTAAACCTTTCAAAACTTTTTGCTTCAAACAAAATTAAGATGTGTTCTAAATAATTAATAAATAAAAATATCCAACCTCAAAAATTCTATATAAAATTTTGATAAAACTTCTATATAAACGAAATTTTGCATAATGATTTTAAAGGAAATTTAAAATTAAGCTGATATATATTATTATGATTTATTTCTTTACTTCGCGACATTAATTTATTTCATATGATCAAAAACATATTTTCAAAAATTTAGAATTAAATTCAAGAATAGTTTTCTGATATAATTTATTGATAGTTTTAGAATATCGAATTGAACTGAAAAATTTGATTTAAAAATTTGAATTATAAACTGTTTCATTACCAATGAGACTTCAAATTTTTCTAAAATTCATGAAGAAGTAGTCTGATATAATTACATTTTTCAATGTATTCAGTTTCTCAAGTATCTACTGATGTATTATAGTTAACATAAATTCCTTTTTTTAATATTATTAGGGAATAAATAAGATGTTTTTAATGAGGATTACAGTTTTTTTTTAATTTGATTTGGTCTAAGATTTAAAGAATCTCCAAACTCTCCAAAATAATCCATTAATTCTAGGGAATAAAATTGTAATTTTTCAAGCGTTTGCATAGTTCAAATGGCAATTTTTAAGAGATCTTACGCCAAAAGTTTACATTTTTTTTTTATTATTCTCATTATACGGGCAGCAAGAAAAACTACTCATAAGATACCTTACCAAATCGATTGTTTTGAAGTTTTTGTGTTGAAGAGCGAAGTTTCATAGCACGTTTGTACTTATTTTCACTAAACTCATAATTCGTTTTTACTAAATTCGTTTTTGGTATCAATATATTTCAAATTCAGTTCATGGTCCAATTCTAAAGCTTTTGTGATTAAAAGGAAATATAATATCTCGTTTATGCAAAAATTTCGTGTACTAAATGTACAGAATTATTTTCGAATTCATTATTTCGTTGCTTTTGTATTGAAGCACATTACAGTTTTTTTCATTAAATCTCCTTAAACGGCAAATAATTTATTCGTGTTATTTTAAAAAAATTAATTTTTAATTAACAATTACTTTTTTAAAATGAGAGATAACATTTCCAATTTCGGAGAGGTTACCGTCCCTAACTTCAAAACAGTAGGTCCCGAGTTCGAATTCTTGTTCGGGTTTGAATGTTTCTTTCTCTCTTTGCATTTTTCTCTCGTTCTCACTTCACTTTCGGGGGGAAGATGACACTATACTTTAATAAAGTTAACATTCATGAAGAAGCATGTTTCTAAAAATAGCCCACAGAAAATAGAAATGTATCTTCCACTATTTGATTAAATAGTCATTCTCGCTGACAATATTTTGTGACTGAATATGATGATCATTTTATGTGGTTAAAAAAATCCAAGTTACGAAGGGAATGCGTGCTCTTAGTCCTAATTGCTAATTTACCATTCACTTTGTAAATCTAAACTTCAAAATAATATGACTTCCCCACTTAAGTCGTCAAATATTTATAGGACGGATTGTGCCTCAATCCAGACATGCGTGGAGGGAAATTAATAAACATGACTCTGATGGAATTCAGATCTAGTGGTTGCCACAATCAATTACATTCTCTGCTTTTCCTCGGGAAAGAAGTTTCTCAGACGTCGAATATCGATTATTTCACATCATCGGTTTCTTTAGTTTCTTTTGTGTGATGAGAAGAGAGCAAATGTTTGGCAACGTACAGCTTTCATCCCAACCGCTATTCACCTTTTCGTCCAGAATACTTTATGAAAGGAAATGAAGTGAATTCAAATTGAATTGGACGTTTTAAATGACTTTTTTTCAAAAATGAACTGAAAACGTGATTTACATGATAAGAGGAACATGTTGCTTGTTCGATGGAATATTCTGAAAGAAATAAAGAATTAAATACCTTGTTAATGTATAAAATAATATAAAATTTTATTGAGGAAATCGTTCAAAAGCTTTAGTTTTTTTAGGAAAATTACACATAAAGTTTCTTACTTGTAATTAAAAATGGTCATCTACCTTAAAAATTCCTGTTTTATATGTTATGTAATTGAAGAAAATTCACTTCTCAATGCGAAAGTTTAACCAGGATCAACTGAATTTAAAATCTGAATGATTTGAATTTTATTAAATTTATTTCATAATTATAAAACTTTCAAAGTTTGGTTATACATTTTAAAATAAAAGTAAAATTTAAATATTTAATGATTATTTAATATTTCCATATAATTAGGAATTTTTAATTTCTGAAGCTAATTTTTTAAAATTATTCAAAGACGTAATTTGTTTTATACTAAGTAAAATAATTACTCGTAATGAATAAAACAATTTAGTTATAAAAATGCATATCATAAATAAATAAAAAAATCTTCAATATAATGATAAAATTTAATTAATTGTAATTAAATTACTAGAGTTATTTTACTAAATTTTTTTATTATATTCGATTAGTGTCTCAATTTTTTTCAAAATTTTTCTTTATTTATAAAATAAGATTTATAAATAAAGGAAAAATTTATGAATATTGTAAATAAATATTGAATTCATACAAATATTACAAATAATTTTAACAAAATCTGTTGTGAATTTATTAACAGTTGCTTTCTTTTTCATCGTAAGTAAACGAGGAACCATTTGAGACTTCAGAAAATAAGTTACTGCATTTTAAGGGAAGTAGTTACATGAAAATGAATATAGTATGGGAATCAAACAAAAAAGTTTTAATGAACTGATAGTAATTTTATACAATGATTATTTGTCCAAGAGGAAGAACAAGCAGATGTTCCTTTACAATGGATATGCCTTTCTCTTACAGCAATGTTTACTTCTCATCCCTCCATCCTCAACACCAGATTCTCCAAGTGTTTTAAGGTAAGAGAGATCATTTTCAATCAGCAAATTGTTTCAGTTGTTGGGTGTTCCATAAAGTATGTAATCGTTCAACAAGATGACTTGCAAAAGAATTCAATTCTTGCTCTAAGGGATTTAAATCAAGAAAATACGATAGCCAATCCATTCGAATGATAGTTGTTGCCCCAGTATGTTTCCCTGAGTTGAGCTGTATCAGTTAGATAGAAGAAGTCGGGTGGCGTCTTCGAGATTTTGGAATAAGAAACCAAGCATAAGACCCTTAATACTCGGCTGGCCACCCTAAAAGGTATCATTTCAGTTGAAGGACATTGCGACCCCTTCCATTTTAACGTGACCAACTGTCTTTAGCCGACATGATGAATCTTCAGTGATAATATAAATTTAAAATAAATTGTAGAGTTAGATTTTTATTAATGTTAACTGAAAGATTTTGTGGAAAAAATCTTGTTAATAATCAAAATAGTAATAAAATTCAAAAAAATAAAATTTATCAAAATCAATATACGTATAAATATAATCAGATTATTACTTTCAAATAATTTTAGAAATATTCGGAGAAAAAATGTGTAATTTTAAAATTTAAAACAAAAAAGTTATAATATGTTTCTTAAAAAATAATTTGCAAAAATTTTACATAAACTGTTTAAACAAAAAGCAGTAAGAAATCTTTTAAAATTGGTTGCATCTTTTAAAATTGTTCTCGAATATATATATATATATATATATATATAATATATATATATATATTATTCCCTTCCTTGCTTTATACATATATGTAAAATATATTGTCTAAAAACAGTTTTTTTTTATATCTTTTAACCTTTGACAGTTTAAAAAATTAAAGATCTTTCCTTGCATTAAAGCACTTATCTTTAAATAAAATGTACAGTATTTGTTCATGCATTTACTATATATTACATTTCAAATATTTTGCCTCATAGCCTTTGCAAAATAAATCAAACTGCTATCTTGAACTGTTATCAGAACCTAAATAGCAGTTTCTGACATAAAAAAATTAAATTAACAGTTTAATTGGTATAAATATTAGATTCCCTACCAAGAGATTTATCGCCAAATCTGCCATTCTTTGTTTTGATTATAGTGTTTCCGGTTTTTCCTATGATATAGCTAAGTTAAATTTTTGGTTGCTTTTGTGGATTATTTTGTTGCTAGTCTTGATTTATTCTCCTGTTTTGCAACACTTTTGTGTCATATATACTGTTTCTATAGTGGCAAGAGTTTTAGTATTGTTTGGCAATAAAAAATGCCACAAAAATCACCAGAGGGTGGGGGATGCACCACACGAGTTCCAATTAAATTTAATTTTAAACTAATATCAGAGATGATTCAAAAATATGGACATATAGTACGAGATTTAATTTTCCTACATGGCACGAGATTTAATTTTCCTTGTTGTTTAAGCTTTTTCATATGAAATAACTAATTTTCCATACAGACTTTTTGATATTCTTTTACAAACAATACCAATTTTATTTTCATTTATTACGCTACATTTAATATTATTTTAGATTATTAAATTCATTGTGTAAAAAATTGTTTAAGAACAATTTGATTTTTATAAAGATTCTTATTTATTTTTTTATAGTTAAATAAAGCTTACGGAAAATATGGAACATTTGTATTGAAAGGGAACATTTTAAACATTTTTTAAAACTTCAATTCAAAGCTCTGTAAAGATCAAGACTCAATAAAGATAGCCTGATGGTGATTCTCGTATAATAATCTTTTAAATGAATGAGGTGATGAAAAGCGATATAAGTTAAAGGGGAAATAATAAATTTTTAACAATATAGTTTATATATATGTTGTAGGGAAAACATATTTATCTCAAAGCTACCTTTGTTAATGCAAATTATGTTTTTTTTTTTCTTTTTTTTTAAAAAAAAGCTAGATTTATAGTTAGAAAAATCAAGTAAATTAAAATATAAATTTAAAAAATTAAGCATATAATTAATTAATTTTAATTATACAATTTTGTTGCATCAAAATTTAATAATTCTCCTCAAATAAAAACCTACAGAATATTTTTTTCTTTTTTTAAATGCTAATATGATTATTTAAAATTCTGTAACTTCAACAATAAATAAGCTAAAGATGTCGATATACGGGAAATAAGCTTTTCTTAAACTAATTTTACATACAAAATCTCAAAGTATAGAAACACTTATATACGGATATTTATTTATGAGCTTAAAATATGGTAATATTTTTTAATATCATAGTCAGTTCTATAAATATCAAATTCAAAGTAGTTTTAAAGAGTAAAATTCTTTTCATATTGTTTATTTAGGGTTTGTTTAATCTCTAATATTTATACTAAATATACTTCGTTGAAATAATGATTTTTCATACGAAATATATTTTGTACCCTAACAATAATAATCAACTAATATGAGAGTTGTATGAATAAAAAATGACATTTAATTAACAAATAAGAATGGAGGATAAATACTTTGAAACATTCAACATTTTTATCGGAACAGATACCGTAAAAATGCATTAATGAAGAACAGATGCCATTAATCCAGGATTCCAGATTTTGAATTTTTTCGGCTATGAAGAAATGTTGCCAAGATGACGTATTGTGACGTGTTTGATGACGTAAATATTAGGTTTGGGAAAATAGAATTTTCAGCATAATTTTTTTATAGGTTTTAAATCTATGACGTGATAAAAACCAGGTTGCCAGACACTTCCAAAAATACCAAACTTAGAATTTGGCATCCTGGATTATACGACATTTGTATCGTTTGAGCTAATACATCTATTTATATTAGATTTAAATGATTCGGAAATTTTAGCTAATTAAGTGGTGTGCGTATGCGTGTGTGTGTGCGTGCGTGCGTGTGTGTGTGCGTGCGTGCGTGTGTGTGTGCGTGCGTGTGTGTGTGCGTGCGTGTGTGCGTGCGTGTGTGCGTGCGTGTGTGCGTGCGTGCGTACGTGTGTGCGTGCGTGCGTGCGTGTGTGCGTGCGTGCGTGTGTGCGTGCGTGCGTGTGCGTGCGTGCGTACTTGCGTGTGCGTGCGTGCGTTCTTGCGTGTGCGTGCGTGCGTACTTGCGTGTGCGTGCGTGTGTGCGTGTGCGTGTGTGCGTGTGCGTGTGTGTGCGTGCGTGTGTGTGCGTGTATATGTGTGTGTGCATAAGTGTGTGCGTGTGTGTGTGTGGGTGTGTGCGTGTATGTGTGTGCTTGTGTGTGTGCGTGTATGTGTGTGCATGTGTGTGTGCGCGTATGTGTGTGCATGTGTGTGTGCATGTGTGTGCGTGTATGTGTGTGTGCATGTGTGTGCGTGTATGTGTGTGCATGTGTGTGCGTGTATGTGTGTGTGCATGTGTGTGCGTGTATGTGTGTGTGCATGTGTGTGTGCGTGTATGTGTGTGCATGTGTGTGCGTGTATGTGTGTGCATGTGTGTGTGCGCGTATGTGTGTGCATGTGTGTGTGCGGGTATGTGTGTGCGTGTATGTGTGTGTGCATGTGTGTGTGCGTGTATGTGTGTGTGCATGTGTGTGTGCGTGTATGTGTGTGCGTGTATGTGTGTGTGCGTGTATGTGTGTGCGTGTATGTGTGTGTGCATGTGTGTGTGCGTGTATGTGTGTGTGCATGTGTGTGTGCGTGTATGTGTGTGTGCATGTGTGTGTGCGTGTATGTGTGTGTGCATGTGTGTGAGTTTGAGAGAGAGAAGTATTTCTAAAGTGAATTAAGCGTTTTACAACTTTAAGTCCTGTCATAATGTATTAACCTTATATAATCTGGTACTCTAATTTCCTAACCTTATCAACATCAGGAGTTTTAAACCTTATGAATATTTAGTATTGGCTTACTCTTTAGCCTCTGATTGGGTCAAGAAAGAGCAAATAATGTTCTATCCCAACCAATTAGAGATAATTCTCTTACTTCAAATTGCGATAAAAATAGACACTAAGTAAAACTGAAGACATTTAAGAAATTAGCAAGAGTATAAGAGTTTTGAAAATTTCGAATTTTCTTTTAACATTACAATATTTACAATAAATCATATTTATATTTTGAAAAGTGTTGAATATACTTTATTAATAATAATTGCGAAGTTATTAAACTATTGCAAGTCCAAATGCAACATGCTTTTGATTACTTTTACTTTTCATTGTATTCATGGAAAGCTATAATTCAAAGTTGTTTTTTATTAACAGATTTTGAATAAAGGAAAATATTCCTTTAAAGTAATGTTATTTGCATAGAAAACCTTTTAATGTTATGAAACAGTAACCGAAATCAAAATTAAGATGTTATAATTTTTTATAAATCGAATTAAAATCACAAGTACAAATATTGGAAAGAAAATTGAACTAAAGGAATAGAAAATAAATAGTAAAATCTGTATTATAAATTGCGAAAACTAAATTCACATTGAACGTAGTAATATTGGGAAAACAATTCTGTTTCGAAATGGAACTCCTAAATCAATTTAAAGATAGTTATTTTTCGATTATATATTAAAAGATGGTTCTATAATAAACTAAATTCTTTAGAAACAATATAAAATGGTACAGATAATCATGCATTGAATTAATATGATTACTTAAATACACGACTGAGTATTTAAGTAATCATATAAAATACACGAATATATAAAATTGTAATCCTTATATAAATATTAAAGTAAGAAAACCAACTTTTTGAAATAAATACACAGATTTAATGCTTTTGTTTATGGATTACTTAACAATTAAATTTATGGCTGGATAAATATTTTAATGCATAAAGCCTGGTATAATTACAGTCATAGATTTAGAATTTTATAAAAAAATTTATTATGAATGGTACACCTGCATATATATTATTCTGTTGTTTGTGGCATCAATATTAAATCATTATAAGCAGGTATAATAATGATATATATATATATATGCTATAATATATATTGTTCAATAAAAACAAAGAAAATTACTAAAATAATAAAAAAGGATCAAGTATTGAACTCATTACAATTCTAAATAAATAGGCATATGACCTGAATTTATCAACAAAATAACAATTCTATGAACGAAATATTAAAAAAAACTGATGAGAGCGTGCACTTATTCTTTAAATTCTTCACTTCGGTGGATTATTTCAATTCTGTGAATTCGTATTTACCAATATCACTATCACTGGAAGTTTTGTTCGAAATTAGATATTAGCTTAAAAAGAGATAAGGAAAAAATGTAATATATATATATATATATATATATATATATATATATATATATATATATATATATATATATATATATATATATATATATATATATATATATATATATATATATATATTCTTTTGTTTTAAAAATCAAATTATATTTTGCTGTTGCTGTTTGCAATGTTTTATGCACAAATGATGGTTTGTAAATGTAACTTGTAAAGTTTTTTTGTGTGAAAATTGTTTAAAAACACTATATTATAACGGTGACATATATGTAACTGATTTTCAGAAAATTTCAAACATTTTATAAAAAGAAGAAAAGAACACAGCAGCTATCTATTTGAAATTCAAAATGTTTCAATAGTCCAGTTGGAAAAATGCCTTATCTTCTGAGAAAAAAAAATTTTTTTTTATTCTTCTATGTTTAAGGTATACATACTTATTTGTACAGGCTACCTCAGGACTGTACTATGAGGTTAATAGCTTTGGATTACTTGTTTGTCACTAAATGCGTCGTAATTTTGAGCCAGGTTCATGTGGCGTCGTCACACCTGATCTGGCACCTTCTCTACACATTCACGCCATACCAGCGAAAGGCCTTTGGACATAACAAATTATCGTGGCTACTTCTGCAACCAGAGGTGCTTTAGCAACTCTGTGGACTATATTTAAAACATTCACACACACATAAGGGGGGAGTTAGAAATACTTTTAAATTCCTAAGTTAATGATATCCTTGACACCCTCTGCTGAGGCGTCTCGCCTAGATAAGAGCGCTGAAATAAATTTTGGCTAATTTAAAACTGAAAAACAATGTGTGAATAACCTATTCTAAAACTCAATAAATAGAACGATTTTTAATAAAAATATGAATAATATCATATGCTGATACAGCAAAGAAAAATATAAAGTATTTTATAATATTTTAAAACTTTCGCAAAAGATTCTGTAAAAGTTTATTACAATTGGAGAGAGGTTTCCAAAAAAAAAAAGAAAGAAAAAATAACTAGTGGCGCCATCTATGTGTCACTCTTTAAAGCTCAGTAATGGTATTTTAATTATGTTTCAAATATCCCTAATTATTTGACAAATTTGAATTCACCATTGTATACTAAACCTATTTACTTTATTTATTTTCAAAAATTAAAAATCAGAAATTTTTTTCACTCTTGTTATATACATGAAAATATAACTTTATTTTCATATTTTTATTTTTATTTTAGGTATATACAAAACTTTTTTTTTCTCAATTTGCATATGCATAATTGTAACTTTAATATCAATGGCTATTATGTATTTAATTTAGTATCTTTTAACTCAAACAAAATCTACTTTTCCAAAAAGTATATGCTTGTCCCATTTCTCTGAAAAGAATTAATGTGACTTTGTCATTAATTTTTTCAATTTAAATTGTTTATCTAATGTTTTAATTACGTTGTGAAATTATTTCGCTTCTAAAATTAATTACATTTTTTCATTAGTTTTCTTTGAAAAAATTTGTTTATTCATTAATGGTAATTTATTGATTACTGTACTTTTATCTATTTATTTATTTATTTTTTGCTATTTATAATTTTTAAAATATAGATTATTTTTAAATATTAGCTTCCTGTGAGAATAAAATTCTTATGTGAAAAAAATATGAAACTTCCAAACACTTTTCACAAAAATTAAAAAATCTTGATGAAGTTTATTATTCAATCATTATTCTATTTTCATTTATTTAATTATTAACTTGTACACCCAAATTAAACACACGTTCACGTTTTTTAATAAATTGTTTTCAGCATATTTAAGCAATATGTAAGTCAATAATACTTTAATAGACTTCATTCTTTCAAAAAAAATCCCAATTTTTTTAAAAATATTAAAATGTTTGTAGAATAATGTAAAAGGGGACAGAAAAAGATATTTTCTCTCATGTCAAGCTCAAATAAATAAACCTCAATCATCATTATTATTATTGCAACGAAGAGATTCGTTAAACTCCAATTCATAATTACTATAATTAATATTAAAATGAGCTGTTAAATAAAGAAAAGAAAAATTCGCAGTCAAAACATATTATCCTAATCGAAAAAATGTTGCTCGAAAGAATTGAAGTCCAAATACGTGAAACTGTGAAAGCAAGAAATTGCTAAAATAGTAAATGAAGCTTCTCTCAATTTTGTTTCCAAAAAGCAATCTAAAGTTAACGTTGTATATACACATATATATTTTCCCTACAAGAATTGAAATTTAACAAAACAAAATTCGCAATTTATGATTTCTCTATGGTCGCTTCAGCGGTGTATATAATTGAATTTTATTTTTTTATTTTTCAGAAATTGTAAAAAATTTAATCTGTTATTTCTCACGAGGGAGATTTCTTTCTTGTTCAAACAAATTGAAAAATGAATTACTCAACGAAACTGAGAGCCCAAATGGTTTCTTTTACAAATTTCGTTTGAAAAATGAGGCTTTCGAATTTCTTGGTAATAAATTATTGAATAAATATATTATTTTCAGCCTGGTGTTCATAAAATGTGCACCTAGTAACAAGATCACTTCTTATATTTCGAAATATTTGCTTCATTTTATATGTATAAAGCTTTCTTTTACATACAATTCTTGAATTCTTCTTATCTTACGAGTTTATATATATATATATATATATATATATATATATATATATATATATATATATATATATATATATATAAATGTTTATTGTGATGTTCAGAATTTATTATAATTAAAAATCTCAGTAGATTTAGTATTCATGTGCCAAAAATGATTTGAGAGAGTTAAATCAAACAATACTTAAACTTAATGCCTATCAATCCTATTAAAACTTGCACGCTGAACTGTTCCAATGAGGACCAAATTCAAAGCACATATGAACATTTAATGAATCTAAAATACTATCTTGATATGTAAGTTTAACTCTCTCACACACACAATAGTTAAGAGAATAGAAAAACAATTTTCTTCAAATCTTATATAGCTGCAGTTTTACTACTAATAATAATATTAACTTCGTATGGTAATATTGGTCTAAAATGTTCCATTTAACACAGATTTTTGTGCAATATTTTGCTTTTTTTTGTGCAATATTTAACTTTTATCATTCATTATTTATCATTTGCTTATCGTTCATTATCATTTGCCTATACTTAAATTTGGTTTTTCATCCACTGGTTAAATGAATACTCATTAGAAATTGATAAATCTCTTCCTAAATGAGATTTTATGTCTATAAGTAAACTTCTCTTGTCCCTGTTTATAAAATTTTTTAAAGAGTGTCTACCGTCTTCATAAAATTATCAGAAACACGAAACATATTTAAATTTTTGTCTCAGATAATATATCGTTAATTGTTGGTCAACTATTTTATCTATTTTCGTGACTATAAAGAATAACTGTTTTTGTTGTAATAAAACTGGCACTGATGAAAAACTATAATACATTTTTGTATCGTAAATCATTTACCTATCATATTACTTGTGTGCGTTATCACTCTTTATGCAGTTTCTTATAAAGAATAACTGTTTTCGAATTCTTAACTGTCGGAAACACAAAACTAAGTTCTTTTGCTTCTTAAATCACATTTGATATCTATTGTAAACTTTTTCTGTGGCGCTGTTTATGAATATTAGAATTTAACTGAAAACATAATTGAAACTTAAAATGCATTACTAATTAATCTAACTATTTGCGTGCTAATCTTTTTTCTATTTAATACAATGAATTTTTAATAATTGTCACTATATTTACAATTTAAGTGAATATTCAATGATTCAAGATAATAGAAGTAAGCTTCTTACGTGTTACTTTCGTATCTTTATTTTTTCATACAAAAATTTTTAAAAAGAACTTGTGCTTTTAATTAGATTCGGCTTAATTTTTCTTTATCAAATAACATTAGATTTTGCACGGAATAGGAGAAAATTTGTAATTACTTGGATGATTCGCATTTTTTCTTTCATTTCTAATCACGCACTCGGAAATAAATTCTTAATTTTTTCCAATTGCAAATTGCTCGCGAAAACACTAAAGCAATGTTTTGAGCATTAATTTTTAATTTTATCTGTATACGATAAAATGAATGATTTTTTTTCAGCTATTATTTTCTCACGAATAAATTCACACACAATTGATGTGTTATTGGTGTGTGTTATAATTACGATTAATGTTTCTTCATTGGTACATTACCTGCATTTTATAGGTAGATATAGTAACTGAAGATAACTTTTTATTTGTGAGGCTAAAATTTTTAACATTCTTCATAAGTTTATATTAATATATGTTAAAAAATAAATGTTTTGCATTCGTATATAGAGTTTTCAATTTTATTTACTCTTGATACAGAGCATAACACTACTTAGCACATACAGTGGTATTAATCGTGAATACTGTTATGGAATCAGAGGCATAACCTTTTAGACGTCACATTTTCAAATAATAAAAAAATTTTTTTAAATATTGAATATCAAATATATATTTACTTTAAAAATTTTTAAGGGTAAAATATTTTTTATGTAGCTCAAATATAAAATAATTATTTGTTTTCATTTTGAAAAATGTGCTACCATTAAATAATTCCTAAATATATTAGTCAAATATTTTCATTTTTACCCCTCTATTCGTTATGATGACTTGAACTAAAAAACTAATATAGAAGATAATTTTAAAGTATATTTCCTGTTATTATAAACACATATTAAATCTGTTTGAAAAATATAGTCCCTCTATATTAGGATACACTAAATTCAGAACTTCTATATCAAAATTTCACTCAAATCTAACACATAAAAAGCGAACAAAAAAATTTTCTCATATCTAGTTTAATAGAAGCATTATTTTTTAAGGTTTATTTTGTATATTAAATTTGAATCACACAAATAACTTTATTTTAATTAATTATTCTCTTCCATTTTTTAAAGAGATTTTGACAAAGTATCTCAATTTTAGTAGTTAAAATCTGGATTTATTTGAATGCAAACAATAATAGCAATTTAAATAATTTATTCACTCATAAGTTTATATTTCCACGCTAATTTTTTTTTTACCAATTTTCGATCAATTAATTTAAGTTATATCGTAAGTAAATGTGCAAAATAGTTAGAAATTCAGAAATTAATTTTGAATGGTTGATGTCTAATTTATTGTTTTTGTTTTTAATTTGTTATGATGTGAAATATTTTTCAACTTTATAAGGTATAGTTTAAAGTATATTAAGATATAATTTAAGTAAAATATTATGTATGTATATATATATATATATATATATATATATAATATATATATATATATATATATATATATATATATATATATATATATCAAATCAATAAAATGTGAAAATAAATATGATGTTTGGAAATTTTGAAAATGTTAGAAAACTGCTTCAATATTTGCGCCTACTAATAAAAATAAACTATATGCCATATTTATTTAAATATATAATGTGATAGGGTATATATTAGTATCTTTATTTTCATATAAAACAAACACAAATTCCTATCTTAATTTTTGGCAAATATCATATTTCCATTAGAGCACTTAATTATTGAAAAAAATCCATTTCAAATGTACGTACTGCTATAAATAAACTTGATTTATGCTGATAAAATGCATTTTGAAAGAATGTTTACTAAAATAATAAAATTGAATCGAATATTAGTTTAGTAATTATTTTTTAAAAAAATTTCTTGTGCTCTTTTTAAACTATTAAAATCTCTATCATTTTTTATTTTATTAAACTCTTTTCCAAATTTTTAATATTCAGTAATCAAACATCTTTACTTGAATTTAGAGAGACAATTTTTCGATAATAGTAAACTTACTTAAATTTACTCCTTTGAAATTCAATAAATAAATTTAAATTCCTAAGAAAATATTTTCATGAACAGAAATTTTAAGTTCCTTCATCTATTAGATATTTTTTAAAATTGTTTCTGATGTGAATTTAATTTTGATACTCTTTAGATAGACAGGTTGTTGCTACAATCAATTGCATTGGATTTTCCTTCCAAAGAAGGGTTTCCTCAAATGCAGTTTCTCAAACGTCGAATAGCAATTATTTCACTCTATTATTTTCTTTGTTTCACTTGTCCATGAGAAGAGAGTAAAAGCAATGGAAACTATAGCTTTCATCTCTTTCTCTGTTCTACTCTGCGAATTTTCAATCAGAATTTCTCATAAAAGGAAACGAAGTGACTCTAAATTAAATCGGACGCTTAAAATGACTCTTCAAAAGAGAACAGGAAAATGTGATTTAGATGATAAAAGGAAGGGTATTTTATTGTGTTCAATAGATATTCATGAAAGAAATTAGCACTGAATGTTTACTGATGACGAAGGAAAATTAAATTTAGAAATGAAGCTATTAAAAGGTCCTATAAAATATGTTTGTTACTTCTTATATATGAAGTATATTTAATTCCTTTCATTTTAATTTAGGATGAAATCAAATTATTTGATTAAAAATGGTAATAAAAATTATCCTTTTTAATTAGGTTTCTAAATCATGAAAATTATTCATAATTTAGAAACCTAATTTTCCATCATCTTTTGTAGATGTTACTATTAGTTTTCTTTATACCTGCTAGAATTAAATGAAATTTGACATATATCCATCCGTATAAAGTAAATCCTCATTCTGTTTGTTTGTTGCCCAGGTTGAATTGGGAGCAGTAGCAAGAAATGGAGTGTTAAGATGATGTCTGTCACTGACTAACTTGAAATAAAAATAATTGTCGCATTTCGTAATTTTCAATGGTAGTGTTTGTAACTAATTCAAGAATGAAGTCTATTATTTTTTCTCCTTTTAAAATTGTCAGCTATGCGCAACCATTGGGAGAAGAGTGGCATCATATTTTCATTCGCATAGTGCAACTTTTCTTTAAAAATAATCACTATTTTTTTTTTTTTTCAATTTTTGAAAAAATCTCAATTTAATGTTTTGTGATGCAAAACATCATGTTGAGTTGCCTTTAATTAATATATTGTAACGTTTACTATTTACGCTAAAAATATTAAACTTCTTATTTTTAATCTTCAGCTAGGTTTTTCTTAAAATTCTTTGAGAGTTTTTGTTTATTTCGGCAAGTTGTGTAAAAAAATGATTAATGTAAATTCTACTTCTGTTTTTACTTCATTTATTTAATGATTATCTTTCCTGTTCATAATTACATTATAATTTTAACGTTTAATGTTATTTTTATATTGTATTTCTTTCATTCTAAAGAATGGCCTCTTTCACACTAGACGACTTTTATCGTACAATAAAAAGTCGTCCGATATTTTATCGTGAGAAGATATTAAAAAAAAACCACACAATAGACTGCTCTCTTTCACACTGAGAAACGATATTTTATCGAGAACCAGCTTATTGTGAGGTTTTTAATAACTTCTCACAATAAATATCGGACGACTTTTTATTTTACGATAAAAGTCGTCTAGTGTGAAAGAGGCCTAAGGCACATTCGCATATTTAACACAAAATCTCCTTCAGAAATCAAAGTAATTTTTACCTATTTACAATGGAGATTTTATCTTTTTAAATTCTCTGAATTTTTTGTTTATGTAGATGTTCCGTATAGGAAAAAGGTCTATTGTAAGTATTTCTTCAATAATCGGAACCCCAGAAATCTAGTTACAAGTTTTTTTTTTTTTTTTTTTTTTGTTTTTTTTTTTTTCAAAAAAATTTAGTTTAATGTTTTGTTACTGAATTCAAATGTATACAGAATTATATTTTTTAAAATCAGTTTTTTTTTAATTTTTTTACTCCCACATTATCCTACGTTTCATTAATTGAAAAAGTCTTAACCAACAAAATTTTTATAGACTGTGATTTATAAATTTTTTATAGAATAAATTTCACTTTATAATGCTTTGTTTATTAATTTTCAAAATAGTATTTCAATCAATTTTAAAAGAAAATTTTGAATAAAAATTAAGAAAATTCCTTAAAATAATAAATTTCAATGATATAATTAATACTGAAACCTGTTGTAAGTCAAACCATTTATTTGTATCAAGTCTGAATAATTTTATATTCACGCATACAAAAATGATCCTTAATAATTGAGTGTTCTATAAAGAAATAAACTGAAAAGAAAGCAAAATAAGAAAACTAATCTAAACACAAATATATTATTTTAAAAGCATTCAGACTTTGAATTACAGTTCTAATTCTACAGATAAGAAAAACATAGTTTTTCTCTAAGAAAAGAAATTAAAGAAACTCTTGGGGTTTTACGGTATTTTATTACCAACCGTTATTCATTTTAGTTAGAACTCTACCGAAAATGCTGCATTTGTCCATCGTTTCTTTCTTTTTTATTTGGAATTCAATGTATTAAGGAAATGGCTTTCTTGTCATTGAGGGCAACTTATACTACTCTTGCAATCGCATTACTGGTGATAAAATTTCGTTCGGAATGGAGTTGGTTTCATTTTATTTCAAAGCAACAAAAGAAATTTAGTTAATGTAAAATTGAAAGCAAAACTAAAAATGAAAATAATTAAATATTTAATGGAAAGAAAAAAACATTGTATTTATCTCTATTTTTTTCTTAGTATTTTTGTTATACTTTTTATTTATTTTATCACATTCACATAGAAAATAATGTATTTTAAGAATTAATTATTACTTTTAATACTTTCTTTTGATGAATCACTTTTAAATATTAAATTCAAAAAACTGGAAAAATTGAATTACATTTCAGAAATATTAAATCATGCTAAATTTTTTCCGTCAAATCATCTTGTATTCTTATGTAAATTGAAGCTATATTCTTTGTTAACTTTCAAAACAATAAATTTATTTCAATATTTCTATAAAATATATAACCAAAGATATTTTTGATTTATAAGAAAATTCATTTACCAATACATGTAATTTTTATTTTAAAATAAGAATAAACAGATATAAATTCAGTTAAAATAAAAAATGTATGGCATCAGAAGTATTATTTCAATCACTGAAAATGCTCTATTAGAAAAAATATAAAGTAAAGACATTAAAATAGTTAGTTTTAATAAAACACGTTTCTGGAGTCTAGTTTTAATACCGATTACTTTATATCTTCTATTTATCTGCAACTATGATATGTAAACATAAGAAATAAAATAAAAACATATTTCCTTTCTAGACTTTTAACCGATTTTATTAAAGTGATTTTTTTTTAGGGGTTAAGCGAATTTATTACTAGAAAAAATTAACTTAACAGTTTTATTTCATCCAAATATTTCTAGAAATTTCTTCAACAGTTCAACAATAACTAATCAATTTTAAATTTTCTCTTAAGTATTAATTCAGTAATATTTTATGTTGCGCATTTGCGTGCCTAAGTATCTATGCGTATGCGCGTGCATTTCATTTTTTAAGAATGTCAGGAATTTTATAAATATGCGTAGCAATCTCAATGCATTAAAAATATATCCCATTAGTCTATGTTCATTTGGAATTCTATTAAATTCAATGCTTATGATGATATTGAGTAGGAATATGAATCAATCTGAGTTTTAAATTAACCATTAAGTCACTTTTTTTTGCAATTTTTTATCCACTCTCATTTCTCTAATTTTTGTTATAAGATTCTTAAAAACATCTAGATTACAATGACGTTGATTTAAATATTAATTTTCTAAAATGATATTATTTGTGTGACCACAGGAGATCTGAAAATGATAGCATTAATTGCCACTCGCTGTCCTTCTTTATAGATTGATTTGAAACTAGCACACAATTCATGCGAATATATGTCAGTAGTATAAAATGAAAAATTATATATAATTTAGCTACAAAATGCCTATATTTAAAAAACGACAATATGCTGAATGTGTAAAACAACAAAGTTGATTATTTTTTTCGTAAACAGCAATAAATCTAAAGTGATATTATCTGAAATATAATTTTTATTATCTTTATGAATTGTTAATGATATATATTTTCAATCTATTTCATTATTTTACAGAACAAGTAAACATGATTATGATTTTCCTCTTTTCGGAATATTTTTACCAGATACAGAAAGTACCATAATTTTGTTGTCTTGAATAGACAAAGAGTAACATTGTCATAAAGATTATATTAATCTTATGAGTTTATGTCCTAACTTTTTTTACATGCCTAAATAAAAAATAACTCACTTAAAACAAAATTGTTTGTAACTTCTCAAACATTTTGAACTCGTCATTTTCTCATTTTGAAAATATATTAAAGTTTTATCTTTCTTAACATACTATTTTAGTTAAATAACAGTTTTATGAAATCCTTCACATAATTTCATATTTAGTGAATGGTGACACACGTCTGCTTTATGTTTAAAAATATCTCCTATTTGTTTTTCATTCTAACCTTTAAATGTGCGACATTTTCATCGAATTTTAATCGAAATTAAAGCATTATAAAGAAACCCATAAATATGTTAGCATTTATTCAAATAAAGCTTATACCTAACAAGATTTGTTATAATATATTTGACATAAGACAAATAATTGGTAGTTCTAGGCAATTCTATGACGTTTGCTAAAAATTTTCAAATTCCATTCAGAAAACATTAGTTATGACAGAACTTCTATAATAAGACTCATTGTATTATGTATTAAATCATGTATGAAGTTTTGTTGTTGCATTCAATTTGATGTTGTTTGAAAAATTACAATAGTGTGTGTTCTTTTAAAATTATCAAAATTCATGTTTTTTTTGTTTTTTTTTGCACTTTTTTGCCTTAATGACTTCCATTATGAATAGTAGATATTTTATAAATGTTTGCATTTATTTTGTTATTCAAGATAAATTATTCATTATTTTTGTTAGATGAAATACTAATGTGCTTCTATTCAATTCTATTATTATAAATACTTTCCTATTGAACGAACACTTAAATGAAGAGTATGAAAGAGAAAAAGTCTCAATAGATTAAAAGCAGAATTATGATGGATGAGCCTTGCTGTTGTTAAAAAGTTTCAATATTGCTTGATTCTATTTCAAAAAAATTTCTTTTTCTATAATTAAAGGGAATAGAATATCAAAACTTTCTTCCTAAACTAATATCTCTTTAATCTATCTTGTTAAACTTTAAAGAAAATTTTAATCTTTGAAATATCAAATATTTTGTTAAAAAAAAAAAGCTAAGAGATTCTTCAGATTTTCCTATAACATAAAGGAGTAATATTTCTAAACCATCAAAGTTGTCGGAAATTTACATATAAAAATGAAATCAAAACTTTGTGTATATTTTTAACTTATGTACTTTCTCCATAGAGTCAGCATTTTGAAAGCAATATATTATGAACAATGATGAAAATTTCGTACCATTTGAAAATGGAATCATTATCCCGGATAATATGGAATAAACTGTTTCCAGAACCATATATCTTGCACTCTATGTGCTCATAAATAAAGGAAATCCTTTTTTATATGATTATGTCCAACCTACGATATAAATTGGCGAAATTAAATAATTAAAATTTCTTTATGAATCCTCATCAGTCTAACACCATTTAGTAACACTGCAATGACCACAGAAATTGTTCTTTTGATTACTCAGGAGTTTTGTGAAATCAAATAAATGCTACTTAAATGTTACAAAATAGTGCTGTGATCAGCACGTGAAGAATGCAGCATTACATAAGAGTCTCAAAGCATCTCTGTGACTGCACAAGTTAGTGATTGTGGTCTGCAGGGACATCACTTTGTGATTTTTCAATCATCGCTTAAAATTGTCGTTCTACGAATCCTAATATCTCTGTCATCAAACTGTGATGCTTAATAGTTATTACAACCACATCAGAGTCACCGACTTTACTGAATGCAATGGTAAATACTTCCATTGGCAGATGTGATCTTGACACGATAACATTGCAATTAATATGATTTTTTACATTATATTACAGAACATTTACTGTTTTTTTATTTATTAAAATAATATTATTACTTTCCTAACTGTCATTGACATTTTTCGCCAGCTTATAACTTTTAAGAAAAATGTTTCTTCGATATTAAATTACAATTAGGAGTTTATTTGTGATTTGATAAATATCGAAACCAGTAGTAACAATAAGAATTGCAGTTTCTTTGATACAAACCAATATTCTTTGTTATCAATTTATCTTTAACATGTAAAGCAAATGTGCACCAATCTCAGCTTATTGAGAGGACTCTTTTTTATTTCGCGATAGGGCCACATTTTATGTAACTTGTCAGGAAGAAAACAAGCTTGACTCTGAAATAATATTGCATATGGAATGGCCAGGTCTGCTTGGTTGAAAGAGTACATTTGGAATACACAGGAGTTAATGTAGAATTTTAAGATGAAGAAAAAGCTTTTTCTGCTTCGAATAAAATTTGTTTACTCTTACAAAACGAGCTTACGCGAATGTATTTTGCATATTTTCTTTCTCTGATGTTTTTAAGTAATAAACATTATATATGTACACATATTTAATTCTGAATATTTTCATCGACATGTTTTTTTAAATTTTTAAAGGATTTTTTTTAATTTGATACATCAATACATATTACTTTCATTCAAATATTCTAGCTTGAAAAGCATAATTTTTTTATTCCTAATATTATACACTTTCTTTCTTTTTATTTGTTTTTCTTACTATTTATTATTATTCAGTAACTCTTTCTTTGTAAATGACATTTGTTAAATACATCTAAAATGAATCTCAGTGTTGTAATTTTGTATAAGAAAATATATTTTATGTTTCATGTAACCGATAAAACTTTAAAACTAAGTTTCATTTGTAACTGATTAATCTTTCATAATATTTTTAAGGAATAATTTTTAAGTGTTAAAAATATGTAGATAATCTTTTACACAAATTGCAAAACACTTCGAGCTGTATAAAATCATCATTTCATTACTTGTTTGATTTTGATTTACGCAATCAAGTGCAATATTTTTTTTTTTTTTTTTTTTTTTTTTTTTTTCCAATTTTAAAGTGTTATTTATAAAAATAAAGAAAGTGAGGATTCAATCTTACTATCACGAATTACAAAGATAATTTTGTTAAAATATACATTTCACATATGCTATCAAACTCAGACTTAAGTTTACTGAAAAATTAAATTAAAAATATGATACATTCGATGTTAAAATATATAGTAAACTATCATATTGTCTCTCTCTATACAAAATAAGAAATTTAAGTTAAAATGCTTTTTTCTGTTTCAAACAAAACTTTTCGTTTTTCTAAAAGTAATTCATGAGAAAATATGCGAAAAGTTGAAGAATGCAGTAAGTACAATTGATGAATTTTCTTAAGGTTTAGTTTTAAGAAAGTAATCACATATATATAATTCCTCTCTCTCTCTCTCTCTCTCTTGATGTAATGCATTTTTCTTCAGGAAAAGGAATTTAACGAAGAAAAATGCGTGTTATGTTTTTCTCGCGAATTCCTCGACAAAGCATTGGTTTGAATTTCTTTCTCTATTCTTCAAAAATTTGAAAAGAATTAAATCCTACAATTTTCTCAAGAGACACATCTTCTGTTGATTAAAATGTTGAGACAAAAATTTCACAACAAAATCTTCAACTTTTTTTTTTTTTTTTTTTGAAAAAGATGTCTTATGATTTCTATATTGGAAGACATATGAAGAAGATTTTTTATTTGGTTTTCGAATAATATTTCTAAAAAAATTGTTTCAAGATGCTTAAGGAATGCTTTCGAATTATTTAACTTTGCAAAAGTTTGTAAGTAGTTTTAAATGAAAAAGATGAAATTACTTTCCCGGCTTTCAACTTTTACGTCTATGTAATATCATTGTATTTTATAATTTTTAAATGGTGCTAAAAAAGACATTGAAATTCTTATTTATGTTTAAGTAATTTTAAACGTTGGTGTTTTATTATAATTTTTTAAAGTGTTTTATTTCCAGAATGTATTTTAATGGCAGAGAAATTATTCTGAGTTTGAGTTAATGTTATTTATAATATATCAAGTAACATGCTTTTATACTTCCATACAAAAAAGGAGAATTCATACAGAATATAAAATAACATGGTAATTTTATCACATTTCTGACAATTTTCGAAATAAGTAGAGAGGGAAAAAATGTGATGTTTTCCTCTGAAATTTAAAAAAGGAAAATCTTATTTAGTGATAATATTTCAATTTTTCATAAATAATAATAATAATAAAATTTAAAAAACACGTAAAAATGATCGACGTCACTTAAATATTTAAAGCACTTAAATATATGGAAATTTCTATGCATGTTGCAGCCAATAATGTGTGTGTTATAGTCCTCACTTGGTATTATAAACTACACAACAATTTCTTGTACTGTACACAATGAAACTCAAAACTAAAGATCACTTCTCAATTTTAAAATTACTTACATTGAATCGACTACTAAATTTTTCCAAACAACAAATGCTTTGCATAATTAATTTCAATGTATCTTGCTAAAAAAACCACCAAAAAGTTTAATGTACATGATGCATTGATCAAGGTTGATGAGACCATGTTTACGACCAATTCACTATAAATACTTATCAATTGCGAAGTAATAGCATTTGAAAAATGTGTAATTGTGTTGGAAAGGATTTTTGCACTGTGGAATGAAATAATGTTATCCTATTAATTGATTCCAGAATCATCAAATATTTAACAACTTTACAAGAATCTGTCACAGAAACATATGACAGAATTTACACTTGGCTCAAGAATGTAAGTGATTGCCGGCTGGCAATTTGCTGAGGTACCTGGTTCAGATGAAGCTCAACCCTCATTGGCTATTTGAAAATAGAACCAGGAAGCTATATTGTGATCTCATTAACATAACAAGTAGAAGTTTTAATGACGCAAGAATGTATATAGGCATATCAGCAGATCTCTTGTTGGTTGGTTTAAAGGGCGCAAAGTCCAAATGAAAACAAGAGGCGCCAAAAACCGATCTCTAATAATTCAAGCTAAACAGTTAAACTAAATAATGAAATTTTCACATTACTCGTACAAACTGATTTTATTGCGCATAATGGAACGTGTGAAATTTACAATATCATCACATCACACATTAATTTATCTTTTGTATTGAAACTATGGTCTTTGTATATTTCAAGTATAAAAGAACACTGAATGGTACTCTTCCATCCATACTAATAAACCATTTCAAAATAAAACCAACATCTGTTTTTTGGCACATTAATTTTACTTTTTGTTTGAAATGATAAAGGTAATACTAATTTTCTTTAGAAATCATTTTTTTTCCAAAACTGTAACTTCTCTTCTAATTATGAATAAACTGAAATTTGTTATCTACCTTTACTTGGTCTAGATAATATATTTAAATGATGATTTATGTGAATCTAAGCTCTTCTATATATCTTTACCAGTAATTTGATTATTCGAAACAACTTTTAATTTTCACCATAAATTCAGAAAAAGAAATAAGAGGGATTCTCTTTAAAAGAAAAAATACTGTCTGTAACAGTTCTTGGAATAAAACAATACTGGTTTGCTCTTAATAATATTTTTAAAACATTCCCAAGAACAGAACATTTTAAACATTAACAGTTAAAAGTACACAAAAAATGATTGAACGCAACAATTAACATTAAATAAGTGAACATGACATTTTAGCAGATCATTTCAAGACAAATGGGATTTGTCTGTTATTTGTTATAGTTGCAACTCGATGAGAGCTAATCACTTGCTGTTACTTCTGAAAAAAATATTTACGTTTGTAAGAGAATTTTTAATTGCATCAATGAATTCTAAAATTTTTGATACATAGTATGTTTAACAAAATTATTCTACTAAACCATATCAGAAGATATTGTTTAAAAAAGAAACACACAAGTCTTCAATGTCTTCCCATTTACAGCAAAATAAGTATGCTAAAGTGATTTTCAGAAGAATTAAATTTCAAATAAATAACAAAGTAAAAAGGAACAAAAGATTTTTATGTAAAATAAGAAACTTAGTTTTCTTTTAATAATGATTTAATACTGATTTTTTATATAGCACAGTAACTTCCTAATTCGACACATTCTTTGAAATATTTACTTGACTTTTCAGTTTAAAAGTAAGTGCACAATGCTGTCAGCTGCTTTAATATATTATTGTGAAATTACTTAACTGCAAATACGAGGGATAGTCTGAAATTTTTGAGATACGCGCAGATGAGAATTTACAAAATAAAAATAATGGTTTAATTTTAAAATACGAAGTATTTTAACACAGAAGACGATTTTTTACTGACTTACTTCAACTTGCTTAGGGTAGAATAAATTTTAAACAGAAAAGAAAATGGAGCTGAAGCGAGAACATTTTCGCGCTATGATTTTCTACGATTTTAAAGCAGGATTAAAACAAGAAGAATGTGTTCAACGGTTGCAATTAGCATTTGGTGATGAATCTCCAGCTCGTGCTTCTGTATTCAGATAGTTTAGAGAATTTAGAAGAGGTCGTTATTTTCTTCAGGATGAAGAACACACAGGAAGGCCGCCGTCGGTAGTAATCCCGGAATAGGGGTCTGCCATATGAAAAATGGTAATGGATGATAATCGCTGTACCTATCAAATACAGAAGGAACTTAACATTAGATCCGTAGCTATATATAAAATCATTCATGAAGAATTACATATGAAAAAAGTAGTTTGTCATTGGGTTCCCCATAATCTAACTGAGCACCAAAAAGAGGAGCTTGTCAGAATAAGTAAAGAAACTCTTAAATTGCTAAATGGTGGTGGCTACCGCATTATTTCTAAAATGGTAACGGGTGATGAAACGTGCATACCCTTTTTTGACGTTCCAACACGTCAAGAAAGCAAAGTATGGGTCTTTGAAGATGACCCCACTCCGACATGGTGAAAAATCAACACGCACTGAAAAAAGTGATGTACGCCGTTTTCTCCAGAAGTACGGGATTGGTCAAATCCATCAAGCTGGAAGGACAGAAGACAGTAACAGCAAACTGGTATAACACTAAATATCTTCCAGAAATTCTACAAGAACTGAATGTTAGGGGACTAATGATTCACAATGACAATGCATCTTCACATACAGCTGGATTAACAGTTGAGTTTCTTAAACAAAAACAAATTAAAGTGATCGAACATCCGCCGTATTCACCTGATCTAGCTATGTGCGACTTTTGGTGATTCTTCAATCTAAAAAAGAACTTACGTGGACATCGTTTTCATTCCGAAGAAGAGATTGATGTGGCTATAAATGCATTTTTTTCATCTATTCCAAGAAATGAATGGCTTGAGGCATTTAATGTGTGGAAAATTCGTCTACAAAAGTGCATTGATGCTGGAGGAGACTACTTTGAACACACCTAAAATTTTGTAAGAACAACTTTAAAAACCTAGTTGTATCTCAAAAATTTCAGAGTGACCTTCGTATAAATAAATCTAAGGGGATAAGAGCTCCAAGTTAAACGATACCAAGTATCAACTTTCAGAAATATGAAATAAAAGAGGATTTTCCTTTATATCTAAAGAAGCTCAAGACATCTTTCAGTGCTCATCATGAACCAATTGATAGATCAACACTACGAAGTGGATGTACGCGGGCTCAATTTAAATTCATTTTTGAATGATAAAAGATAAATAAAAAAAATTTGCTTTCTTCATATGTATCACACACACACATTTGTAGTCAATATTTGAAAACTATCTGAATTCTTGCAACACGGGAATATGATCAATTATTTATAAAATTCTTCCAAAAACAACTTCAGATAAATGTTCAAATGCCTTACGATCCCTTTAATCTGTTCATCTGTTCCCTCCAAGGAGTAAATTTACTTGGCCTGCAAAAAACAAATTATATAATTTAAAAATTTAACTTCATTAAATTTTATAATAATTAATATGTAAAACATATGTCATTATAAAATTCAAGTAATATAGATTATTTTGGAAGTTAGATTTTACTGGAAATATAGGTATCATGAATATGCGTGGCAATAATTCCTTCTTCAATAAAGTATTTAAATAAGAATTAAATTCCTAAATATTATGTACAGTTTCGCAAGAAATATTCCAAATGGAAATGAACGTTTCAATGAATATCTAAATATAAGACATGAAAATATTTACACGGAAATTTTCAAAGAACCATAGAAAAATCTTTGCAACATCTCGATTATTTAGCATGCAATGAATTAAATATATCTTTAAGGAACAAAAATGTTCATGCACGGAATATTTTTATAATGGCATGTTTAACTTAAGGAGACGTTCTAATTAAATTATTTTATAGATGAAAATTTAATTACGTGTGATTATTAAATCATTGGACTGGTTGTGAAAAGAGAGGTCAACATTTAAGGTGCTGCTAAGAATAGTTGATAAAGTAATGTATGATAAGTTTTTTGATTTTTTACTAAGCCATGTAATTTTTTCATATCGAAATGTTTTCGAAAATATTCCTATGAGTCACATTTATAAGATTTATTAATTGCAAATACTTAAATGCATTGAAATTAATACCTGTTATTTAATTTCAATATTAAAATATTACAAATTATTACAGTAAACTTTATGAATATCAATTTAACGGAAATTCTGCTTAAAAGAAAACAGAATAATTTTTTAAAATAAAAATTTGAAAAAAAGTTTCTGAAAACAATTTTTTTTTTTTTAAATAAATCAAGTTTGGATTAAGTTAAATAAATCTTTCAAATAAGAAATGAAGTTATAAAATTGAAATATTGATGATACGTAAATATTTTTTGGTTAAACCAAGACATGTCAGTTAAAAAGCATTTTTGACAAAAAAAAATTACATAATTGAACAATAATATTACAAAAGAATTTTTCCATGTTTTATAAAATATATTTTCACTTTTTATAAAATTTAATGATATTAAATAATACTTTTATAAGTTTGGTAAAAAGAATTATAATACCAATAGACTTAAACAAAATTATAAATTCATAGTTTCATTTTTAAATTGTAACTTACAACAAAATGGCTTCCATGCTTACAAAGTAAATATGTGTAAGGTTCATTCTTTTTTATTTTAAAATCTTGAGAATTTGTAAATATGATTCAGATGAAATGTACATGAAGATATAGCGCAAACATTTACATTAACTTTTCTTTGGGAAGAGGTTTTTGTCAAATAGGCTTTCTCGGAAGTTTCATAGAGAAGTAGGATTATTCCATTTCATCATTTTATTTCATTCCTTTGTGGAAAGATTAAATATTTGTGAAAACAGAATTTCTTCTCTCTTTCTACCTTTTTTGTACTTTCTTTTCTTTAAATTTTTACCAAATGATTTATATAAGTAAATGAAGTAAATTAAAATTAATGTGCCGGCTTAAAATCGTTTCCAAGAGTAAACTGGGAAAAATTGGTTTAAAAAAGAAATTGGCTAACCGAAAATTTTGAAATAAATAGAAAGTTACTTTGTGAAGAATAAATTGAACTTAACAGTTATTCCTTACGATATAAAGAAAACTAAATTTTTAGACAAATTAAAAATATACAGGTCCTTATATAAGTAATTTAATATGTACTTTCATCTTGTCTGTGTTATTATTTGAATATAAAGCAATATTTTCACAGCCTTTTATTTAAATAAATACATACTTATTAACATGTTTTCTCTAACCTCTAGAATGAATTTCAAACACTTTTGCTATTTTTCTCAGTTTTTTTTTATTGTACAAGAATGTTGAGAAAATTCTCATAGCCAGTGTGTATCAAGGTTTTATATTAAAACTTACTTCATAATCTTTTTTATTAAAGTTGAAGACTTTTATCTCTCATAGTTTCTCGATTATATTGCGTTAACTAATATTTCAAACGAAATTTTATTCTGATTAAAATAATTAAGAAATTCAAAGCTTTCTAACTTCAACCAAATGATTGATTTTGCATTTTATTTTACAGTCAGTTAGTTAGTCAATTAATTTTAAAATAAAAACTTTTTTACTTTAAAAGTAATTATCTATGTTTATCAGACTAATTAAATAAATTTTACCTGCTTGTTTTTTTTTAATTTCAGAATTAAACTAAAGATTTTCTTGATTTAGATTAAGAAACAGACTGCTATGCTAAGAATGTATTTCTATACTTTATTTTTTCATTCTTTTTGTAGTATGGTGAGTAATTAATGTTTCCTTTTTCGCTGAGTTTAAGTTTCTCACAACCGACGCTATAACTCATCAAAAAGTTTATCTATAGTACTCAAGTCATCCAGATTCATGGAAATGTATTTATAAAAGACTAATTTAAGGAAATAATCTTCTTCTCTGATTTGTAAAATATTCATTAGCATTTATAAAATTCAGTAACATGAAATGGCTATATTTTAAGTAGGCAAAACAATTACTACGCTTTCAATTTGATGAAACCAACTAATATAATTTGTAAGTTTAAACTCAAACAAGATGGCTTTCTCACTTAAAACACAAATATTTGCAAGATAAATTTTATTTGATTTTAAGAAAGCTTGTTGAAGAATTAATAAATAGGATTCAGAATGAAAAATTACATTGTAGTTTTCGCGCCAATCAAATACATAAAGCTTTGCTTGGGAAAAAGTTCTAACCATTCAATGCTTCTAAAAAGAGGTGATATAGCATTTTGTTTTATTATTTTAATCCTTTGTGTATATAAGAAAACATAAAGCATTTATCAAAGTACACATTTCTCATTCTTTTTATCTTTTCTGTTCCTTAAATTTTCATCAAAGTGATTTATGCGCGTGAGTAAAGGAAATTCAAATTAATCTGAAAAAAAAAATAATTTCTTTTTTAAACTGATAAAGATGATCGGTTTCATTAAAGAAAGTCTTTGTTTTTAAGCGAATAGAGAATTGTGAAGAATGGTTAGTAAGATAAAAGGAGGATTAAATTTCACAAAATTTTACACGTTTTCAACTAAAAATTATAAAATGCATTTTTCATTTTTTACATTATTATCTGAATTTAAAACAATACAAAACAAAATAATTTAAAATAAAAAATAAATAAAAAGAATTCAATGTAATACATTTAACTTTTCATGCATTTCATGTAGAAATACTTTGGTATACATTTTAAATTCTTTTATCATCTCTCTTGTTATTAATATATAGGAACGTCAGCGGAAAATTGCTAAACTAGTGTGAAAAGGTTCAGTAACTAAACTTAACTCATAATCCTTTTATAATGCTTGAGAAGTTTTATATCTTAATATCTCTGTTTTCTGGCCTGAAAAATCTTAATTGATGTTTCAAGTGATTTTTTAGTGATTACAATAATTAAGAACTTAAAAATTTTTGTACTTCATTCAAATAATCCCTCTCAAAAACACTGATTCTATCATTGCTTCTACAAATAATTAGCTTCTCAATCAATTTAAAAATAAAGTTTTTTTTTTCATTTGAAAGGAATACTTTTATTTGTGCTACAGCCGTACAGATAAGATTTAAATATTTGTTTTTTACTAACTCAGAATTAAACTAAAAGTTTTCAGTTGGATTTAGAAATAAATTTCCAAGATACCAATTTTATTTAGTTGTAAAAAATATAACTATTTGAGATAAATCTGATTATATTTAAAACAAATTTTAAGAAATGTATGCATTAAGTATTTACTGGTTAAATGCAATATTTTTATTCTCGTTATCTTGTGAATTTGCTATGCTGTTGAAGCTGTATTTTCATATAAATGTAAAATTGTAGAAGTGATTTCAAGTTATCATATTCACTAAATTAAATACTTTTATTGGAACTAAGCATGCTGTAAATTTTTAAAAAAAAAAAAAAAAAAAAAAACCTGCACTTATTTTTAATATTTCAATACTTAATTTATACATTCACAAATAATTCTTTCTCCTGAAAAATAAATCTTTTCAAAATAATTTATAATTAATTTTCTTTTATCTAACAGCAATTAAGGATTTGTATTTTTAATAAGAGTATGAAAAAAAGTCAATATTGAATAAAGTAAGAGAGACTAAGCTGTAGATTTTGAATTTAGTATTTTCTTAAATTGAAAAGAACATTATACCTTCTGAATAAATTTCTTACCAGGATAAAAAGCGCACTAATATGTAAATAAAATGTCTTCACTAAAAATTGCAAAATTGCAAACTTTTGCTTCTAAGATACATTTAAAATAAACTTTGAAATTTTATTATTGTATGAAAATGCTAATAAATACATTAATAAATATATAAAAATACCTTATATATATATATGCTTATCTTATGTCATAAAATAAGTATAATGTAAGTTCAGGCAAAGTAAGAGACAGAAGCAAAACAAATATGACTTATCTCTAAAGTTTATTTATCAAACAAAAGGTAAAGTACAAAAAACATGCTATATGTTTGACATCATTAATAAAAATTGCAATTTTTACTCCCTGGAGCAAATTAAAGAAAAAAAAGAACCAAAGACCAATGTACCCTAAGAGTCTGTTCATGGCCTGCCTTGAAACTGTCGTACCGGTAACTGAAGATAGCTAGCGAGACAGGTCTGATGCTGTGCTCCCTCTGTTTCTTTTGGCAGCAACTGCCAAATATCGGTCCACATTCGGCGTTGTATCTCCGGCGCGACCTGTGCTGTAACGTCCACTGACGTTACTGTCATCTTAGAACCGTTGCCAAAGCCTGGAGATGACACTCTGGGCGATTCCAAGTTCCTCGGATACTTCCAGCTGGGAATATCCACATTTTAGACGGCCGATAATTCTACCCTGTAAAACATCATTCAAATGCTTTCTTTGTGCCATAACTATGCAGTTATTGCACTGAAAGGCTTTCAAAGCGCTTGTGAATAATTTTACTTCTTTACAACCATTCCTTATGTACCCCTCTCTTACATTCTCGTCATTGTGACGTACTATTCAGACCATCTAGTGGTTTCTTCTATATACATATTCACTTTGTTTTCACATTATTGTGGTGCTCATATGTGTTTTAATAACTTAGATTCATACATTTTATGAAAAAAATCAACACTAAAATTTGCATTTTATGTGAGTGTATCATCTTTGCGTTGTTGATAGCGATTAAGGTGGCACTTGCTGCTATCATTTCCAGAAACTGTGATTTTGGAGAACTTTGGATTTCGTCAGACAGCCGCAGTGCACTGCAACATCTCAGTGACTGGTGCTCTATAAAGGATAAAATAAATTTATCTATTCTGCTGAATTTGAAAATGATCTCCCAAGAGCATGTTGTACATCCCCAATGAATTCCATCCCATGTAAATATTAGTGGCAGTGAGACCGCAGATCGTCTGGCCAAAGAGAGCACTGAGGAAGATATGTCAACTGATTGATCACTTACGTATCAGTAACTTTACTATAATGAAAAACTAGACTTCATTCAATCTGGTAAATTCCACCAACACACTAATGGTACTCTGGAACATCCCTGGAACTCTTCTGGAAACAAAATGTGACAAAAAATCTCAGAACTGTCTTGGCCAGATTCTCAGTTGGATATCTAAAGTGTTAATCGTTTGAACATGGTACAAAAATGTATCCCACTTGTAAAAAATGCTGTGACCATCCAGCCTCACCAAAACATATTCTGGATTGCATTGGACTTTCCCGGGAGGATTTATCCCCTAATCCCCTGCTAATCATTGACTTTCAAACTGTCAACAATTTAATGGTGTTCATCTGAAAAATGACAGATCTCTAAAGAGGATAAGCTAACAACAACATATCATCTTTGCAAATCGAATTTTATTTTCAGAAATGGACCCTGGGTAATCGGAGGAGAAAATCACCTTTCTTTCGTATTCAGTAGTTAATAAATTCAATACTATCTTCCCGATACGAAAAGACTCCACCGAAGACAGTTCCTCTAAGAGGTTCTAAGCATGAAGAAAATGTTCCGTATGGTACATTGTCATTCCACTGTTACGGTGCCATCTCAAATGACGTCCTTTTCATCTGAAAGCGAATTAAAATTATGAAGCAATTAGATCTGCATAGAGACTTCAATTGACCGAAATAGGTTGATATAAACGTATTGCAAAAATCCAATAAAACTTAATTTATGTCAGAAGATATCCATTCTCAATATTTACACAAAAACGAATAATTTTATTAATCATTAGATACCTATGAGCAAACTCTGTATTTTGTCGTCAGTTGAAACAATGCGATTTTTCCATAAAATATCTTCATCTATAATACTGTATATTTTAGAATTAAGAAATTGAATTTAATTATTTGCATTGCTAGGAATTCAGCATAAAAATGGTTTATTAAATAGTCTCATGACTTATCTACATAATAATTTATTAAGTTTATTAAGAATAATTTTAACTTTTAGGCTATTTTATTGATTGCTGAAAACTTATTGGTAGTTTATGAAATGATTAATATTTTACATTTTATTTAGTCATTCGATTGAATGCCTTGGTAATATACCAAATAACACAACAATAAAGTATAAAATAGATTGTCAGTTCGTTTCAAATATCACGTGGCTCATAAGACTTAATATTCGGCACTTGCGTTAAAACGTCGTTCGAATTAGTTATTTCATAATTTTTCTTAAACCTGTTCAACAACATTAACAAAAAAAATTACATTAGCAAACAAAAATTAGTTTTATAACATTCTGCATGAAAAATACAAGAACAAGATATAGTTTTCGTGAATTATTTATTAGACATATTATGACAGTTCAAAAATAAAATTCTAAATTTCGATCAAAAACTGTTCTAAATTGAAACTATTTGACAGAATTAAGTAAATGATAATAAAGGTAAAATGGACATAGTACAATACTTATTTGAATCACCATGATGTAATTTTTGTGAAAAACAAAATTATACTTAATTATCATGTTAAAAATATTAGTATTGTTCAATATTATGTGTGTGTGTGTGTCATGGACACTAAGTTATTTCACAAATTTTATATATGACTCATTTGGCTGTTGTTCACACATAGAGGAGGCTTAAAATGTATGTTTCCAAAAATAATTACACATCATGCTATCAAAAGGTACAGCCAAATTTATAAATCTTGCAAGAAATAAAATAAACATTCAAAATATTCATTATTGTGAAATATTTTGGTAAAACTGAGTATTACGATCTCACCTTGGCGAATTTGGCGAAATTTTTTTCGCCAAATGTCTGAGACAGGCGTTTTCGAAATTGATTGGTAACCCAAAGAGGGTACCAATCTGCTTGTAATTGGCGTGAAAACAGCGGGAGTTTCACCTGATTATAAATTTCCCCTCTCCCCACCTAACACTAAATAAGAAAACAATAGCAACAACCATGCAAATAAAGTGGAGTTTCCCCCATATTTCGAATCGCTAAGCCTAACCACATGCAAGAAAACAGTAATCATAATTAAAATTGATTAAAGATTCTATTTAAAAATGTTTCAGGATTAAAATTAAAGTAAATAAAGAAGCAAAAATAATTACATTTAATAATATCTAGTTAAAAATGAATCTCAGCTATTAAACATAGAATGCTACAAATCATTATTACATGAAAGTGAACAAATCTAGAATAATTTTAAAAAATAGATTTTATAGTTTCGTTTATTATTGGAAATTTAAATACTTAACATAAAATTCTAGGAATTCTATACCTGCAGAAAATAAGATACTTACCTTCATTTTTCGTCCGGCGCTCTACATGCACAGCAAAATCAAAATTAAATATAAAAGACGGGAATGAAAATCCGGCGCTATATTCACAGTGAAATACAAAACGAATATAAAAGACAGTATTGAAATTCTGGCATTATATCCACAGCGAAATACAAAACAAATAGATAGGATTGAAATTCCGGCACTATATCCAAACCGAAATAAAAAATGTGAATATAAAAGATAATATTTATATTCCGCTACATCCGAAGTGAAATAAAATATAAATATGAAAAAAACAGGATTTAAATTACCGCGCTTTACATCCTTTAAAAAAATCCAAAATAAAAATAGCAAGCGTTTCCGGGATATGCGGCGACGAAACATTCGGACGCTTTGCTTGGTGACACATTTGGTGACTGATCGTTTTTGGTGATTTTTTGGCGAAAAAATTTGGCGAGGAAAAATAATCGCCAAATTTTACCGATTTGGCTATTTTTCGCTGAGACCGTGGCGACCTTCTGAGTTTTACGAGGTAAGATCGTAATACTCAGGTTAGCCAATATTTTTTTCCGAATTTAATTTGCATTGTCAGGTTGATCTTATTAATTTCTTATTTCATCCAGTAAATACAAATTTATCATCAAAATTACCTCTCGAAACATTTTACTTTGAAATCTCTGATGTCAGAAAGAGCTGAATATGTATCATAAAAGGAACGTGTATATATATAATCTCATTGCTTTGGTAAATTTATTCTAGAGTCTGACAATGATTGCGGATCTGCCAATAATATCGTGGTTTATCGTTACCAATAATTCAATGAATTTTTGGCTAACACTAAAGACGGTTTATGGGAAAACTTGCCCTTCACAAAATCAGTATGATTCTGAAAAGGAAAATCAAGATAGTGAAAATATGTTTAATGCTTAGATGTGGAGTTTATGTGACCCAATGATTGGGACAGTGCTCTTTAAAGAAATAGATTCCAGGTTCTATAATAGCCACTGTTGAGTTCTGGAAGATGGATAATGCTTTTTTTTCTCCCCCTTTTAACAAGAACGTCTGTTGAGCTTGGGAGATTTCTGAGTTTCCCCACATTGCGAGAACTGAATACGGCCCACAAATCTTCCCGAGTGGCGATTGCATAGTGGACTTTAAATGAATTGCAACAAACTTAGGCCGTTAGACAATCTATATACTACAGTAGGGTCAAAGGATTGAATACAAATCAACAAAGATCATCAATCTAGGAAAGGACTAAGGTTTTTGTTCATGTATAAAAAATAGAATTGATTATTTTGGAATACCAATAAAATATGCAACGAAAATAGGATATTAAATCTCCTATACTATTTAAAAACAATAACAACTGTACATTTAAATGAAATATTTCATATGCATCTTTTTTAAGTTTTAATTATGTATACTAAAATTGTTTGACTGAAAACAAAACTATAATTTTATATATATATATATATATATATATATATATATATATATATATATATATATATATATATATATATATATATATATATATATATATATATAAACGCTTGTAATGAAATAAATATATTGAAAATATATAGTTATTTTTGATTAAAAATCTCTTTATTTATCTAAACTTGTCAACTCGAATTCTTTTCATTGACTTAATATTCATTCTATTTTATATTCACAATTATTTTCCTTTCAAGAAGTATTTTGAAAACACTCATTTAAGCAAACAAAACAGTGAGGTTTTATAAATGTAAATTAGTATTTAATTAAAATGTTTATATTTTAACAAAATGTCTGCAAACTAATTCCATATTCATATTTTATTTACAGCCTTTGTTCAACATTCATAAGAATTCACAGAAAACAAAATCTAGACAAAAGATTTGATGTCAATGCCTCACGAAATATCTAGAGGAATTTAGTGAGAGTATAAAAACGTTCTTACATTCATACAGAGCATATATATCGAATCTAATACATTTAAATCAACAGTGACACTTAGTTTTTAGATTTTTATCATTATATTACGACACTGAAAAATTGCAAAATTATTCGTAATAAATTCTTAAAATCCTAAAATCAAATATTTTTTTGTGAATCAAATTTGATTTTTTTCTACTCAAAATGAATTTGCAAAAGGATTTTGACAATAGTAACTCAATAAAATACAATAAATTTATTTTTATACCTTTATTAAATAAAACATAAGTAATCCGTTGCATTATATATTTTTTACATAAGCTATTTGTTTTAGTTTGATTCGCTTTGTACATTAATTCAAATCAATTTTTTATACATTAATTTGAGGAAAAAAGAAATCAATTGAGATACATTCTATATTCTTACATGTGCTCTGTGTGAAATTTAACAAAGAATTTTTTTACTTCACACATTTTTCGAGATCAGCTTACAAAAATCTTGGCCAAAACCTCCAAAGAATTAAATTCTTTACTTTCCACCAGAGTGAATTCTTGTCTTGAACATATTGAGAAAAGATTTTCACGACTGCTTCTTTCATCAAAAGGGCTTCTTTTGCACATTTTCTCTGGAAATTGAATTCTAGGAGCTTTTTTTGCAAGTAACTAAGAAAGACATTTTATTTACTTATTCAGTGTGTTTATGGAATTTCCAGAAAAATATTCCTGATTTTACAAAAGTATCTCTAAATGATTTAAAATACCAAAAAATATATTTTCAATTTTCTCTGTGTAATAAAACATTACACGGCACTGAAATTTATGAATAAAAATAGCTAATTATGTTTTGCTGTATGTAATAAACTTTTGATTAAATAAAAAAATTGGTACCTCACAATTTAAGCACTGATTAACAGTCTGCTTTCACAAAGATAACTTATGTAAACCTGTAAACATTTTCAGTCAAAATTAACTTGGTAAATTATTTTCTAAATTAGAATAGAATGTACTAAATTTGAAGCACATGCAAATAAGAAATAGGTTATTATAATACTTTTGGTCATTGTTTGCGCCAGTGTTTTGAATGTTCACAATTTCTTTGTTTCGCCAAGCACACAAAAACCCTAAAAGGCCGAAAAAAAAATTCAGTTTGTCATGGTGACAATAGTTTGTTGTTACTTGGTTGAAAACGCAAGAACTTCGTTAGTTGTTACTTGGTTCAAAGCAGTTATAATCCTATGCAATTGTTATATACGGAATAAGAATTTATTGAATCAAAATATGGGATTACATTAAAAACATTACACTACATTTTTTTATCGTGCGAGCCGTAGAACCAACTAGGAATTACGAAATCCATTAAGTTATTGAATCAAAAATGCAGCAGTATTCAAACACAATTAACTGAAATTTCGTTGAAAACTTTTAATGTTTTAGAAGAAACTGAACTTTATGCAGTTTTAAACTCAATGGAAGATATTAAAACCAAATTTGAATTTGTCAACCATTTGTTCATTTTAATGTTTTCAAATAAAAAATGATAAATTCGAAGAAAAGCTGAAAACATTCTGAGGAAAAATGACAGTGATATTCAGCGATTACAAAACTTTTTTTACGAATCGAGTAACTTAAAAGTTCTTGTATTGAAAAAAGTGCTTGATTACCTAAAATTTCTTTACCACATGTGAATGCCAATTTAATAGCTGGATCTCTTTTAAACAATAGGTTCACAATCTAATCGGCAATAATCCATTTTATCAGTCTCAGTAGTTTTACTATTTGAATACTTCTCTTAAAGGTGTTATAAAACAGGTTTAGTCATCAAAGTATCATCAGTCAAAGTCTTTGTTTAAAGCTCTCACGCTTTGTTAAGAGAATACTAAACTCATTGTAGAAAGTCATGTGCAAAATATTATAAATTGCAAACTGTTAACAAAGGAAAACCCTTTAAAATTTCATGTGCTTATTTTTAATTTGCAGAAAAACTTTCGTTCTTTACAAGTATTGAAATTTCAACGCAATAAATATGTTGACAATTTGATGATAAATTTAATTTGTGTAAAACTAGAAAAAGAAACTCATTTTTAACAATTTCAATTAACTGTTTATTTTCATGGAATTCCTACTCGGGTTGCTTACATCAATTTCTTAGGAAAACGACACTAAATTTAAAAGCTGCTTGTTTTGGTTTAAAACCCAAGTTTTAAAACTCTATTAATATTAGTGGGGAAAAAACTCATTTCCAGTTTATAAACGTAAAATATTTTTGCTTAAATCTGCTTCAGAATAGTATAATCTTTGTGATTCTTATTATTCATTGTATAGCTGCCAATTATTTTTGAAAATCAAAGTATTTGAACGGTTTGATTTTTCTTAAATCTAAAAATCTGTGCTTGAACTGTCTGAATTCAACACATAAGTTAAAGAAATGCTTATTTAAATTTAGATACATCGAATGCCACCAAAAGCAACAATCTCACTTGCATACATCGGACACACAGACTTTCTCAGAACAATATCGTCAAATATCGAATATAAATAATTCAGAGTGTTTCCAATTTGCTTTCAATAGTCACTGTTGCAATCTCAGGTTTTTTCTAGACAGAAAAAAGTGAAGAGATATGTGATCTTAGAGAGAGAGAGAAAGAATTTCCCACTCAGTAAAGAAAACATGATTGCTGGTAAACACCAATTATAATAACTGAAACGTGATTATTTAAAAATTTGCCAAAATAGATAAAACTATAAAATTTCCTAATTTTTAACAAATTTTCTTGATCATACTAATTATTTTAACTGTTTATTTTTACTTATTGTGAGAAATATTTGTGTATACATAATCTTTGGTTATATATTCCATGACAAAATAAGCTTTTTTTTTTTCTTTTTTTTTTCATAGGATGTATAAATTTAATATTAATTCTTACTTTTGTATTCAACCTCTTATATTCTTTTTATAATAATAGCTTAATAAAATATTTGTCTTAAGGCCGTGCACTTTCATTATATAAGATTATTCATCAAACTTGCTAACTAGACAAAGACATGCAATTTTTACACGCGATAAATTTAACACAGAAGAAATTTCTAAGAAATATTAATGCAAATGCAATATAACAATATGACTCATTTTTCGAGTTAGAAGGTATATTTGAGAGATTACCTTTAAATTTAATTTGATTAATATATAGTTTATATATAATGCAAATTGCTAAAAGTTATCAAACTATTAATATTTTACAATTGTTATTCAGTTTTACTCGTAATTCAGTTCTTTAGCATCATATTTTTTTATAGATATGGTACAATTTCTGGAATATTTTGGTTACAAATTCTAATCTCATTTATCTTAGAGGTATTAAGATTCCAACCTCTTCAGGAGGTATCTATTCTAATGTAAAAATTTGTGTCTCGGGCATAATATAAAAAAGATTTAGTGACAGCTTATGTTTTCCGTTCAACTTCTTAATAAAACTTTATGTTGATATGCCAATTAATGAGAACGATTGAGTTACAGCAAATTGCAAAGCAATGCCGAGTCACACTGATATTTTTGAACAACTACACTCATGTCCATAAAGTAAGGAAAATTCAGAATCACACAGAAATTGAACTCTAAAATAAAAATTTCACATGTGTAGAATTATCACACACATCTTGAAGAATAATATGCACATTACAAGAAACTACCAGGTGGCGCCGATAGTACGTCACAATGATGATAGCGTAAGAGAGGGATATATAAAGAATGGTTGCAACGAAATAAAATTGTTCACAAGCGCTTTAAAAGTCTTTCAGTGCAATAATCGCATAGTTATGACACAAAAGAAGCATTTGGATGATGTTTTACGTGGTAGAATTATCGGCCGTCTGGAATGTAGACGTACCCAGCTGGAAGTATCCGAGAAATCTGGAATCTCCCAGAGTGTCATCTCCAGGCTTTGGCAACGGTTCCAAGATGATGGTAACGTGAGTAAACGTTACAGCACAGGTCACCCCCGAGTTATAACGCCGAATGAGGACCGGTATTTGGCAGTTACTGCCAAAAGAAACAGATGGAGCACAGCATCTGACCTGTCTCGTCAGCTCTTTTCAGCAACCAGTACAACAATTCTAAGCCAGACCGTGTACAGACGCTTAGGGCACATTGGTCTCTATGCTTGTAGGCCTGTCAGATGTGTTCCACTCACCGCAACTCACTTTTGTCTTCAGTTAGCCCGGAGAAGAGCGCATACATTGTGGACATCGCAACAGTGGCCTTGTGTGATGTTTTTCGACGAGTCCAGGTTTAGTTTTCAGTCTGATTCTCACCGAACTTTTATATGGAGAGCGCCAGGTACCCGTTACCACCAAGGGAACTCCACTGAACGACACTGTTACAGTGGTTCAGGATTGCTCATTTGGGGAAGAATTATTTTGGATTCCAGAACAAACCTGTGCTCAAAATGTAATTATGACAGGTAGCATCTATCAGTATGTCATTCTGGAACAACACGTACGTTAGTTTCGGTGCGCCATAGGCTCAGAATTTCTGTTTATGGATGGCAACGTCCATCAACACAAAGAAAATATTGTAAACGAATGATTTTAATCGAATGATATCACACGCAAGGACTGGCCAACATACTCACCAGACTTGAATCTTATAGAGCATGTGTGGGACATGCTTATCCAACGAATTGAAGCCCGCTAACCCCCTCCCACATATCTACCGGAACTTCGGCGAACATTGCTTGATGATTGGTGTAATAATCCCCAATATCAGATCAATAATTTGATACTTGGAAAATCTAATATTACCGTTTTGCATGCACTATTTATTGGTTGTCACGCTCATGTTTATTTTTGCATGTCTTATTATAGCGATCATACATTCTGTGCTACTTTTTTATCATTTATCTAAGATATCTCGCATAAAGTGTTATAAATATCCAAAAGTACTAAAAATGGATGAAAAATATTTTCATAATCTAAATCCATGGAGCATATACGTACATGTGATTACAAACCAAAAATAATTTAAATAATAAATCTACAACTAATTGACACTTACACTAATTTAAACTTGAGACATATAACTGGAAATTTTTATATTTTCGATGAAGAATTAAATATTATTAGTTACAAATGTTTATATGAAATAGTAAATCAACAATTAAAATTTTACTTCTAATTCTATGCATAGTCACTATCAGAATCAAGTACTTTCTAAACTACAATAAAAAAATATTTAAAAAAGTAAATTAAAAAATATCTTAAGGGGGATAATGAAAAGGAAAAGCTGTAATTTTTTAAAAACTAGAAAGAGAAATCGAGCTTTTAAAATATAATTTAGTGAAAATGTCTCAAAATATGTTCTATTTATAAACTCACAAGAGAACCAAAACAAAAAAAAAATCCATTACATATTGAACTTTTTAAATTCCTAATAACTTAAGCGAAAGTAATTTTGCCACACACAAAGTTCTATTTTCAGATCACTCCAACGCTAGTTATTAAATAGTCTACTAATAAGAAATGTTTGCAGATTAAAGTGTTTTTTCCATTCATGGCATTTTCAATTACTATTTCCCCTTAAATCCACTAGGAAATGAATAAAGTTATGTGTGTGTTGTATAGATGTTTATAGGGAAAAACTTTAATTTACAGATATTTTTTTTTAAATACACGAAAAGAATTAGTGCATTTTATATTTTTAGAATCAATAACATTACTTCTCTCACAATTTAAAATTATTTACATGTTTACGCAGCTTCTTATTTTCTCTTATTCATATTTAATTTATCTTTATGATTTTTCTGAATCTCTCTATCTCAATAATATGTATAAATATGAAAAATGTACGTTATTTTAATTTCACCGAAATTTTCTTTCATGTCTTATAATGAAACGCGTTTTTCTTTTATAAATATTTTTTAATGTTTTATTTACTGGTTAAATAATCTGTACACATCTTTAAAGTACATCATATTCCCTTAAAAAAATTCCAAATATAATCATTATTTTCTGCTTTTTATTTTTCCTTTCTCAATTTCTTTCTAAATCATGTTTTCATGCCTTTATTACAAAAAATAAATATTATTTCAGTTTACAAATACTATATAAATTTAAAGTTAAATGTATGATGTGAACAATAAATATCTATTGAATATTCTTTTATAAGAATTATGTACTACTTTTGCATTAAATTTGAAACAAATAAGGAATTTTTTGTCTTCACAATTCCAGCTTCTGTTAGAAAATTTGTATTATAAAAATGTGTTTTACATAAAAATACGATACTACCATATGTGTATATATACATATTACATACCTACATATGATACGAGAACTATTATTTTAATTCAATTGTAATTATAACTATATTTCTTTATAAAGATCAGAACTATATACAATTAAATTATTGTAGATTTTTTCTCTCTTGTCGTTTTGATTATTATTTAAATCAAGTATTTCTGCTTTATAGTAACATTTGGTATTAAATGTGTCCTAAAGTCCAATATAAATTTCTGTTTTATGGTATTTAACTTATCATCTAACTCCGCTTTATAGTAAATTTTTGTGGTGACAGTCTCAAAGATCAATAAATCCGTAGTTTCACATTGATTGAAATTGTCAAATTTATGTATAGATGTTGACTACTCCTTTATTAAGCTGAAGAATATATCTTCATGTTTTGAAATAGAAATCAATGAAAAATTTCCAAACTTGGACTCTTAAGACAGCGGTAATATTTTACCTGGAGTATATCGTGAGAGAGAGACAATCTTCATGTGTTCTAGCAGCAATTAAGTGACACAATGGATTTTCGGCAGCGTCGGATATAAAACTCGCAACTGTGAGAAATGTAAAATCACCACTAGAGTGCGAACAATAACTAGCCAGTTGATGTACGTCGACCGAGGATGCGGTCAAAGAATGGTCGCGCAATATTAAATAAATTTGTTATTTGTTACTGAAATGCAGTATTTTATTTAAACCCCCTGACATGGCTTTGTGTATAAGTAATCTTAATAGAAAATCAGTTAAGCGAATGCACGTAGCTTAACACAACTTTCTTTTAACTTTTCAAAACCTTTATTGTAGTGTAATTAATAAATTTTCTTAAACCGTAAAAAAAAATGAAATAATTGAAAACACATCCTTAATACTTAAACTTTTTTATAAAACACATCTTTAAAACTTAATATTAAATACTTAAACATCAAATTCAATTCCATGAATATTTAAGATCCATTATTTATTATTAATATAGCTACTAAATGTTAATATTCGTTTAAACATATATCCATATAAGATGCCACTTTGATGCGCATCTATTCAATAGATAATATTTTGTTCATAGATAATTATTTAATGGAAAACCTTATATTAACAGAATAATGACTCAATAAGAAACCTTATTCTAATAAAATGTCCACCAATTCTAAGGAAGTTTTCAAATATGAAATTTCAGACATCAGAAATTATTATGACTTGTAGCTTATCCTCTGAAAGAAACCTTAGTAAATATTGTAATAGCTTCTAGATCTTAATTGATACCTTGGAATTTCTTAAGAGAAATATTACAAAACAAAATATAAATTCAAAAGCTTTTAATTAAAACTGAAGAGAAAAAACCTTATTTATTTATTTTGTCTCAATTTCAATTTTGAGATAAAATCATTTCAAATATTTTTCCTGGCAAAAGAGATTTTACGTTTCGTTTATTAGTTTTTATATATACATACATTTTTTTAACTCATTTTTCATTAGATGTAAATATTTTTCTGTTTATTCCATAGATAAACTACGAATTATTGCCAAAGGTGTTTGAAAAAACGTAAATAATTAAAATAGTTATAATCTTTGTTTTATTCAATAAACAGCAAACAAGTCGAAACGTATAATGAATAATAAAGAGATTTTGAGAACAACTTTTTAAATAAAGGAGAAAACACCTGGTAAATCGACTTGTTCCCCGGAAAGCTACAGACCCATTGTGCGCTGACTTGCATCCCCTGTAAAATTATGGAGAAAATGATACTGACCAGGCTCACTCACCATCTTCAGATTAATAAAATGTTTCCTAGGGAACAATATTGTTTTATGCGTGGTCATTCCACCTTGGATCACAGATACTACTTTTTAGCCAGAGAGTGAGAGATGAACATAATCAGAAGCCAACGAATCATACTGCAGCTGCCTTTTTGGATCTTATTAAAGCCTTTGATAGGGTCTGGATTAACAAATTGCTTGTTAAGCTTTATAATGTTTTTGACATCAGGTGAAATGCTCTTCCTTGGATATCTGACTTTTTACGAAACCGACTCATTAGAGTGAAATATGTTAACTCTCTATCTAATTATTCTCAGGGTGTTTCCCAGGGATCGATTTTAAGCCCTATACTTTTTAATTTGTTTTTAGCTGGAGTCGAGAGAGTTCTTTTAGGACCATGTGAAATCGCCATATTTGCTGATGACATTGCACTTTGGACCTCAGGCCGTGATATTGGCCTAATGAAAACTTATCTTAATCGTCCCTTTCGAATATTTCTGTTTTTGAGGTTGTTCATGGACTTACTTTTAATCCTTTGAAGTCCGTGACCTCATTTTTCACAACTCATAGATATATTTTTAATTGTAATCCTCAATTACTCATTGGTAGAAAGCAGTTGCGTTATGTGGATTTTCTTTTAGACACTGAATTCAATTGCCATAAACAAATCGATTCGGTTATCGCTAAGAGTAGAAAATGCCTAATCGCTAAGAGTAGAAAACGCTATAATGTGCTCAAATTCTTTTTCTGATAGAGACTGGGGTGCTAATGCTACAATCCTTAGAATTACTTGGTGAGACCTATATTAGAATATGGGTTTTAGGTCTATTCTTGTGCCTCAGCCAGTAACCGTCCAAAAGCCAGAGCAAGTGCAATTAAGTGCTGAAGAGTAATTTCTGGTTTGCGTAGAAACTGCCCCAATGACATAGTTTTCAATGAGACTAATTTTCAGCCTTTGAATTTGCGAAGGAAAATGAATCAAGTCACATACTATAGCAAATTAATCAGCCATTGGTATCAAAATCGTCCTTCTGAATACCTGATTGACTTTCAGAATGGACAAAGGTTGAAAAGGGATAATCCCTTTTCTCGAGCCGTTTCACTTAGTGCAATTAACCATATTGTTAAACCTCAGTACCTTACTTGTCCCATTAATCCCTTATCGGGCCTACCAAATGTGTTTTATCGTACTAAGCTTTTTTTCTAAAATCACCAAAGGCACTGACTCCCCAGATTTATTAAAACAGTTGGTTTTGGAGGTCATAAATAATATTCCACCTAATAATCTCCACATTTATACGGATGTCAGTGGTGATGATAGCCACCACGCAGGCAATGGAGTTTTTCTTAAATACCCGGATGGATCTAGTGATTCAAAGTTTTGCAGAAACCCGGATTACTGTTCGATACTTGGCAGCGAACTTTTGGCTATCCAGACTGGTCTGGACTCAGTCAAGGATAAAGCCTCTTTTGATAATATATGGTTCTCACTGATAGTCGTAGCTCCATCCAGTACTTGAGTAATTGGACAAGTGTAACAGACCATGCTGGGACCCATGTTCTTCGTATGTTATTTGATCTCTCAGCCTCCCATGATATTCACTTCCAGTTGCTCCCCTCTCATGTAGATTTGTTCAGAAATGAGTGAGCTGACGCACTGGCGAAGGAGGGCTCTTCCTCTACTGCTTCTCCAGATCTGGATCTTACTTACTCAGAACTCTGCTTGTAAAAATGCTATTTCAAATACTTGGCAGCATCCCCCTTCTCATGCTGCCGTAGGCAGCCAAGGCAGTCATTGACTTTGTGGGTTCCATAGCTGACCAGACTGCGATCAGTAGATTTATTAGTGGACACATCAATTGCCTATCCTTTGACAACAGTATTAAGCATTTCCCTATCTGTAAAAAATGCAACTCCAGCGAGGCTAGTCCTCAACACTTACTTGAGTGCACTCGATTTTAGATGGAGGAGTTCCTTGGAGACCCCCTCCTTTTTCTTGATTTTTTGAGGGTGTATGGGCTCATGGATCTGGTGTAGCTCCACTATTCTGGATGGGATTTGTAACAAATAAAGGAGTTTAAATTATAATTTTAAAAAATTGTGCTCAGTGTAAGAGCTAAAGTAGCAACCACATGTTTAATTCAAGATCACAAGTTACATGCTAACCCTTATTGAATGAATGAAAATGGGTGTTACCATATTAATGTGGCTCATTACTTAGAAAAAAATAGAAGTATCCGGGAAAATATTCCCAATAGCTAGGAATCTATCTTCTACGAATATCAAAATTTAAAAAATAATATTTGTATGTAGTTAAATTTAATATTAATTTTTAATTAAGGTTACAATATTTTTTGAAGAAACAACTTAATATTAAGCAGATATTAAGTAAAACTATAAGTATAATTATAAAATAAATGTCTGTATGTCTGTGATATTTTTCCCAAATGTTTTGACATATTGATAAAAAGTACATATAAGTAAAAAATAAAATTTTTTGCATATTATTTTGTGATTTCATATTTTATCTAATTAATGTGTGATATGTTTATTTGTTAAGAAGTATTTATACCGATTAAAATTAAATAAACTACCTATGAGACAAATCAATTTCATTTATAACCTAAAAGATGCTAGTTGATTATTTTTTAGCGATTATTTTGAATATTTTTTGCCAGATATTTAGTCGGTATTAAATTTGACAATTCTAACTGAACTGACAATAAGCAATTTTTTTTAAGCAATATTTATTAAAGATTCAATCAGTATCTATAGTTAATAATCTTGTGCTAAATACATTTGAGGTACTGCTGATTTTATGCAAGTGAAACTTACTGCATTCAATAAATCATGAATTGAAATATTTTATCAAAATTTGGATCGATTGATCATTTACTATTAATTTCATATGTTTAATTAACGCATTATAGTTCACATGTTTAATTAACGCATTATAGTATTTTAATACATAATATTTTCTAAAGTATTTTTCAAATTGCTTGAAATATATGCAAGTAATTTTAAATAAAATAACATAATAATTTTCTATGACTTTAATACAAAGATGTTATTTATTTTTGGAAAAAATCTTGAATGTTAAAAAAAATTACTATACGGTTTAATCAAATCATAACCGTCAGAAAATTACTTAAATAAATATACAAAAATAATTTATATAATAATATTAGCTAAGTATACGACTTAAAATTGTTCATATCTTTTTAATTACCTCAATAAAAACGGATAATTATAATAAAAACAGTATTATAGAGCATGTACAGAAATTACTAATAAATTATTAAAATTATTTTTCTGTAAAACCCTTCTCGTTAATTTATGAAGAATGATTGGAAACAAGGATAATCCCGGCAAAATGCTTTTTTAATTTGGATTTAAACAAAAATATAGAAAAGATAGCTCTGTTGACATAAATATTTTTTTACATAAAAGTGTGACATGTCATCATATGGAGTTTCATTTCTCTTAGTTCAAACTAAAGGTTGCTTAGTAAAAATAGTTTTTCCGATAAAAGAGAATTAATTCCAATTGTTTTACTTTTAACTATGAATATCTGTGAGTACTTTTAATTAATCTGATAAGTCATAATTAAATTTAATATCATAATATTATTTTTTATAAAATAATATTCTTATAAGTTATTAATAAACTAATTTAGCCTCTTCTATAATTTAAAAATTAAGTTTCAACAATTTATCAACAAAAAGTTAATATTAAATATTTTTTATCTAAAAATAGGATACTTTATATGTAGGAAAATAGACTTATTTCTTGAAAAATTAATGTTATGAAGTGTTTTGCTACCAATATAGATTTTTGCACACTATATGTGCATAGATAATTTGACATAAGCAATCAAATGCATGAAATGTAGATCAGAGGTTTGTTTTCGACAAGTTAATTTCACTATAATTAGTTCATTTATATTTTTCATTTCTTTCCAAAACTGTATTGAACATACTAAAAATATATTAATAACAACAAACATTGATCAAACGAAATTTTTCTGAAAAATTTCTTTAAGAAACGAAATATTTTTTAAGCTTTAAAAAGCAATATTAACAATGAAAAAAATGTGAAAAAGCAATATTTTATACAGATGTGGCGATTGAGCGTCTGAAATTAACTCAAGTCAAAATTAATGTAATTTTATCCGACTTTAAAATAAGATTTTTAAGTAATTTCAAAAAATATTTATAGCAATTTATTATATCGGTGAAAAGGCTTTTTCCATTGTGAATAAAATGTCTGTACGATGCGGAAGGAATTTAGCATCTAAGGAAAAGAAACGCATTAAATGAAACTAGCAAATTTTTCTGTCAACTTGCTTTTAAGGTATCAAATAAATCCATGTTATTTTAAAATAATCTCAAATTTCAAGACGAAAATAGTAATTTAAACTTACTCCTAAAACGCTTAGCAGAGTAATGAATCGCAACATCTTTAGTTTATTTCTTAGAAAAGAATTCAACACCATATTTCCACTATGAAAATTTTCCTTGTTTTATACACAAAGAATTTTGTTATGGAATCCCTGCCGAAGTTATTGTTTTGAGAAATCTTTTCATGGTATGTAATATTCTAGGATTGGATTTTTTTGTTAAATGAAAAAGTGAAATAAATTGTCTCTGTACTTTTCTATGCGTATGATTATATAGATATGAACTGTTACTTTATATATGAATAATGATTTTTGAAAAAATGATAGTTTAAAATTTAGTATTTAAGTTTATATAGTTGAAACGAAACATTTAAGCGTTGAAAACGCTAAAATGATTTAAAAGCTATAAAAGTGTTATATCACAAAGAAATTAAATAAAAACTAAATTAATTTTAATTATGATTAATTATATAATTATAATAATTACATTTAGTTAAAAACTGATTACACTAATTAGGAAGTTTTAATTTTAAATATATAACGAAAAATATTTACAAAAAGTAATAAAATGGAAGAAATGTAAAGTTAGAGTTTATTAATAAATCAACCAATCTATAAATGGACATACATACAGGGTAAAATATAACCCCTCAATTATTTTATAATAATAATATATGGTCACACAAACCTGGAAGAATACTATTGTAGAGATGTGCCCCAAGATAAGACGATTTGCATATCTCAAGCGATAAAATTTAGAAGGTATTGGCTCTAATCTGAAGACAATCCTAAAAATAAAAAATTAAAACAGATATATACGAAGAAGTAAATTAAAATTTATAAAGATGTGACACTTTGATATTAAATGACACCTTGCCAACACACACACGAATAAAAGCATATGCCAATGGCTATGGTCGAGTGTTCTAGATCCAAAATTTTAATGGATGCACTGGATTTAGAACGATGATTTCGCATACGTTCCAAATCAACGATCTAAATCCAGCTTATCTTAAACAAGTTTATGTCATCAGCCGAACATTTATACAATTCGTGAGCCAATGACAAGATTATTTTAGATTTTTTGCTTACTCACTCACTGGCATGGCAATAACAATCGCATATGGGATATATGTGTTATACAGCTCTCTAATATACTGCAAACTGGTGAACTCTTATATCCTGGAGAATATTAGGGAATATGTGAACAACAGATTGAATACCATCTCTAAATAAGTATCATAACGAAGTTTCTCCTTCCTGTTTGTTTTATGATCTAATTATGTTGGAGTTCACACACAAAAAAATCTTTTTTTTACAAATCTTTTATTCGAATTTTAGTGTGAAGGCTTATAGTGACTTAGGTATAAGTGACTAATTATAGTCACTAGTTACTAAGGTATCTGCATGGTATACAAGTTATTTAACATATGGGATAAACTTTTGAGAACATCAGAGAATGAGGATGACTAATAGGCAAATTTTCTTAGCTAAAAGTGTTGCAAATCATGACTTATAGCTAATTCATACTTCGAAAAAAGTATTTTCATCAATGGAACTTAAGTGAAAAAATTATCAAAAACCACCAAGAGAAAAAAAATAGAATGTAAATCATTGGTAAGATTTGTTATATAACTTCATATCTCAATCTCTCCTAAATGATACTACAGTGTGCAAACTTCAAATTGATATACATATCCAATGGAAGTGCGCTTCACCGTGTCAAATTGTATATCATGTGTTTACAGGTTTTTTTTCAATTTTACACAATATCATCAATAGATTGTCTTGAAGAGTTTGAATACTCTTCCTAAATTTTTTTTTTCAAATAGGCTTTCAAAGGGAGTATTTTTGTACGATTTGTCAAATCCCAGTTAATTTCTTTTGGAACATCTTTTTAACTATCCTTATCAAGTAAATTTGAAATGATTTTTAATTTCCTTACAGGTATTAGGGACGATATTTCTTAGTTATAAAGAAAAAGACCACACAGAAGACCAGTACAATTCTGAAGTAGGCAATTTAGAATCCCCGTCACAATTAATATTCTCATCAATTCTGTAATTCTTGAGTGAGGATAGTCTAGTTTTTATTACTTATTTGCTCTGCATATAAAATTGTTTCATCTGCAACTATTTCCATGATATAAAAATTAAAATACCGATTAAAATGCTCGATTGGCTGTAACAGCCTCTACTTTGATAGGTAAACTTACCAGCATTTCTGGTAAAACTTTAGGATGTTGGCTTTCTGACTCATTTTATCAATTGAAGCAAAATCATCAAGGGTTTCTTTATCTGCTGAAGTATTATTTTGTTCCACATTTGTGCTATACGGTGAAAAAAAATCAAGATCATCTGCATATTTGCCATCATCACTGTTCACCCAATCTGAAAAAAAAAAAAACTTTCTAATTAGCATAATATTAAAAAAAATTTTTTTAACTGATATACTATTTCAATTTATACTTTTATTCAATTTAAAAGTACCTTTTTAGCAATCAGTTACCCGCATCAGAGTCTCAGGATCATAAAACAGCGCTAAATAAAGCGTTACATCTTTAAACGATAGATGTATTGTGAACAAAAAAGAAAAGTCTATCTAAAATATTATTCTATACACTTAATTACTTGCTTTTAATTTAAAATCACTTAAAAAAATCTTTAAAAAAAATTGTTATTATTATATTTGGTTTCGAATTAAAAATTCTAAACATTTGTGTAGTCCAAAAATATCGCTAAAATATGCTCAAATTTATTAATAAATTTTATTAATAAATGATGTTATATGTAAGCATAAGCATAAACGTAAACAAGTAAATCGAATATTATGTCAAATATAATGCATTCCTAAAACAAATGAATCAATTGCGATCTAGGTGGTGGTAAATTATATTCCTACTAAAATTGGTAAGTAGTCAATAGTACATATATTTGTGTTGTTTTTTAAGAACTAGTGCACCACTAACAATTTCTAAACATAAGTTAACTCTAGCAGTGCACAGTTCATTTAGTGTTAAATTTTCTGCATTGTATATTGTTTTAATTTCTATCAGCATCACTTCTGTATTTCCAGGTTTACACAGTAAACCATCAGGTGATGCTTCTAAATGAGGGAAAACTGGATTAATTACAACTCCAATTTCTCATAAAATGTAGTTTGTATATTTTTGTAGAATGTAATTTCTTACTTTTTTTTTTCAATCCATTTTTAACTACTGGAATGGAAGAAATATCTCTATTTTTATTTTTAAAAATTTGGTAAGCTAGTGCAAAATATTCACTCTTTCAACTTGTAATTGATTTATGTCTTAAGTCTATATTTTCTTATTTCATGTCATTCTTGTATGTTTTGCCCAATTGTTCTTTGTTCTAAATCCACGCAATTCTCTAAAGTGAAACTATAATTTCGATGGTAAAATATTATCTCATTTACATCTAAGTTTGTTTCACCAGTAAAAGGAATGATGGAATTACCAGAATAAACTACAGCTGGTAAAGGAAGCGTTAAATCTTGTTTAATTTCTTTACTCTCGCTAAGAGCATCAAACACTGGTAAACTAAAATCTACCTGGCTATTCCATTTGAATTTAGTGTTTGATAACTGTACATCTTCACACTTGTTCCTGAAAAATTGCAGATGCTTTAACAGGAACAGTTTTTATGATTTTGGGCTGATGGCATGTTCGAAGCCGCTCGTTTGGTGCATCGTACAATTTCTTGGAAGAAGAATATTTTAAGCCTTGCAATATTGCAAACACATGTTTGCAACATGCTGGCATCCCTCCAACAGCACAAGTGCAAGAAGCAGTTTTTACCTGTAAGAGTAAATAAAGAAAATGTGTTAACTAAATTTAATTTCCAATACCTAACTTTTTAATGAATGTGTTTTAAATATTTCTACATAAATATGCAGTCCTTTTTGTTAAAGTTTTGAATCATTGAAAATTTGATTAAATATTTTATTGCTTATCCTTGTGCTGGGTAAGAACGACTTAGCTTTTCATAGCTTCAGCGAGTCAATAAAATTGAATATAAAGCATGCTTCAGATTAAAAACTAGGGATTTTGCATTAAGCTGACCAACTAACTATGATTGTTGTTATTTTGTTGTTTGAAACCTCCAATTGGTCCGCAAAGCTAGACCAGATCCATGATGCCACCAATAATTCTTAAAAAATCTAAAGCGAGTAACGGTCTTAGATACATATTTATCATGGATGGAGAAAAGGGGCAGCTTCTAAGGTCACAAGGGCAGGAGCACCAAAGGTAAGAAGTCTGACTTGGCTCCTACACCTACACTCTTTAGCTGGGTAAATGGAGTGTCCTTCACGCCTAGGTGTCCCTACCAGGAGAATAATCTTCCGACGTACATCATCCCTTCCGCCCAGGGACACCCCCTCGCCACGATGATGCAGATTGTAGGATTTGAGGGGGACTAACTATGATAAATGCATCAACTTGGACATGTTTGGTCACAAAAACAGATATGGGCACTGAAGGTCATATCCCTTAGGTAGGTTACGTGCCACTAAATTTAGTTTTTATAAAAAAAAAATATGCAGTAGAGCAGTATTTAACTTTTTAAATTACAAAAATAATCAAAAACTGATAAAATATTTTGAAATATAAAATGATTCCTTACTACTAAGTTGTGGTATGCACCTAACCCACTTTAATATATAAATATATTCAAACACTTAAACATAGGATAAAATTACTATCATGATGATGTAAGTATAATGCCATTTACTTGGTACATCTTAAAAAGTTATCATGCAACACCTTTTAGATATTTACTCTTCACTCTTAAGTATTTTCTTCAATATTTGATTGAGCCTTGCATCTCAAAATTAATAAAATTATCAGACTAACTTGTAAAACATACTAACATTGTGCCAGTAAGTTATGTAGACAAATTAGATTTTGCAATTCTTCAAAAGATGTATTTTTATCTAACTATGCAATTAAAAGTAAAATCTTACTGAACAATTATATTTTGAAGAATGATTTAACGCAGTCTAATTACTACGTAATGTTTACACAATAACTATAATAAAAGTAACATTAATTATCATTCATTAATGAGGATAGTCATATTTTTGTTTCGGGATCTCTTGTAATTATTTATGAAAACTAGCAAGAGATATGACACATAGTATTTCTAAAATTAATGCTCTTAATAACACTTTCTATTTATAATAGAAAAGTGCTGCTGAGTACAGGCCAGGATGGAATAAGCTCATTGAGAAAGCTAGGACCCACACAGGGTTGTAGTGCCATTGTTGATTGATTGATTTATAATAGAATCAGAAATTCAAATTGAGTTTTTTTTTTTTTTTTTTTAAGTATTTAGTAATATATAGTTTTTGCCAAGTCAACTACAAATTTCAATATTCAAGGAAACTCTCAACCCTATAATCTTTTTAAAAAACTCCCATTTAATCACTGCACATATAAATATGCTTCAATGAAAGGATTTCTTATATATTTACAAAAGAATACAACACTCATACTAATGAATTATCATATGAATAAAAAAACCTTCAAAACTTTAGATTTTATTTGAGGAAAAAAGTTACTGTTTATTATTACATAAATGCTAAGATTATTATACTAAATTTAACTCAAGTTAATTCGTTAACCTGAGCGATTTCCTGCAGCAGCTTAAAAAGTTAATTTATAATTTTTAAGATACTGCATAATATATTCTGCTTACAACATATTCCTTATTTACATTAACTATATCCTAATATCATCTGGTGATGAAATATAAACTACATTAAAAATAATTTTATTCAAGCATAAAATTAAAAACAATTTTAAAATTACTTCAGAAAATAATTAAAGATCAGCTTACCTTATCATTCAGTGTGATTACAACAGTAGATTTATAAGTCATTGATTTTTTCATCTCGGCTTTCACTGTCGCCGATGGCGCAGCTTGTCCATTTTTGGACTTTGCGCCATAAAACCTAACCAACCACTGTCGCCGAGACAGAATAAGCTGCTGCATTGTCTTCAATTACCTCATTAAAAACTATTTTGCTGACAAACTTCTCTTGCCATAACAAATTACCTTTCTTCATTTTGTCAAAATGCTATTATTCCCACTCATTTGGAAAAACATTTCAGCATATTCAAATATTCAACAGTTAGTAAAAGAATAAATATTTAAAGGTCTATTTAATATTGAATTTGACATTGTATAAATTCAAGAAGTTGTTAGAAATCTACATATTTGTTTATTTAATCAGTTTGCGAGTTGATAAAATAAACGAGGAAAATAATAAATGTTAGTAGCTATAAATTTAAATGCTATTGCATAGCAATACATGTGAACAATCTAAGCTTCGTACTCATCACGTGACAAGTTATTACAGCACCGTTTAGCAATGAATTGAGTCCATTATACAAATAAAAATATTTGATATTAATGTTCAAAACACATAATAAAATTTAGCTATTACATCTTCAACAACAAGGGACACATAATATACAGTATAACTTAACATATTTTTATTCATAATTACACTAGAAGATAAAAAGAACATGTTCTTGTCTTCACCATTTTGCTCGAAAATTATTAGGATGAAATTCATCAGTTTACGAGGCCCCTAATGCCATCTATCGGCCGACACGTGAAATGCTAGTTCCGAAGAAGCATGGTTTCCTGCTTCTTCGGAACTAGCATTTCATGATTGTAAATCATTTTCCTATTATATGTAAGTCTCTGGAAATCAATTCGGGATTTAGGTTGAAAGATATTTAGAAAGAATTAAGGATCAAAATAATCTCAAGTTTTATTTCATATTCAAAATAACTTGAAAGGAATAATTGCTTTTAAAGTGAAATCCATTTCAATCTTCACATTTAAGCAAAAATAAACAAAAAAAAAAAAAAAAAAAAAAAAAAAAAACCTTGTGATCATTTAAAAAATAATTTTTTTTCAATTTTTTGATCCCTTTTATATTTTTTGAGCTCTTAATCCAATGTAAATATGACTAAAAAGGGCTTGCATTATAACGAGATTAAGTTTTATGTTTAATTTTTTTTCTAAATTTTTTTTTCTTTGAAAAAGTCAGCAACAAAGTTTAAAAATTTTTTTTCTCATCTAAAAACTTCTAAAATTTCACAACAGATTCGAAATACTTATTGAGAAAGGTCATAGAAATTTAAAAATTTATTTCATATAAAGGAATTGCTCCATATTTATGTAGGATCCAGAATTGTAAATAGATGTCGCTAGTTGACAGCGAACATCACGAATGGTTCCAGACAACAGAGAGTAAGTGTTTCAGGGAGTAAGAAAGACTTCCTTATGTATTGCTGACGTGAGTAGGAGCTCCGGCAATGATTATTTCGATAATTGTTTGATATGATATTGTTACCAGTGCGAGTAAGCACTATAGCAAAATAGCTTTGTCGTTTTTAAATGTTATTGTTTATCCAATATTTGTAGAATTAAAGTATGTCCGTTTTTTTAAACTGTGTTTTGTTTACTAAGCATTGACACACTACATTTATTTGATTTCATGTTTAAGTTAGGAATTCTTGGCTATCTATTTGCAACAATGGAATCCACTGAGCGTAGTCCATTTTGAATCCCCACATTTGTAAGTACATTTAAGTGGAAGCAGAAGTACATTAAGGGGCTGTCTAACGGGGCAATTTTAATATTTATTGAAATTGACCCCTTAGATAGCAGCTTGTTTTCCACATTACACCAGTGGAGAGACCAATATATGGGAATTTATTTATTATAAACCGATTCAGATTAATGATCTTCAACTAAGTCAGGGATTGAACATATTATATTTCGCATTTCTGATAAATTCTATTTCTGTATCAATCTACCATGGTTTCTTCTGTTGCAGAAGTAATTACTGGAAGTAGTTTTCACTGAAAAGTATAGAGTTCTAAAATCTAATAGACAATTTTATTTCGCTTGAAAACAATTTTATTTCGCTTATTGAGCCGTTATGTCGTAGACAAAATGCTTTGTCATTTTTATAAAATATATTTAATTTTAAAACATCTGAATTTATGCATTTTTAAGGTAACTGTGAACTTCAGAACACTTTAATAACTATGAATTTAAGTTATATTTATAGGAAATTTAACATTATTCTTTAAATATCTTACGGATGTATCTTAAAGTATTAGCATCAAGCACTATTTTATAAATATCTTTCACTTATTTATTTTCTCTTCAAGCATTTACTTACATTTAAAACAAAATATTTCCTGAATAATGAAAATAATTGAGAATGCTGACTAATTTTGAATCTTTTTTTAAGTAAAATAAAATTGTTCGTATAATTTAAATTTACCAGAAATCACATAAAAAAATTAATCATTTTTTCAAGTTATTTTTTTATATACAAAAGTGTAATATATGTATATAATATCTTGAAAAATAGTAAACAATTATAATAGAAAATCTTATTTAATAGAAAATAAAGGATTCTTATTACTTAAAAAACATATATTGAGTTGAAACACTAATTCAAAATCAATAATATCGAAAAAGAAAGATAGTACTACTTCTAAAAATTTACCACAGAACTAATGTTCCTTAAATCTCATTTATTTTTGTGAAATTTAATTTGCATTGTGCTAACAGATAAGATTTAATATAATTATTCATATTTATAAAACTTTCATGTTATCTTTAAAAGATTTTCGACCGCATTGGAATAAATATCAGTTACTATATTTATGCATTTCCTAAAATTATGAATAATGAAATGAATAATTGGAAACACATAATTAAGTATTCATTAAACAAGTAATTCGATTCCACTGATTTTACAAAACTCATTAATAATAAATCCATTATATTTTCGTATCGCCTACTGAAAAGGTCCTCTGTTAACTTAATTTTAAAACATATTTCGGATTTAAAAGTCATTAAGAAACGCATAATCATTTATTAAAAGGACTTTGATCTAATAAATACCATTTCTAAGAAAATTGCAAAGGTATATAATTTTAATAACTAGGAAATCTTTATAATATTAAATTTAATCATCTGCATCAAACCTTATTAGAAATTGTAAAAATAATACAAATTTCTAATTAATACATTTATTTCTTACAAGAAAAATTATGAAATTTTAGTTTATTAAAATTGAAAATTTTAATTTTATTTATTCTTAATATGCAAATCTTAAATTCTTTGAAAATCTTGTACATTATATATAATTATTATAAAACGTTGCTTTTATTTAGAGTCAAAATTTTAATAATTATTTATAAGAAATTTTGTAATATTTTATTAAAATCTTCATACATTTAACAGAATTACTTAAAATTAAACTTGCCTATATATGTTCCATTAAAATGTCTAAACTTTAAAGTAAAAAAAAAAAAAAGTTTCGAAATTATTTGTTAGAATCTTGACGTCCAAGCTGAGAAAACTGTATCATGTGACAAAAGACAATTTTGTCAACTCCAGGGTCTATTCATCTCATCTGTATTTTACTCTACAAGGTCTACTTTTATCAATTCATTTTCACTGACTCTTTGATTACAGATTTTTTTAATATAAATAATTTCTGTAAGTTTGTGCGCTTTCATTAGTAATAAACGAACATTAGATTAAAACATGACAACAGTCTGTATAGCAGTAATACATTTTTTTAACATTTGAAAAAACATTTTTTTATAATTTCTTATTAACTATTTCATATTTCAATGACACAGTTGTACTACTGAAATATCAAACATTATCTAATACTGAGAAGGCATTAGTTCCATGACCCACACGCACACACAGGCAATTTTATGAAAATCTTTTCCACAACCCTTTATTTTCTTTAAAAAAGGAATGTACCCAAAAATTCAGAGATTTCCAAAACAGTAAGTCGATGACAGTCTAAAGATGTATGAAATTTTGTGTAACTTTACACCTTACTTTAAGTCGATTGTTAAGAAAATTTTGATTGTTACTCTTTGTTTCCTTAGTTTACAATAGCCCAGTAAGGCAAATGTTCGATTTCCAATGCCACCAAAGACCCACCGAGTACATGCGATATACGTGCTCGTTACGTCTGTGGAATTGAAATTCCTGTGGTCGATCATTGAGCAGTTACCATGGGTGCAATGGTCTAGAGAAAATTTCCTCCCCCTTCAGATCAATGTGAAAACTGAGAGAGTGGATCCTCTGTTGGTGCCATCTATCGAAGGATTTGAAGAGGAAAGTCGTAATTTCACCTTTGTAGTGCTTTGGTCAAACGAAAGACGCTCTATATTGACTTAAATTCATAAGCATAGCCAAGCCATAGTGAGTTTAGCTTGTCCCAATGTCATAAGTAACAACAACTTTGCAAACTTGGTCATTCCATATGTAATATTATTTTAGATTCAAATTTGTTTTCCACCAGGCAAGTTGTGTCAAATTTGGTGCTGTTATGATGAAATAACAAAACGAGTCATCTACATTCTTTAAAAAAGCTAGGATTGGTTCACATTTACCTTGCATGATAGAGATAAAATGACTTCGGAGAACGTTGTTTCGTAGCAAAGAAAATACAGTCATTATGTTGTTACAACTGGTTTCGATATTAATCAAATCACAAATAAACTCCAAGTAGTAACTTAAAAACGAAGAGAAATTTTTCATAAAAGTTATCAGCTGGTTAAAAATGTCTCTGAAAATTATGTACATAATAATATCATTTTAATTTGCCGAAAAACAGTAAATGTTATGTAAAATGATGCAAAAAACCATATTAATTGCAATGTTATCGTGTCAAGATCGCATCTGCCATTGGAAGTATTCACCATTGCATTCAGTAAAGTCGTTCTCTAGGCAAGAGAACTCATCTATTGTTTTACAAATGCCACGACAAAAAGCACATAGAGGGAACTGGTTTCTTAGTTAATAAAAGGTTGAAACATCTATTTATGGATTTTAGGGCTATTAAGCCAAGAGTATGCAAGTTACGTTTTAGGAGGAGGCTTACAAATTATAGTATTATTAATGTACATGTCCCTACAGAGGACAAAAGGGACGAAGAGAAGGAAACTTTTTATAAAAAGCTCTCTGGGTGTTTAAGGAGCTGCCCACATTATGATATTAAACTTGTTTGGGGTGATTTGAACGCTAAAATAGGTAAAGAGAAAGAGTTCAGACCCATTTGGTGGCCATAGTGCTCATAAAAAATCAAATGATAATGGTATACGCGTCATTGAATTTGCTATTGCACATGACCTAGTGGTTGGTAGTACCTAATTTGAACGTAAAAACACTTATAAATATACCTGGAAATCACCAGATGGTGTAACACTTAACCAGATTGATCATGTTCTTGTTGATGCTAGGCATTTTACAAGCTTGATTAATGTTAGAACTTTTAGAGGAGCTAATATTAACAGTGATTACTATTTAGTGTTAGCTAGGCTAAGAGGTAAAGTCTCTAATGCGAATAAAGAACGAAGTAAAAAGATAAAAATGTTTGATTGTAACAAACTTAAAGAAGATACAGGGATCAATAACTATAGAAAGACTTTAGAAAGGAGAATTTCGGAAGTGAAATTGGGTGGCTGATCTTGAAGAGCTATTGCGCCAATTTAAGAGGGCCATTTCTGATACAGCAGCTGAAATTTTGGGTCACAAGACCTGGGAGAAAAGTAAGGATTGATTTGACGAGGAATGTAAAGATGCAAATGAGCAAAAACTTATTTCATATAAAAGATCTTTGCAGCATGGTATTAGGGTTTGTTGGAAGAGTACCATAAGGCACGAAGATATGAGAAGAAGGTTTTCTAAGGGCTAAGAAGGGCGCTTAAGGAAGATAGATTCAAGGATGTGGAACACCTCAAAAAGACCAATGAATGCCATACATTTTTTCAAGAGGTCAGTTATTGTCGAAGAGACTTTAAACCTAAAATCAACTATTGCAGAAACAAGGCTTGTGTTATCCTTAGTGAAGGCTCTGAAATTTTGGAGAGATGGAATTAGCATTTTGAAGACCTGCTAAAGATTAATGATTATAATGTTAATCCCGCGATTACACAGGAGAAAATCATAGTTGGACCTTTGGAGCTGGATCTTCCAACTATGCAGGAAGCATTGCTTGCTATAAAAGAGCTCAAAAACAATAAAGCGCTTGGAATAGATCTCATACATACCGAACTTGTAAAAACAGGAGGGCCAAAGTTGTTATAGCTCTTACATGGAATAATCCTGTATGTTTAGATATACGAAAAGATGCCAGAGGATTGGCTTACAAGCTTGCCTTGTCCAATTTTCAAAAAGAGCAATCCTTTAGTTTGTGAAAACTATAGAGGATTAAGCTTATTGTGCATTTACTAGAAAGCTCTTTCCAAGATATTGAACAAGAGACTCGTTCCGTATGTAAGTAATACTGTGGGTGACTATTAGTGGGGATTCTGTACTGGCAAATCCATAGTAGACCATATATTTGGTCTTAGACAAATTACGGAGAAGTGTCATGAATTTGATATTGATTTACATATTTTGTTCGTTGATTACAAGGCGGCATACTATTTTATAGACCGCAATGAATTATTTAAGGCTTTTACTTGGTTTTGGTATTCCATTAAAATTGGTTAATTTGCTGAAAATGACCCTCAACTCGACTTTTTTAGGGTCCTGATCCAGGGACAACTCTCTAGAGACTTTCTTGTTGATAAGGGAGTAAGATAGGGGGTGCTCTTTCTTGTCTTCTGTTTAAAATCGTTCTTGAAAGAGTCATCAGGAAATCTGGTATCAATACCAGGGGCAGTATCTTCGAAAAATCTGTTCAAGTGTTGACGTTTGCAGACTACATTTCACTGGTAGCCAGAAGTAAAAAATACTTAATAGAAGCCATTGAGGCTATTGAGAAGAAGGTCAGACCGGTAGGGTTTGTTGTTAATCAAGTTAAAACTAAATATTTCCCTGTAATTAGAACCCAATTTACCCAAACTCATCTACTCATTGGGGATTATAAATTTGAAATAGTTGATGAATTTATCTATCTTGGCTCAATGGTTAACAAAAATAATGACATTCTCCCAGAGGTAAGAAGATGTTTAACTGCAGCTAACAAAGCCTTTTTTTTGGCCTAGGACATTTATTAAAAATTAAATTTTTATCACGAAAAACTAAGTTACAGGTCTATAGAACGCTTATCCGTCACGTTTTGATCTATGCCTCGGAAACTTGGACTTGGATTGTAAGAGAAGAGTGGCTGTTGGGCCTATTTGAACGCAGGATTTTAAGAAGTATCTTTGGAGGTACGAAGAAAAACGGTGTCTGGCGCAGAAGATACAATACAGAAATCTATCGAATGTACAAGGAGTCAGACGTTGTACATCACATAAAATTGGTCTCAATTGGGTTGGACATGTTATTAGAATGGAGGACAATAAAACACTAAGGGAAATTTTTTTGCAAAACCCATCAGCGTAAGAAGAAGAGGAAGACCAAAGCTGATATGGGTGGATGAAGTCGAAGAAGACTGTAGGGTCCTTGGAACAAAAAATTAAAAGAGTTTGACTGCTAGTAGAGGTGGCTGGAAGAAACTTGTTCAGAAGTCCTTGGCTCATCCTGGGCTGGCACGCCGTGAATGATTATGATTCAGTAAAGTCGGTGACGCTGATGTGGTTGTAATAACTATTAAGTATCACAGTTTGATCACAGAGATATTAGGATTCATTGACCGATAATTTTAAGTGATCATTGAAAAATCACACCCTGCAAAGCACAATCACTAGCTTGTGCAGTCGAAGTGAAATCACAGAGATGCTTTGAGACTCTTATGTAATGCTGCATTCTTCACATGCTGATCACAGCACTATTTTGTAACATTTAAGTAGAATTTATTTGATTTCACAAAACTCCTGAGTAATTAAAAGAACAATTTCTGGTGTCATTGCTATGTTACTAAATGGCATTGTTCTGATGAGAATTCATAAGAAAATTTTTAATTGTTTAACTTTGCCAATTTATATCGTAAATTGGACATGATGTTATAAAAAAGGATGTCCTTTATTCATGAGCATATAGAATGCAAGAGATATGGTTCTGGAAACAAAGTTTATTCCTTATTATCCAAAATAATGATACGATTTTCAAATAGTAAGAAATTTCCATCATTTTTTCAAAATGCCTCTCTAAGGAAAAAATACACAAGTTAAAAATATACATAAATGTTTGATTTTATTTTTATTTGTAAATTTCAATAGACTTTGATGGTTTAGAAATATTGCCACTTTATATTCTAGAAAAATCTGAAAACTGCCCTAGCTTCTTAAGCCAAAAAATAATATTTTTCCAAGACTATAACGTACTTTCGCCTTCCCCTTCTGATTAATGTTTTTTCCCTTTCAGATCAATGTCAAAATTAAAGTAGTAGATCCTCTAGTGTTGCCATCTATCGGAGAATTTGAACAGCAAAATCGTACTTTCACTTTCGTGTTGCTCTGATTAAAATAAAGACGCTCCCTGTTGACTTAAATTCGCATAGCCAAGGCATAGCGAGCTTGGCAAGCAAGTGTCATAAGTAATAACAACAACATAACACAAGTAGTTAGAGGTTTTTCGAAATCTGATAGATGATTGTTAAAATATATTTGCGTTTAATGCAGCTATCAACTTAATTAGGTATTTTAAATACGGTACCAAATTTTGAAGAATTTATTTCAGAACCACTTCTTGATAACAATACGAATATATCCAGAAGTGCAAAAGTCCATGTTTCATTCAGTACATTATTATATGAAAATAATAAAGATTAATGTTGCATTCAAAGCAATTTGTATTTCTAATAGAATACCAAAAATTTTTTATCTGAATGTAAATCAGAAAAATCATAATGGGTATTCTCTTGAGCAGAATATTAATAATATTTTGAAAACAAATAAATATTTTCCAAATTTCAATTCTTTCATCAAAAACTTATCACCAGATTCCACAGTTTATTTTCTACATTTATAACTAATTCGAATAACATTATCTTACAATAGTACATTATTTTTTAACTCATCTAAGTTAATGCTTTCTTAAAAAGTTGATATTTCTTATAAACCAAAAAAAAAGCAACTGAATTAGTTAAAATAATTGCCGTTTTATCTACTACAATATTTATTTTTTTTTTTAATTTATGACGCACATAATTTATCCTGATAAATCATAACACTTTTATTGAGATATTCTCAAAATGAGATATTAAATAAAGGTTAAAAATTAATCTACCAAAATAACAATTATTAAATACAAAAGATTGAAAAATGCAATCAATTTTATAAAAAGAAAAAGAAAGAAATTAATTTTATTAAAGAATTATTTTTGTTTTTTCCTAAATCGTTGATATCTACTAGCATTTTTTTCTTATATTTAATAAATAGAAATTGAAATGATTTACGTTCTGAGTTAAGCATCATGCAATCAATGCAATATCTTGCAAGACTTTTTATTGACTTAACATTAATAAATCGTCGAAACAATAGATATTTCTTATATCGATTTACAAAGACTAAATGCAACTACCACTTTATAAAGATTAATATATATATTTCACGATTTATTATTCTTAAATTATTTAATGAATCAAAAATTTTATTATTGGTTTTAAATGATGAAAAATTTATCTCAAAGAATATCTTATTACTGACGTTCATTGTGCTGCAATTTAATTTTCTACTCGACTGTATTGAGTTTGTTTGGATGAAAAGTCGCTAATTTTTACAGTAGTATTGAATTGGTAGCTATTTTCTATCTCACTTGATAAATAATTGAAAAAAACACTCAAAACTAGAGATTAACTCCATGAGTATATGAAATTTTCTGGTAATGGAATTTTATCAAAAAATAACTTTATATTGTGTATTTTCTAATTATATAATAACATAATTAATATAATTAGAAAATACACAATGTAAAGTGAAGTATAATGTACAAAAATTTATATTAAATCAAAATAAAATACAATATTAATAAATATATATTCAGTTTCTTAACTAACGCAAAAAAAACTGTTAAATTAAATGTACCAAAAATATAGATGAAATAAAATTTGGAAATCAAAACCATCTCATTCCACATGAAGACAATGCAATGACTCGTGCGACGGAGAGATAACGCTGCAGAAGTAACAAAGCAAATTTAAAACAGAAGATAGAGACGAAATCTGTTCTTCTCGAATTTAAAAAGGAAATGTGATGGGACTGTTGAAAATGCTGGAAGTGTGTGTCTACGCTTATTTTGTGTAAATGTATCTGTTGTTTGCAAACACAGAAGATAGCTAAAGAAGTATGCTAAATTCGTGGCACAAATTTAATTGGGCATTATAACAACACAACCCTTGTTTTGTTTTGTTTTTTTGTTTTTTTTTTTTTTTTTTTTTAATTTTGCAACTTTTACCTTATGTGTATATTTTAGTTTCATATTCATCTCAGAAATTAATTTATATTAATTGCAAACTTCTCTTTATGGTTAAATCATTAAATTTAATTTCAAAATTTTATCTATTTTTGCAGTTAAAAAAATTTTCTTATCGCTTTTTGTACAGCTTAAATTGGCTCGAAATCAGTCCAAACATTTATATAGAAATAGTTAAAGATGTCTTTATATCGATAAACTCATAACATACACCAGAATGCATTTTTTAAGTGAAAGACATTTCATTTTCTTACATTTTAGAATATTACAAAAGAAAACTTTTCACCGAAATTCAGGCATCAGTAAATAAATCATAAATTCATACAAAATTCTAAACCAATGAAATTTTGATTTCACGAAAATTCATGTATCATGTTATAAAATGGCTTTCAATTTTTTTATGTCTATTTTATCGCTTATTATTTGCTCAGAAACAATTTTATTTTATCATCGAAACTCCATGTGTATGTTGAAATTGAGGAAGCAGATATTCTGAAAAATGGAATATATTATTTAAACAATGTAACCAGAATCTGGTTACGGTTCTTTTATCAAATTTCCATTTCTTTTAGACAAAAATGAATATTTTAAAATGTCAAAAATATTATAAATATGCTTCCTGTTGGTAAAAGTGAAAGATCATCCATTATGCATGAGTTTAAAAGTCTGTATTTTTTTTTTTTTAATTTCGTAGTAAATTATGTACGATTATTTAAATTTAAAAAACCAGCTGATTTTGATATATATTCAAAAATTACATTTATCGTATAATACGTTACATATTTATTCTAAGCCGCGGTAGCTTGGTTGATTAGGGCTTCGTTCTCGTTACTGGAAAAAGTGAGTTCCATTCTCAGTTTAACCGAAGATCTGTAGAATTATCTAAAGACGGCTGTGGAACTTGTTAAATACTTCAGGGTTGCAATATGTTTCAAGTCAAATAATACTTCTGTATGTGGCTGGTCAAATGTTCGAAGGTATTCTGCTTGGTCTTTGCTTTTAAATTATGAAGACTCCTAACATTCGGTTTCCACCTAACTGGTAGAAGAGTCTTGAAGCAAAGAGTCTTGAAGCAAAGTTTCCTCTGTGGGGCCCTGGTTAAACAATAAACTCACCCTATTGACTTAAATTCGCTTAGCCAACAAGCTTGGCTTTTCCAAGTGCAATAATGAACAACATAAAAGTTACACTGCGCATTTCTGGGTGAGGTCAACTGAGCGAGTAGAACTATGTTATTCACTCATTGTTTAGTTTTAAAGAAATTCTAAGATGTAAGAGAATTAAAAAAAACGTTCAATTTAACTTCATAGTAATAGAAAATAAATTCATATAAGTATGATTCACACTACTAACATACAGCTGAAGAAATTGCTGAAGATATCTCTAATTCCACAATTTTTATGGAAATTTGCTACTATTGCTTGCAAAAAGAAAAAATTAAGATAATTTCAAATCGAAACACAAAATTCTATTATAAATTCGTTTTCTTCATATCATTGTGAAAGGAGAAAAATGAAAAAAATGCACGCAAAATATTTTTTACCGTACATCTCTCTCAATAACAGTAACGCTTAATATAATAATAAATCCGGGTCCCCTAACTTAAAGTTCGTTCAAATTTAATTTATAGCTGCCAGAAAGTTTAATTCGCCCAAACCTGTTTTTATAGCAATTAAAAAATCCAAGAAGTGAATTAAATTATCTAATTATTCTATATATGTTCACTGATAGAAAAGAGAAAATTAATTTCCAATCATAGTTTATTAGAGAATAAAAAAAATATTTTTATTTATAAAACAGTATGAAAAAAGGCAAATGAAAACTTTTTTTATACTTTACTAATTACAAGAAAATAATTGCGATTCAATCAAAATTGCAATTACGTTCGTAATAATTATTCTTGTACGTAGTTAAAAATCACGAGATTGAGCCTAAAATGTTGAGTTGCAACCATGATTCTGTATGCTTAAAAATCACAAATTCATTTTAGCTTTCAAAATTAAAATTAATTACCAATTGAAATATATTTGTAGTGTTCTAATTCATCCGTTGATATTCTCTTGTAAAAGGAAAATTTAGTAATATAGAAGTCAATAAATTGATTTTTATATTATTAGAAATTAATTTTTATATTACTACTTTTATCGTTTCATGTTCATTATAAGATTAACATAAATAAAACCGATTTATTTTTATATTTGTCATTAACAGTATGTTTCATTCAAATGATGTGAAAAAGCGTTTCATTTCTAATAACCTTCAAAAGTTTCTATGAACATTTAAACATGTTTAAAAAATTAGTCTCTTTTTAAGTTCTGTATATTTTATCAGGAATCCATAGAGGATAATACAATCAATAAATTCTTTCAAATGTAATAATTATTCTTTTCTTACTAATGTGTACATCATAAATCCTCAGATATAAACTATATTTTAAGAGTGAAATAATTTACCGATTAATTTTGATTTTAAATTTTAATTAATTAAACTAATTTAAACCAAATTAATAGTTGTTTTTTGATAATTGAGAGAAATCAAGTGCACTTAAGTTGGTCAATTTATTGTCCGACTTTGATTCACTCTCTTTTTTCTCGATAAATTGTATCATATTTAAGCAATAAAATTTTTTGTTATTTTAGCTCACGTTAATATATGACCTTAAGCAACTATTTTCAAAATTTACATTACAAAAACAATTATGATCAACATGAGAAAAATTTTCCTCATATATTAAATTATTATTAACGTTCCAGTTTTTAGCATAGTGAAGAATCGTCTAAGAAATATGAAATAAATGGTGTATTTTAGGGGTAAATAATAATCGATATTTCATAGAATTGTAAAATGGTTAACAATACACAGGAGGTTGGGAAATTGTCCGGACATTCATTATACTGAAAAATACAACAACTTGCTGATTCAAGTTCAAAAAAGATAAGTAAATACAGCATTCCATCATGCATTCAATTTGAATTTTTATTTCAAAAACCTACTTTCTCCGTAGTGGCCAAATTAGTTAAAGAAGCATTGTTTTCGCTATCGGTAGGTAGTGAGCTCGTATCTTGACCCAGCCAAAGATACGTCACATTCGCTAACAGTGTCTGGGGTACGTAAAGTAAATCATGGTTGCAATGTCCTGCAAGTGAAATGATATCTCTGGAAGTCATAAACCATGTCTGGGAGTCTTCTGCTCTTTTAAATTATTGAAATCTATCCATTTGCTCAGATAAATGCTTTACAGGTTTGAGGCAAAATCAAATTTTAATCATTGGTTCCTCATGGTCGTGGACCACCTGAGACTGCATCCCACACCCTTCACCATGACTTGTCGGATTGAAAGTCCATCGGATCAAGAATTTGTTATGGGTGTTTTTGTCGATCAAATTGGTTAAGTAACACCTCGAATTTTTGTTGAATTTTTTTTTCATTTTATTAATTTTCTGTTGTCTTTATTTATGACAGTTGGACAAACTAGGCTCGCTAGCCGACGGTCATGCGAAATTAAGTCAGAAAGGTCCGTTTTTCATCTGATCAAAGTACAATGAAGGTGAAAATACGTCCTTGCTCAAAGACTCCTCCGATAGATGGCACCACTAAAGAATCCACAATCTCAATTTTGATGTGAAGGATGTTTTCTCAAGAACCTTACACCCATGGTGACTGCTTTCAACGATGATCCACAAGACTTCAAACAGATTTAATGAGCATGTATATCGCTTGTACTCGATGAATCTTTGGCGGCATTGGGAATCAAACGCAGCGATTCCTGAAGAAAGGTAGATGTCCTAACCGCTAGGCAATCACGACCTATTGATATTCTTCATCAGTTAAGTGAAGATAAGGTTAAACATAAATATTTTATTGGCATGTCAAGCTTTATTTGAAAATATTTAACAATCCGCTTAAATACAACATTGGAGAAAGTCAAGTAAGAAGTTCAATTGGATGTCAGGAATTGATATTCATCATGTAACCTACAGTAATTTTCAAATAATGTTCAAAACGAGCTTATTTTAAATATCTTTCAACATCTTTCAGTGGTAGGAATGTGATCTATAAAAAGGGAGGTCACAGGATTCTATTTCAGATGTTGTTGGTTGATGAATTTTGCATTTCTTCTTCCAGCAGGCAAATTTTTTAGAGTAAGACAAGTCTGAGTGGATGTTTTCCGGGTGTCCTTTCTTGCGAAAAGGAAATATGATCTACTGTCCTCGAGAATATATATACTTTTTCTATGAACCGTCAGATTAATAATGTTTATACTTGCAACCTCAATTTGCAAGGAAATACGAATTAAAATTTATTGGAAAATAAGAGAAAACATTTAAAAACAGAATTGTGAAGCACTACAAGTATAATAAAGTTTCTCTTTAATTGTTTAATTAAAAGGGAAATATTTCACAGGAAGAGACAAATAAGATTAAAATAACTGTGAAATGATTCTTATTTTCCATGTATGGAACATAAAACCATCTATGGAACAAGATCTATCCATAGATGAAACCATCTATGTAACATGTATATGATTGTTGTAGTGCTCATTTAAAACAGTAGATGGCAACACTACGCATTAAATCAATAAGTGTGTGTTTTCAAGCTTAAATAATTAAAGAAATTTTTCAATAACCTTTATAATTCTGTTAATAAATGTTCATGGCGTGGACTATTTAATTTTTATTATTCCTTTACTTAATTAATTATTAAGTTAGGTATTATTAATAGTTTATTTCTTGATATAATTTCACTTATCAAACATAAATACTTTACTTGTGAAAATAATGTAGACTATTAATTTGTTATTTGATTATTCTTTTAAGTTCTTTGAAAAATGTTAGTTTTAATTGTTATCGATTGACAATATAGACGCAGTTTTAGTAATTAAGAATTTTTGATTATTTTATGCCACGTTTTATGCAAATTTTAATAACTTCTAATATTTTATATCATAAAAATTTTAAAACTAATAAAGTATTTTATGGAAAATCAGGTACTTTTAAAATCTGATATAGATTACTTGAATTTGTTGGCATGATTTGTCTAAGAAAGATGAAGATAAATATGTATTATCTTTTAAAATATAAGTAAACTTAATTTTTTAACACATTTATACAAATTCTGTATTTGTGAAGCAACTAAATAATAAACAGAACATAAGAACTAAGCATATATTTAAAGGCAGATCGTTCAACAAACTTAATATTCCTCATTCAAAAAGCAAGACATGAAATTTGTTTGTTATATTGCTTCTGTAATTAACTTCCTTTTTCAAATGCCATCTGATAAATTACAGTAAATTATTCAGAAATAATAAATATTTTAAGTGAATATATTTTCCTCATATAAAACACACACACATAAGACGAAGCTAGTTTTTATGAATTTTTATAATAACTTTTCCAATTTTATTTTAAATATTAACTCTTTAGATCCGCAAATAATTATGATTTAAGGGATTATAGCAAAGAAATTTTAGTTGTACAGAATGTCATAATAAAACATAATTTATTAAACAAAACTTATATTTACTATATTTAAATAAAAAGTTAGTAAAAAGTGGTAATGTTTAAAAATTAGTTAAAATACCGAAATAAATTTTTAATCGCATAGAAATGTCAAAAATAAAAATACTATTCACTTGTAAACTGCAAATTAGAATTTTATTCTAAAATTTGAACTAACGGACTGTATTTTCTGTATGAAACCAATTTATTTAAATAATTCATAGGCATTTATTATTATCTTTAATTTACTTAAAACTGTATTTGAAAATCAATTTTGTAAAAATAAAGAACACATTAATACAAACATTATAAATAATGTTTGTATACACATTACATTACAAATAATGTAATTTACAGCATTGATAAGAGAAAAATTATGGTTAAATAATTTGATTATTTGGAAATTTTCCATGACGTTTGAAATATTTCCTTTTTATAAATAAAAATGTAAGAAAAATACAGGATTACTTTAGAAAAAGTAAAATAAATATTATTCCTCAATATCTTAAAAAAATCCTGATGTTCTATTAAATCTTATGAGGAATAAAGTATGTAGAAAAAATTATGAATACAAATAGATGTAAGTAAATGTAAACGAAAATAATTCTTGAATTAACTTTAAAAAATATTACTTTATGATAAATTAATACTGCTTTTGGTTCAGACAAAAAAATAATAATTAAAAGTAAATAATTAAACTAAAATTTTTAATCGTTATTGTGAAAGAATTTTCAAGAGTAAATTTGGATATAATGAGGGATATTATTCTATAGTAGAAACAATCGTAAATCAGATTTCCCGAAATTAATAAAAAAAAAAGTTTAATTATTGAAAAAAAGTTTAATTGTTGTTATTATTCAAGATAATTTAAGGTAAAAAATATTTCATTGATTCTGTTTCTGAAAAATACATAATCATAAAAAAACGTAAAAATATAATATAAATAGCAATTTCTGCATATTTAATAATATGAAAATTCTTTATACAAATCTACACTAGATGGCAGCACAAACATAAAAACATTAGTTATTTCACCATATTTCAGTTAATCATTTCGGAATTAATTAAAAACTTAAAAATAAATAAATAAAATTTTAAAAGAAAGTTTGAAATTTTCTCAAATATTTCTTAAATGTTTTGAATTATTCAAATTCTTCAAATTTATTAATATATCATAGATCTATTTATTAAATTTATTAATACAATAAGATATATAATAAATAATTTTTAAAACAATTGATGTAAATTAAAAAACACATAAGTATTCCTTAATTTAATATTTTAAATTTTCGTTATCATTAAAATAAATTTTAATAATGTGTCAAATTAAAAAACAAATATAAGAATTCAAGAAAAATGTTGATTATCGAAATTAAAATAAATAAATAAACAGTAAATATATAATTTGAAATATAAATAAATTGTGTTTGTGATTTGATATCATTATTTAGTTTGGAAAAGATGAAACATATAATATAAAATACTATTTCATAGCACGTATTATAAATGAAAGCATAATGCCACGCAAATTTTATGTTAATCGATAAAAGGAATAGATTCTTATTTTCTAGAAATGATAGATTGGATTAAAAATTACTTCTGTTTCAACAATACTTCTCCTATAAAAATACAGTTACGTTTCAACAGCTGTTGCTGTCAACTATAAAATGATACATAATATAATTATTATATATAAGTGAGCGTTAGTGATACTTTAAGTAAAATAATTAATAAAACTCTCTATTATACACAAACCTTATCCAGGTTATCATTTCTTGTGAATATTTGTAGTAATTAGAAATGAATTCGAATACAGCTGTATCACTTTACAGGCTCTATAATGCGTTCATGTCTTGAAGCATCATTCTTTGGTGAATAATTTTATCAATTTTTTCATTAACTCTATAGTAATTTCATGCATAAGCAAATCTAAATGTACAAATTAAATCATTGGTTTGTCAATTTATTTCATAATTTTAAAACCGATGAAAATGTTGTGGGAACAATTTTTTAACTGCACAAGTATGCATATTTTGTTGAAACACGACTTTTCCCTAAGACCTCTCCGATAGATGGCACCACCAGAAGATCCATGAGCTTGTACATATATCATTCAAAGTAGTAATATGCACTGAGACTGCAATGCATATAATATAATAGAATAGAATAGATGTAAATATTGAAATGCACACAGCAATTACACATATTTTTTTAATGCATTATCTTATGGAAAATAAAGAAAAATTTTATGAATAAAAGATGCATTATCTTAAAGAAAAAACAACTCAGGATATAAAAATACCAATATACTCTCCTGGTACAGTTTTAATCAAGCATGTTTATTTGTTAATAAGGTGCGTTCCAGTGAAATCTATTTAATATTAACGATTTTATGACTTAATGAAGTGGGTGAGTATATTCTCGGAAGATTTATAGTGAGAACCTCTATTCATTCCTTCAATAAGATACTGATATACGATGATATCATAATAAAATGTAAAATATCATTTTTTAATCAATTTGCTTCTTGTGTGATTTACATGTAACCAAATTATTGTCCTAAAGTATTTATTCATAATAATTCTATCGTTCCAAAGACTTAAATTTACCACACATTTTTTGGATTTTTATTTATTTACTTTTTTCTGTATTATTATTATTATTTTGATACTCATATTTCACAATTTTATCCTCAATTATCTGTGGGACAATGGTTTTCTTTAATTTTCTGCTTGTTTACCCAATTGTTTTGTCTTTCATTTCGATAAACTTTAATTACAAAAATGTTATTGTCTTTTTTGTCATCAGAATAATTTAGGATATTCTATAAACTGTCTCACCGTGGGGGGGGGGAAATGCCATTGGACGGAGTGGGTGAAGTATGCCGGGAGTGTATTCTTCTGGTAGGACCATACAAGATGTGATGGCCACTCCTATATGCCAAGCTAAAATATGTAAGCTCTAGAGCCAAGTCAGTTTTCTACCGCCGGAGCTTCAGATTTCTGACCATAGAAGCTGCCCCTTACCCCTCCAATTCTATCTTATCTAGGACTTACCAGGCAAGACCTAGTTCAAGACCCTCTATTAGTACTGCATTTTTCTTCAGAGTGAATAAACTTAATTACCTGATTTAACACTGCTGGTCATGGGGATGAGAAACAACAAAAGGATGTTCCGTAGATATCTACATATCCTAAGCATATAGTTTTGAAAATATTTTAACAAGGACTTTCAATTGTAAATTTAATTTGTAGATTGCTTTAAGCTGTTGAGGAAGCGTCAGAAAAATATTCATCTCAATGATTCTAAAATGTACATATATTCTTTCCCCCCACAACCCCCATACAAAAATATTTTGAAATTTAATAATACATTTTTTCAAAATTATAATTTTTCTTAAAATTAAGTGACTTGTTTGGTGTGTAATTTAAAAATGTAAATATTCATTACTGAAAATTTACATTTCGAATTTGAATTAGGGTGTAATTGCAATATTTAGAATAACTTCAAGCTATTTTGATTAAAACAATGTCGCATTTTTGTAACTCTTCATTTCAAATATAATTTGTAATTATTTTTATTAATGGAAAGTTTATAATTGTAAAAGTCACTTAAGTCATACAATCATTTATAAATATCTTATATATATATATATATATATATATATATATATATATATATATATATATATATATATATATATATATATATATATATATATATATATAAACTGTATTAAATCTATGTTCTAGAAATCAAACACTGCTTACCTGAATGATTCCTGTAGTATTTCTTATTCATTTAATACTCACATTTCTACATTTAGCACATTTTGATTCAATATATATATATTTATTTTTACATTTAGTATTTCCATCAATTGCATACCTACATTGATTTTGCGTATAAAAATTATCTTAAATAAATGTGGACTTATTTAAGACACTCAAGAAAAAAAAGGCTTTTGGAATCACTGATATTAGTTTGTGATATAGAACATGACAATGAGTCAATGTTTCATTCAAGTTTCTATAAGCAAATCAAGTACAAAATAAACTAATCTTAAATCATAGAAAAAGAAGTTCTTGTCATATTCATTATGATTTACAACAAAGCATACAAAATTCCCATTTATAGTTCACAATTTGTAATATTTAAACATTTTTGTAAAAAAAATGCAATTTGTCATTGAAAAAAAGAAGATAAATTTATAAGCAATTTAAGTCAGTAGATTTAATTCAAAAGTACAAAAATGGGCAAACGTTTTTAAACAGCTGATGAGTTCACATTGCGGCTTAGAACAAAAAAGAAATAGAATAAATTGTGAAGAATGTATACTGTTTCGTATTTCTTCGCTTTTTCCTGTCAGCAACTGTTTCAATTTCTCATGAGCAATGATGGATTGTTGCTAAAGTCAGTAGGGCTACTTCCCTAGAAAATCGTCGAATACTTCTTTTTAAATTGTAGGAAATGGAGCGAACGCATGAGTTTCCTAAACTTGGGTAATTCATGATTTAAGCTTAATTCTTCATAAAATATATAGCGTGTTTATAATTTTGATCCTCATAAAAAAAAATCAACTTATATTTTGAGCTTAACTTTTCATAAAAATTTTCTTCATGGGCTTGATTCTTCCGAAAGTATCTACCATATTTATGAGTTAGATTTTTCTTAAAATTTTAATTGTATTCATGAGCCTGGATTTTCATAAACTATTATCGTCATTCGTGAGCCCGATTATTTTTAAAACACATTACCAACTCTTTAATGAGTTTGATTTAAAATATCAACATATCTCATTAACAAGATTTTTCCTGTGTGTGTGTGAAATTGCATTCTATATTATTACATTTTATAAAATTACAATAAAAATTACAACAATAAAATTACAAAAAACTGTATTACAATTATATTCTATAAATTATTTTCTTAAATTTAATTCTTACTAAAATATTTACATTAGTGTGTGTGTGTGTTTGATTTTTCATAAAACTTAATTTATTAACTAATTCCTTAAAATAATCAACCTATTTCATGAGTTTGAGTCTCCATAAACTATCAACTTTATTCATGTGAGTTTGATTCTTCATAAGACTATATTCATGAACTTGATATTTTTATAAAATATAAATCTTGTTCAAAGGACTGATTTTTCATGAAATTTCAATTTCATTTATGAGCTTTAGTCATAAAATATTAACCTCATTTGTGAATTTTATTCGTCATAATATATTTTTTTTATCTATGAGAGATTAAAAAGATGCAAGCTAAAAACACATTTGCTTACTGTATTAGCTTAACAAATTATTTCAAGCTTAGTACATATTATTTAAAAATTTAATTAATATTCTCACAAAACTAAGCGATATAAGGCAATTCATAAACAATTATTTTATACTTTTATGATCGAATTTAGTACTAAATTTTTTTGCTTAATATGTTGAAGGGGGCATTGAAAATACAATACCAAGAAGAAGTTGCCAGAAAGTAACGAAACTCAGCAAATGGAGAGAGAGACAGTTACGAACAATAAGTGATCTGTATTTTGAAATGATATTCATAATACAGAGCGAAAGCAGAGTCGCATCAGCAGGTTGTAGCACCATCGTTAACAGCGATACATGACGCAACATATCAAGGCCCAAAGTTAATGAGAGTACGGATGGCGTCCTGAGGAATGGCTCTCGATTCTCTGTCAACCATTTGAAAAAGTGCGTTTTCTGAAGGAGGGAGTGGCTGTGTTTCAAATAGTGCCCAATCTTATCCAAAATGTTTTCGATTGGTTAGAGATCTACAGAGAGGGCCAGGAAAGAAGATGTACTTCTTGCAGGGTATGTCGGCCGATGCGAGCAATGTGCAGTCTAGCATTATCCTGATGATAAAGGGCATTGGGCATCCCTGAAAGTGATGCAGTATCACTGACTTCATCGCATCATCCACACAATATTGGGCTGTCATAGTGCTGTGAATATGAACTAGAGGTGACCTGGAATCGGACGTAATGGTACCCCAAACCATGATGCCACATTGTTGAGTAACGGCGTTCCACAACTGCTGCAGGATTGTACCTGTCTACACATCAATGCCACACTTGTACGCGGGCAATATTACTGAAGATACAGAAGCGTGATTCATCTGAGAAGGTGATCCTGTGCCACTCCGTCCTTCACATCACCCTGATCTGTCATTATACCAGACGTTGGCGTCTATGCTTTGGGGTCAATGGCAGTCTTGTTAACGGACGTCATTGGCGCATGCTACTATCAACCAATCAATGGCAAATGGTTCTGATCGATATAAGAACATCTAGGGTGTTTTGCATATGCTGCAGAATTTCGGTAGAAGTGCTTTGTAAGGCACTTCTACCGAGTCAAAGTCAGGCAGGAGGCGGTGGCGACCGCCTCCCGCCAGACTTTTTGATCCACGCGTGCTGACGTCATTCTGACAGCACCAAAAATCCTCGAATGTTCCACAATTCTTTGTTATAACCATCATCGTCACAGCCGTTGCTTTGTGGACGCGTCCAGGTGTTTGTCAGCTGCGATTTGCCGTAAGGACAGCCTGCCCTTCTCAGTTATATCACCATGCCCCTCGTAGATTCGTCTGTTTTCTGGAACTGACATCGTCAACGATGGCCTGACATATTCTGCAATTCATGTCACATTTTGTTTTCACCAGCTTTGGTATAGCTTGAAATTGAGTGTGTGTTTGTTCATATAAACATATAATAATGGTTAGAAAACTTATGACAATAGTGATAAATAAATTACTCATATATATCAAATTTAAAACATTTCAATTAATACTCTTTGGGGGAATTATACATCAAAGTTAACAAAATTGAAATGAAACTACAAGTCAATAAACTTAGCACTGATTTTAAAAGTTGACTAGTCAATAGGAAAAAAATGACAATAAGAAACAAAATAAATTGAATGTTGTTTTTTATGTCACAAAACAATTTTATAAATATTGGAAAAAAAAAAAAGATTTCTTTTTTCATTTATTGTTATTTTCATCGATTTTTTCTTCCTTTAATATAACAATTTATTTAGCGATAGATATATTTCATAAATAATATATGAAAAAGACTATAGGAAAAAGTCATGGAAAGAAAACTGGAAAACTTCCAAGTTTTCGCCTTGTTCAACGGTACCTACCGGAAAAATAATATAAATATTATATGAGTTTACTATTAGGCTATGCAAGTCTCAGAATGGGAGTTAAATACTTCGCAAAGGGTAGCTTAACAATGGAAAACTTTTGTAAGACATCTGAAAACCTAACATTTTTTTATACTTTTTTAGTATAGTGTGCAGTATTGAGATGTTACAGAACAGCAACTCTGGATCACCAACATCACCACGAACAGATTGCATATAGAAAAAACAAATGCAATACAGATCTTTTGTTATTTAAGAATGACTGTGATTCAAGCGGGGTCATTTCATTCCGAGGCCTGTGGTCCTATAACTTATCACGGTGATTCCCTTTTGTGGGTGTTTGAGTATTTTTCAATATTCAGAATTTAGGCTCTTAAATATAACCCGTTATCTATGAAAAACCATTGTGCTAAACAATACTAATCAATGAATGTCTTTAAAAAAAACTTCCAACTTTCAGTCATTAGATTATAGTTATGTAATATCAAAAGCATCTAGTTTTGATTTGACTTAGCTCTATAATGGGATCTAGCAGCACGGATAATGTAATCCGCAGAAAATAGCGATGAAAATCTTTACTTTAACTCACATTGCTGATGCCGAGTAGGGTAAAGTTTAAAATATACTTCTGTTTCTGAATACATATTTGGAATTGTTACTCGGGAGTTTTCTATGTGGAAAATTTAAATATCCCCACAGAGCTTGATAAAATTACAAAAAATTATTAGAGATAAGATCATTTTCAGTTTATTACATTATATGTATGCTTTTATAACTTGTAATTTTAGTCCAGCTGAAAAAATTTTAAACTTTATAATAATGATTTAAGCTTAGATAAAGATTGGTAAAAGATTATATATATATATATATATATATATATATATATATATATATATATATATATATATATATATATATATATATATATATATATATATATATATATATATATATATATATATATATATATGGGAGAGAGACTAAAAAATTAAGTACAGTTAAGTATAGAAATAAATGCTTTTCAAATTTTGAAAGATAATGAGAATATTTGTAATAAAATTACTTATCAAACTGTACAAAATAAAATTCAGTAAACTTCTAGGATCATGAGCTGCGAAAACTATTATGTATCACATAAATTATAAAATCATAAAAGATATAATAAACACATAATCATAAAATCATAAAAGAATACAGAAAAAAAATGCGATAAAAACTTTATTAAGTACAAAATTTTAAATAAGTATGAGAAAATATTTTTTGACAAATTATTGCAATTATTTGTTTGTATAAAGAGGAATTAATCAGGTCATTCTGTCCACAATCAAAGTATCCAATTAGAAATCTCACTATTCATACAAATTTCACGTAATTGGTTGACAAGACTGAAACTATCATCTAAACAAGTCATATTAAGGAAAAATTATGTATTTCCATTTCATTTCTCACAGGTTACTTTTAATATGACATTTCTTAAAATCTAGAAACAAAATAGAAATTTAAAAAATTTCATCGATTTTCAAAATGTATGATTTAATAAATCGAATGGAATCTTCTTAGGCGGAAGGATAGAAACCGTTTCTAGTGAAGTAAGCAGTTGCGTGAGGAAGGGGCTTTTGTCTACTATCTCCTCCCCACCTTCAAGAGTCTGATTTATTAACGAAGCGCTGCAGCATACACAACCCCATCACATTATACAATGCCATAATCCATCATCATACGCATAGCTGGCGACAGGCTCCCGATGACCGAATTAGGAGATGAAATCCGGATGAGCCAATGAACTTCGTCTTAGGAACATACGCCGAGTGCGCTCTCCAGACGTATAAATATGTTCTGGCGATAATAATTAGATTCCGAGGGACTGTGGAGTCGCCGAGGTGCGTGTTGACATCGGAATGTAATGCTGCCATCACATTTTCTGGCGATGAATTTGATTTAAGGTGCCAAATATTCCCCACCCAAAACAAATGTGGCAGTGATTCTGGAATGTGCAGAAAGTGATAAATATCTGATCGAATATTAGTCAAGTTTGAATAATCAAACTTGATTTAACTGTCTATTATTATTCATAAGACTTAATTCCTTTTTCTAAAAGCTTTGTTGTATTGTAAGTTACATTTGTCAAGATCATTTCCGACTAGTTAATTTTGTTGATTAAAGCCTCTAAATAAAACCATTTTGTATCAATGGAATACAGGAAAATGACAAAGTCTTCTTTTGAGCTGTATTTTCTTTTTCAACCTAGACCCCACTTGCCATGCGATATATTTAACATGAATAGGATCACTCAGCACGATAATCTTTTAATTTATCAGGAATCTAATCTACTATCTTTCACGACTCAAGAGATGATTTTACTAAAAAGTGTACAATGATCTCTGTATCATTGTAAAATGTTTGTTTACAAATATCAGATTTAAATTCAGGAAATCTTATTTTTCTATTCTACAACATTTTTATTGACTTTGATAATTATCTGTCATATTTATTGTTAATACTATAATTTAATATAATTCTCAATTCTATATATTAGAGAGAATAATGTTTGGAATAATGCTAACATTAAATGCCATGCAAATCATAGTACGCCCTATTTTATTGATTTCAACATTTTATAAGGACGTATGTTTTATCAACATACTATGATTGACACGAGACATATAATATATCAAACTAATTCTAAAAGCCCCAGATTTGTATATAATAGGAGATGGTTAATTAATTCTAATGTCTAAGGTTCCGAAGCGATAATAAGTGATATTTGAAAATGAAAAAAAAAATAATGTAGTATAGCTAAATATTACATATTATGGTTTCATTGAATTCATCTTGGTCATCTGTCCAAAGCGTATCAAACATTAGTTTGCATATAAACGTGTGAAATCTGTGTACAATGCGTAGTGATTTGTGTTCGAGTTTTAAAAAAGTTACGACACTAATCGAGAATAGTTGGCTTGATAATCTCTGAATGGTTAATTTTATCATTCGAGCATATTAAACCCGGCTCTTTAGTTTAAAATTGATTTCGAATTCTATTCAAATATCCTAGCTTAAGGTAGAAATCGAATCCTTATATTCTTGAAATAAAGCCCAGACCGATAACCACTCGTCTGAATTATTAAGAATCAACAATCTCGCTTCATCCATCGCAACACTTCATCTAAATCTCTGTTTTTTTAAGGACTATCGGAGTTTTGAACTTCCTCGAACGCATCCTCTTTGTTCCAAGTTTATTTTTAAATAAGATTCAAATTAACATTTTTTCACCTCAACAAACCTGTGTTTGCCAATTTTATAATGAATAATTTATATCCTTATTCTGATTTGATAAAATTGTAAACATTCATTCAGCGCAGTATGTTTTTTTTTATTTTTTTTATTTTGCGCCAGGAAAAGACACTCAGTCACTATATCCAACCAACCAGTCCATTACGGTCACTTATGTGCCCATAGGTCATAAAAAATAAGTTAAAATTTTATGACTCTGACACTCATTGCGATGTCACATGCAATTTAACTTAAGGCAGTGTTTCTGTGCACAATTTAAAAATTTATTAAAAACTTATCCTTCAAGTGTGCATAACGGCTTTTCTTCTGGAAGTTATGGTATTTACACGTTTCTAATATCCTGAAACAGCTATTTTCTGCCTGCAAAAAAGTTTTGTTTTATATAAAAAGTCAAAGCTAAATTTCATTAAAACTAGACATAAAATCGTCAATCTTACTGAGTAGGTAGTAGCATATTCTTCATATATATTAACGGCAAAAGTCAGCTAATTTGATATTATATCGATTGTCGCATTTTTAAAATTTTCTTTAAATAACTTGCCCTTCTTCATTCATTTTAATGTTTATATAGGTACACATTTTTCAATTCACATAATTTATCATATTTTATTTTTCCATTTTGAAAAAGGATTTCTTTGCTTTTCATTTTTTTAAAAATTTACTTTTAAAACAACAAATTTACTATTCAGCGTAGAATAAAGTAATAACTTTTTAGGTGAATCGAAAATATTCATCCCTAAAAATTTTGGTCGTTGCTGAAATATAGGTAGCACCATCTTTCAAATTGTTTACTTCCATGAAGATTCTTATACTGGCTCATTTAAATAGGTTCACTAAAAATTGGGAGCATTGATTTTCTGTATATATTATTTTTTTTATTTTAACCCTTATGACCTAAGCTTCAAATTTGACACCGGGATTATAATTAGACACTCGCAAATGTTTTTTTAATATTTGGTTGTTTTAGAGTATTTTAGTATAGCATATAAATAATACTCTTTTGGACAAGTTCAAAAAAATAAACTTCAGCTGTTAAAATAGATGAAACAATATTTTTTCGTCGCGTTGATCGAGTGGCATGATTTTAGAAAAAGTTTAGCGGAAAAAATTTGTATCACCTTTTATTTTTATAAAAATAAAAATATTTTTAATTAGAGGAGTATTATATTTTTCAAATAATTATTTTCAGTAAAGGTTCCGTTTTGCACGAAAAAATCTTGCTATTTTTATTAGTACAATTTTGATTTTTCGAAAGAAATACGTAAAATATGTTCTGTGAGTTTTTTTATATTTTTTTTAAAGTTATTTTTCCGTTTATCAAGCTACTTGAATTAATAGATTAATATATTTCTTTTAATATTAAATTTTAAAAAAATCAGGCTTCTTAGAGGTAATAAATGTTAAAGATTTATAAAAAAAAGCTGTAATTAAAGGCATTAGTTTTTAAAAAAATTAAATAGGAAGTTTTGTATTTTTATTGGAAACATTTTAATGATTTTTTTATGTAAGTGTTCCAAAAAATCTGCGAAGATAATTGTCGAGTTTTAGAAGTTATAGCGAACTTTTGTTTTTGAATTCAATAGGTGGGGCAAAAAACGTGAAATTATTCATGCATGCACAGAGATAATTGGAAACTTCTTCGGCGACTAGTTAGTTCCGAATGCTTTTTGTTTTCGTCCATATCGATAATCAATCGAAGACAATGTTTTTTGGTAAAAACATTTTTAGATCAAATACCTACTGAAATGTGGTTTAATATCTTTACGAATAGGTAAGAGAAATGCTATGCATGTTAAGATCATTAACATCTAAGTTTAAAAGATTAAATGGTCAATGACAAAAAAGGTATTGATGGCCAAATGGAAGACAGCAAAAATGCCACGAAGGATCACTTTTGCCAAGATAATGGAGAAAAAAAGTTTTTAACATCATCAAGATACTTCAATTAACAATCTTTAATTTGACAAATGCATAGAGACTAGTTCTAAGATTTTGAAATCTTCCCTCAATTCGATTAGGACAACTTCTTATCCAAGATGCAGCTATAAAAATGTGCGAAACGATAATTATTGATTTTAACTGGGGTGATATCGTTTTTCCGATAAGGATTATTTCTAGTTCAATGGCTATTCACTTGCAAAAATCATCGATTGGAACAGCAAGAAGCCACAGTCTTTTCATCCTCAGTTAGTGACTGCCTAAGTAAATTTTGTGCTAATGGTATTATGGATCTATATTTTGATCCAAACTGTGAATTTTTAGAGGTATCAGTTTGACAGAGAGAGACGTCCCTTCCTATTGTCTAAATGAAAGATACATGATTTTAGCAAGATAGAGCTACTCCACATTCAATAAAAAGTCTTAGATTTGCTCAGAAGCTACTATGACAATCGTATCATGGCAAGAAGCTTTCTGAGCAGCTTTCATGATGAATTTTTTATATTTATTTATTTATTTTTTTGGCTTCCTACACAGGACACTTACCGCTAAATTTCTTAGCATGAAGCTACTATAAAAAGTCCATGCAGTATCCCCGTATATTCTTTTATTTTCTCAAGTGAAAAATTATGAGTGTGATGAATATTTTTAATGATATTAAGAACAATAAAAACCATATTTTTAAAAGTCTGAAAATGGTTTACTTAATTATTAAACTTTTTCGTGTTATTCATACGTAGTGGCTGCATAAAAATTTTTTAACTAACGAAGAAAAATTAAAAATTCCAGTTTAGTTCATTTAAAATTTTAGGACTTCTATGTCATTCACATTCTACAAGAAGAAAATTTTTTTATAAACGAATGATGAATACAGAGTAATATTGGAATTTAAGCATCTCTCCATTTTATCTAAAACTTAAAAACAACAAAATATAAATACTCTAGATATTTTAGAGCAGACAACAGAAACCCATTTATTTAAATGTATATATAAATGTATATTGTGTATATTGTATGCATAAATATATGTATTAATTGTAATTGCAAATTGTATGTATAAATATTGTAAATTATATATATAAATGTAAATTGTGTTATTTAACAAATCAACGCAATAAATGTAACTCAAAATAAAGACATTTTCTCAGTAATTTTTTATTGTTTTCATTTTCTCTAAACACAAACTTTACAATAATTTATGCACACTACATTTATAGTTCCATTGCCATAATATCTCTTCAGTTCAGTTCCGAAGGAAAGTAACATTCGAAATGTGAAACTTATAAATGGAAATAAGTACACACAGATACGAAGATTACCCAGAACCCATACCTATTTACACGAAGACTACAAATTTCTTTAATAAAATGACTATAAAAATAATTACTAAAATACTTGTAAAATTCGTTAGAAGTAGAAAATATAAGAAAAAGACGCAGAAAACTGTACACCTAAAAAGATACTTGAGTTCTGTACTAACCATACAATCATACAACTGAGTAATCAAAGATTACATTCCTAGTATTAATCAAAAATAAAGAAATTGTGATATTACATGCACCATTTATTAGCCATGTGTTGGACATGATTTTCTTTAAAAAAATCAAATCACATTTTTATATCGTATTCGAACTTTAGTGAGGCAACGCAGATAAAGTAGCTATGCGACAGTAGTGCAGCACACTCCGGTGAGTTTTGGTCCCTGCTTCAATCGGGTGAGTCAAACATTCTGTTTGCATTTTTATGAAACCTTCCGTCCGTATCTCTTCTATTATTGGGTAAGGAAAAACTGCAAACAATTCAATTTCGCCAAGGAGATCCTTTACGCCAAAGCAGGGTCAACAATCAAGTTGAGGGTCATTTGAAGCATTGCCAAGCCTACAATTATCCAGCACAAAAGTGATATTGGAAAAAATTCATAATGATTGCTTTTAAAAATGATTGATTGAAAAATAATACATGAAATGATTTGCGCCAAAGTAATGTCAACAAATAAATTAAGGGTCATTGAAAGCTTTCTTAAGCCTAAATATGTTAAATAATTTAAGTTAATAAAGTGATGATGAAAAATAACTCAGATGGTTGATTGGTTAATTGAGAAACAATGAAAAAAAATTCGTTAATGTCAAAGCAGTCTCACCAAATAAGTTGAGGATCATTGAAGCATCGTCAAGACTAATTGTGCACAATATTTAATTTTATGAAATGATGACTGAAAACTAATTTTGGAAACGAAATTCGACAACACAATATTTACGTGTAATGAAATTTTAACTAATTTTATGCAATAATAAATAACAGTTCTTAAATTGGAAAATGGCAATATTTATGCATGTCACGTTAGAAAAATGCATACACACATTGAATTGTTATTGAAAAAAATTGTTTTTCTACCCAAAAAACTAATTTTCTAAAAAAAAAAAAAAAAAAAAAAAAAAAAAGGAACAATATGATATACAGAAATTGTGCTTACTATTTAACAAATTTTAAAGTATTTTTCAAAATAAATTGAATTTAGCTTTACTCGATTTTGTTCTAACGATAAGGGAATTTTTAAAGGTGAGATGATAAATTCGCAAATTATGTAATCTAGATAATTTTGTAAATACATCCAATAGAAATGTGCAAAAATTTAACACACGAAGTCAGTTAACTTGTTGTCAAAAATTTATGGATGTTATGAACAGAACATGATTAAAACAACTTTCGAACATAATACTATTTAGAATATTAAACTAATAAGAAAAAAAAGCTCTTATTCTTTTAATTAAATTGCAGCCTAATTTTTTCCAATATTTTATTCACGTATACGTAGTAAAATAAATTTTATCTAACAGTTCAAAGTGTGATTATATTTTTCTGGTTTACCTTGATTTGTTTTAAAATATGAAGAATACATATTAACAAAGATGCTAAAAATAGCAAATCAATCAAAAAATCACAAAGCGTGAGATACAAAATCACAAAATACAAAAAATACTATAAAACATTTTTAACAATAAAATAAAAAATAATATAAATTAAGACCAATTGACATAAAACAAAAGGTTTAAATATTAGCAGCAAAATAATGCAAAAAATCAGCAAGAAAAATAATTTAGACTTGTAAACGTTTAATGATAAACTCAAAAGATCCGAACCACAGATTAAACATTAAAAACACATAAATAACAGATTAAAGATTTTAAGCAAATCTAAACACTTATTCAAAAAAAAAATAATAATAATAAATAAATAAAATTTATCTAAAATATAAATTTTTTAAAAATTATTGCTGGCTGAATGAATTGGGAAATGAATTTTCATAAATATGTAAGTATTTTGTTCATATTAGCATAATCTTTTTTACAATAATAATGAATATGTAAAACAATTATAAATAGGATCAAGTATAAAAAATATTATTGATAAATAAATAATGACAACAAACATGTATGCTCTAAAACTAATAAAGAGAGAATTCGGGAAATTATCCAGGTAACATTTTAAAATATATTGTTAGCTGCCATATGGATAGGCCAATTTCAGAAATTTGAAAAATAGTAGAAAAAACCTTATTTTGTAAATATCAAGGTATAAAGTTACATATTCAAATTTTCTTCCAGAATAATAGCAATTTATGGTTAAGTTTTACAAAATTTTGGCACAGAAACTTATTTTCTTTATAAATGTAAGTGAACACTTCACAAATTCGAATTACACATTATTAAGTTTTGTGTGTGAAAAATATATAGGAAAAGAAATATAAATGTGCCATGAGAAAGACCAAGTTAGAGTGCACTGAATTTTTACACTTAATTATTCACTTAAAATCCATGGAATAATTTAATTTCACATACAATCAACTTTAGAAAACTTTGGATCAAATCTATACTTACAAATAGTCACATTATATACACACATCACTATTTATACTCCAAGTGAATTCACACATTCCTTAATAGCAAGTATGCTAAAAAGTGATGTAGAAAGTGTACAGTATCCTTCAGCACGTGCATATATTGCAGCATTAAATGCTGTTTTAAGTACAAATTGTTGAGACGTTTCGATTTTAAGTCTGGTATATACCCTTTTACAAACGTGTCATTGCTCAAAAATAACCTAAAAAAACTACATCGAAACAGTATATACAATAATCTCATCGTCTAATAGACTACATATTCCTAAATATATATTTATTTTTATATATACTCTTACAATATGTTTCTATTCAATATAGTGAAAATATTTGGACTCATATATAGAAGATTATGTGTGACGAATAAATATATTTTTTTATACTTTTTCATAACGGTAATCTGGAGTTCATGTGACATTCCATGCCACAAATTCTTTTACAAGAGTTAAACACATTATATGGGAGTTAAATATATCGAGAAATTAGAAAACATTTCCAATCGGCGGGATATAATGTGGAGCAAATCACACACAACTTAATGAAGAAATTAATACAGTTTAAACAGTGAAAATTTTATCAATGGATCACTGTATAAAATGTTTTAAGTACTTACGGCGAATGAATCAGTAAACCTAATCAATAAAACATTCAACTATATAAATTTAGTATTTGTGTATTAATAGTAACTATGTTAGTGACAAAAAAAAGTTGATAATTTGAGAAGGAAAATTTAATCTTTTACATACCATTCATTATCATTTTCAAAATATGTTTTACCAGTTTTAATGTAATGTATTTTATTGTGAAATAGGCTAAATAGTTTTTGAAAATCATACCATTTGATGTATTAGTAAAATGGTCCCTAAAAAAACAATAAATTGCCACATAAGGACCTAAAAGTACTAATTAAGATCATTTTTAGTGTAAATTATATAAAAGAAATTTTTTTCATATACTTCAATTATGAAATAGTATTCAATCACCATGCCGCTTTATTTAAAATTACTTACTTAATGAATACGAATTTAAATAAATTTAAAAAATAACATAAACATTTTAATACTATTTTTTAATTCTAATAACTTTTTTGTACAATTTCATTATTTAGCTAATTTTTTTTTTCACTTATGAGAATGGCTTACTAGTTTATTTTTGTATCCTTCATTTTCTACCAAATCCTTAATCATAGTTGCCAAAGGAAATTAACTATCTGAATAGCTGATTTTGAAGCAGTTGTTATATTTGATAACATAGTAACATTAATACACAAATACTTCTACAAGAAAACAAATGTTAAAAAAATTCAGTAATTTATGATATGCAACAAATGTAAAATAGAAATAAGAACAAGTAATTAAAGTTAAATTATACAGAAAATTTTATAAAAATAGAAAGCTATTATCAATATAAAAAAGCACAATAAATTTTTTTTCAATTTGATACCATATACATACTGGGAAAAAAAAACAATGTTATTCATTTGTCATTTAAACATTTTTTACAACACATATTTATAAAAGTTACATTTGGCTGATTCACAAGTTATATCTTTTTCATATTAAACTAGCTTACTTGAATCTGAAAAATCCTTATATTTAATAAAAATAAGGATGGAATAATTTAATATTTCAAAATAAATTCACAAATTCTATAAAGTTATAATTTAAGTTTTGAAGAAAGAATTGTAGAGAGAACACCATACACAAAGAACACTTTTGCATAAATACATATATTACTGATGCAATACAGCAAATAACCATTTTTCCAAACTTTTTCTAGATTTCATATAAGACTCTTTCAGGAAATAGTATAAAACCTTTATATATTTGAATAAAATCAAATCCAAAGAAAAGAATCGCCATCGCGAGTTTTACAGCACACTAACTCTCTTAAAATTGCTACTAGAGAAAATAGCATTAGGTGACAATAGCCAACGTCTTAGACCCAATAGGAGGAATTTTCTTTCTTTTTTTTTTCGACGAGTAATCTTTCTATAGTTCAGAGGCAGCAAATAAAACCTAAGGCCAACGACGGTAGAAAATCTCGATTCCTGTCGGTACCCAGCGGTTTATCGAATACTTGGAAGAAGAGCCTAACGCTGCAAACGAGGATTTACAACTGGAAGAAAATAGAGCCCCAAGAAACGGCATTTCTGCCTGTTAAGGGATCAAATGTTTATCGGAGGTAATTTTTGTCGCTTGAAAAGGAAGACGAAATAACAGAAGCGAATAAGATGGAGCCCTTAGAGAAAAGAAATGCTTTGAAAATCAAAGAAGTTATAAATGTTATGCCATTAAAAATCGAAAAACATGAAATTAAAAATAGTTTAAACAGTAGGAAAATATAATTAGTTTTGTTTTTATATTTAAATATTTACTATTTTTATCTTTCAATTAAAAATGTCATAGATTTGAAGACAATCAAAAACTCTTAATTTATATGCATATTTTCTTTAAGATTAATCATAGCAATCAATGTAGCTTTGGAATTTTCTTTAATTTTCAGGCAGAAAAAGGGCACATTTTAATTAAAAATTTGTGTGGAATTATTCTAAAATGACAAATTCTTATTTAGAGAACTGCAATATTAAATCAGATAAAATACCCCTCCCAAAGTGCTTCAAAACAATTTCTTTTTGTAGAATTTTATATTTCAAATGTGTTTAAACTATGAGCTGGCTTCATCATAATTCAATGTTCAAAGTAATTTTGAAAATTAGTAAATAAAAAGCATTCCACAGTAATATATGATATCATATGGACGAAATCCAGGTTAATAAATTTTATTTAAAAAACATTATAATTAAATGTAACTGAATTAGAATATAAGAGTTAAACTTATATTCTAAAAAAAAGTAATTTTAAAAAAAAATCCTTAAAATTTTACATTCTTACATAATATTTAAGAAAAAGTCATAAATAAAAATAAAATAGCTTGACTTAGGTATTTTAATAATGATTATTATATTCAAATATATGGATACTAAAAAGGTTTGCTAATTTATATAATTTATAAAAATAAATCCACACTGAGATCACTTTATATATATTTAGAAATAGCACAAAAAAACATACGAAGAGTAACATATATATCATTTCTTAAAAGTACAGAACAATTAATTCATAAAACCTCTGCAAATAGTAAAAAAATTGCACAAAGTCAAACTTGCTTTCTAACGCAAGCGTTAAGGTTTTTCCGTCAACATCAACAGAACAGAATTCAGTTTCAAACTCAACAGAAGAATATTCGCCACGTCACGTAACAAGGACAGCACAAAGTTCAAACAGAGAGGAATGCATTTATAATTAAAGATGGAAACAAGAGTCCTTGGAAACGAAAACAGCTGCTCAAACAACATCTGTTATAGTAGCTGGTCAATGACAGGATAAAGCAAGGACATGTGCTCCGCTCCCTTAATGGGCAACTTGTTGATGGAGTAGTGATGAATCATTTCGGGGATGCTAGAAAATGGGTTGCTGAACTGTCCAAGAATAAACCGGCCGTCGCTGTGAACTATCTTCATGTGCATAAAGCCCCGGGCACTCCTGTTGAAAATAAAATAAAAATTAACAACATATATATAAAGCCGAACAAAATACTTATTAAATTTTATGAATTACTTTCATATTCACACAGACTTGTCGAAAGCATAATGTCCTTTTGACGAATTATATTCGTGTGCATAAGACCATCCATATTATCAAAAACTGCCACCCAGCTTATCTAGTGGTCAGCGTACCTGGCTGCAGATAGGGAGGTCCTGGGTTTGAATTCCGATTCGGGCATGGATGTACTTTCTCTCTCTATCTACCCTGTCTTTGTACTTTCCTAGTATGAATGGGTTGTGAATGGTTGCCCACCCTATAAACGGGTACCTATGGCATGTGTGTGCTGAGGAAATCGGACTTTACACCTAAATATGGTTCAGTTGGAAAAGTGAAGCAGCGCACCGCACGGCACACGACAACAACAACAGTATTGTCGAAATCTGAACTATACTTTTCCTAAAAATACTAATAATTTTATTAAAATATATGTAAATAATATTAATTTTTTTATGCGTATTCTCTTTTCAAACTTCATATTTAACAGTTAAAAATATTTTAAATTTAAAAATTATAATATGAAATCTTTCACATGGATCTTAATTTCCTTGATTAAATCAGTTTTTCTTCCTTTAAGTTTTACAAACTAAATTTTAGTATCGTACGTCGACGATTTAAGAAAAAATTTTGTAATTATTATTTAAAAAAAAAATAATAAAAATAAATAAATAAAATAAAAAAAAAAAACTAAGAATTTAATGGCTTTGCATTTTTAAGTTTTAATTGTAATTAATTTTTCTCTCTCTCTCTCTCAGGAAACTTTATAATTAAATAAGTTAAATACTTCCTAAAATCATAATTACTAACAAAATATAAGTACATACAGATTTTAAAACAGCAAAGAGTTTTAAGCAATTTTAAACTTTTATATCAAATCTATTTTGTATCAGAATAAAAAGAATATTTTAAATTACATGAATTTTGGAAATGTGAAAAACGTTTTTTCCCGAATTATTTTAAACTAAACAGGTGAAACCTATACCTTTTATTTTGAAAAAAAAAATATCATTTGTTAATTCAAATAATCATTTATTTCAATTTACTTTTTAAAATGGAATACAATTATAAGATAATGCAAAGCATTAGGATTATGGCACCAATAATTTTTGAATGAAATAACTGAAACATTATCGTAAGTATATTTTTCAATTATTAAGTACAAAATTTGAAAAGAGAATATCAATAAATTTATCAATTTATCATATGTATACTATATCATGAATTTGTATGTTGTGCAATTAGACTATAATACATCCAAATTAAAAATATTTCATTCGACAATATAGGTTCACTTTAATTGAATAAGACATGTTAATTAGTAAGACAAGATTATAAAGGTGAAAATTTTAATTCCACGATAAATCGCTTTATATTCAGAAAACTTTTCTGAATCTAAAGGGACTTTAGACTTTTAGAATTGAGAATCAGAGTTAGGTAAGAGACGTAGTCAAATATCACTTTACTCTTACTCACTTAGCTTTATATTTTCACTCATGCTGATTACATTTGCAAAATTCAGCCTATAATGCAAATTATATTATATTAAAAAATAATGATAAACTAATCACTTTATCGACATCAAAATATTTAATCATTTATTGATTTTTTTAATACCATAGGCATGAAAAAACAAATATTCATACATATTTTCAAAAAGGAAATAGTACTTTGAAAAGGAATTTTGAAAAAAAAATTATCTTGTGCCTTCTCTTCTTTAAGAGACTACAGGTTTTTAAATCTGGAATCAATACCAAATTTACATTTAAAAAATATCATTTTTTTTTAAAACTATACTTGAAATAAATAAATTGTCACAGTGATTTACTTCATCAAGAAGAACAGAGTGAAGAAACTTTCAGTTACATTCTGATACTAGAATTCGGGAACCACCCACATTTACTCCCCATGCGGGGGTGTCGAGCACGACAAATTGTGATTAATGATATCGCTTCGTGCTATTCCACCGTTGCAGAGGTTCCTTTCTCCCCCCTTTTTTTTTACTTTTAAGATCCCTTTTTCCCTAAGTTGACTTATTCTTTCTTCTTCTTCAGTTGTTCGCGGTAGCGTGTCTGTATGTAGCTTCACGAATAAAGCCTAGTGTTGACTCAGCCGCAATCCCTGTTCCATGTCAAGATAGCTGATTGTTACATTTATTTACTTTTTTCCCCTTTTCCAAGGATTTTTTCCCCTAACGATAAAAGATAAGGTGATTTAAAGAAGATCCGAATAAAACGCCCGAGTTTCCACTTGATCTGGCGATAAACAATGAAACTCGAAGAGTGGTGGATTTTCGGTATTAGTCTAAGTTAATTTGGTGAAAGTAACAACCTTCGTTTTAAAAGACATGCAATGCAAACATCATTCAGAAGATAAGAGTCTTTGAGTTGTTATCTTTAAATGAATAAACGATCCGGAGAGTATTTGAAAATTCAATTGACTTAGACAAGTAGAAAAAAAAAAATCAGAATTTTTCATTTGAATGTTGTGTCAATATTTTGATAAGGAATTCCCTTTTTTTTTCTTTTTTAAAGTAGGAGAAATAGAATCATATTTTTAGAATAAATAACAGAAAAAATGGATAGAAAAGTCTTTTAGACATAAAGAAAAAGGTAAAATTCAAAACATGGCAAATGCTTTAATGCAATTTTTTCTCATTTAAAATTTAAAAGTTAATCAGGTTTTTTTCCTAAGAAAGAATAGAGATATAGAATCATATTGTACAAATATATAAAACTGAAAAAAAAATAACTTAAAAGTTTTTTAAATATTAAAATAATATTCGAAAACTAGGAGAGTAAATCAACGCAGAACTTATTTTTCATATTCAAACGTATTATTTCATGTTTAACTATATTGTTTCATGCCTAGTATTATTTTTATCAGTTTAGAAGAACATCTACACTACCAATAACACAGCATATGTTTACATTACTGTGTTTTAGCCGAATAATAGCTTTCCTTATTATAACTAAGAAAAGTTACTGGTTTAAAAATGGAATATAGGTTAACAAACTACATAAAAATATAACGGAAGCATTTATAGGTTATATTTTTTTCAATTTACGACAGTACTTCAAAATTATTTACAAAATCTGATTAACTTATCGTTTTTCTCACTTTTCTTTTAGATTGTTTGGAACAAAAACTCTTTTATTACACAGGAAGCATATGAATATATATATAAATTAGACACTTTTCTTTCTTTTTCTTTTTTTTCTTTTTTTTTTTTTTTTAAATTTAGAAGTTTTAAGTATTGGTAAATACTGTTAAAGAATTGATTTCTAGCTTTTAAGCAAGAATCGAAATAAACGAATTTGTAACCACTAATATTTTTTCTACATTTTTTTTCTATTTGAGCATAGAAAAAGTATTTTCTGATGATCGGGAATAAAATCGAGACAGCCAATGAAATTAATTGAGAAGTGTTAGTCAAGATGAGAAAACACAGATCGTGTAAAATGTTTAAACTTTAAGTTACATAAAATAATACCAGTTGCTAATTTCACACTGTATTGTAGAGATAGTGCAAAGTATATAGAGTAATTAATGGTGGACTGAATAATTAAAAATAATGATTAATTAGTAAGGATACATAATTTGAAGTTACCGACCGACAAAGGCTCATATATTAGTAGAGATATATAAGTTGCGACAAGTGGTCATGTATATATATATATATATCTATATAAAATATATATAATATAATATATATAATATATATATATATATATATATATATATATATATATATATATATATATAATATATATATATATATTATATAATATATATATATATATAAATTGCCGAAAAGGACTCGTAATATTCCTCTTTTTTCGAGTGCTAGTGAGAAAAATCTGAAGTTACAAGCGGTAACGACTACAGCTATGCTTACACAGAAACATTCATGAACAAACACGAATATTACTATACACATTATAAAAATATAATACAATTTATAGTAGTGTGTGTATGTGCATGCTTGAATAAATACTAGAACTTCTGCATACGAAATTCAAAGTTCCTTTTAAAAGTTTTATGTAAATATCAAGATTTTAAAGTACGAGATTCTAAGTGATGTTGGAAAAATAACTTTTAATCGATTATGCATTATTATTAAATGAATTTATTTTGAGAATAAAATACAGGAAAGGTGATAAGATTGAATGAAAATATATTTCCTGAATAATACAATCTCATGTATTAAACATCATTATTTAAAAATAGTAAAAGAGAAAACAATCTCTGTATGGTAATACTAGAGACAGACGTTATATTATATTTGTACAAATTGAAATATTTATTGCAAAATTATGTATTTTGTGTGGTACATTACAACGATCTAAAACTATCAATAATGTTCATTAAATTTCACAATGTAAATAAAATCTATGATTGATTTCTAAAAATGACAGCATCAATTGAGATCAAGTTCTGTGAACAACGTTTTATCTTATCAATGAAATAAATAAAATTATGTGTTTTAGATTTTTTTAATTTTTTGTTTCCAAGTAATTTCACATGAATAGTTTGACATTAATTTCAAAATAAATAGCACATAAAGAGATTTATTTATATAAACATCAAGAATCTAAGGTAAAAAACATAAGTTAAGCTTTTAATGAGATGTTTCTTAACTTCAAAAAGTGAAAGAAAAGTTCCATTTCGAAATGTAAAAAATAATCCTTGATTCATCTCTGCAAATGACAGCATTCAACAAATATTGAGGCCAAGCAGCATTAAAAATGCAAAGAGACAGACATAGCAATAAAGTTTCTGATAAGGAATGAACCCAATTATCCCCTTTTTTATTTTTTATCCCTTGCATTTCTGGATCTCAAACTCCAACTTAATGAGCAGATGGACGTAAAATGTTAAATAATAACACAATAAACAGACCCTTCAAGTAACTTTTTTTTACCTTTTACACTCTTCTGATCAAAAGGAGAAAGGGAAAAAAAATCCCTTTCAAGTCGTCCCAGATCGTTAAGAATCACAGCACTCATTAACATTTAGGGAGCAACAGCTTAATCCAAGAGGGAATTCCCCATTTACTAAGTGTCATGGAACCATTAGGCTGGCTCGGACGTTTAATGACGTTAAGACCTAATTAAATATATAAAAATGCAGACTCCATACTAATGAGCCCGAACGAATGGTAGACCAATGTAGACTACTTCCATGGCTTTTTCATTTATTTGCTTTATTTTTTATTATTTTAAAAGGATTAGATACAACTACAGAACAAAAGAGTAATCAAAATCAAAAGAGAAATTAAAATTCTATTTTCTACCGCCACATAAGAAAATTCGAGAAATATAGCTGATTAAAGATAAACATAAAAGACTTAGGTTCTTAATTCTCTTTATAAAAACAAACTTTTAAACAGCAATATACATCTTAATTTACAAAACAAGATAAAATTATTAAGAGGTATTATGAACCAAGGAATAAAGAGACAATGTTGCATAATAAGTACTGAACTATACTATAAAATATACTGGTAGTTAAGGTTTGATTTGTTTTGTATTCTGCACTGTGGTCTTTTCTTTCTTCCAAAGTTGAGCTTGATAAGGCATCTTAAGTTTATAAAGTGATTTCACAAGCACAGTAAAATTTTCACTTCGGAATAGGATTTGGATTGTTTATAAATCTAGGAATACTTTTTGTAAAGGAGACAAATTCAACGGATTCAATTCTAAGTTCAACAGTTTAAAATAGAACTACTGATAATAATAATTAAAAAAAAAAAACGTATTTATCAGTGGTCAACATCGATTGACACAGTTATACTCAACGTTCTCACCCAAAATAGGAATTGAACACATAAGCTGTTGAATTAAAGGACAGAGGACTAATCTCTCAATTAACTTTATGACACAGCTAAGATATAAACATTACCACACATATCGCGCATTAATTTTACACACATGATTAATTATGAACACATCAAGCACGTGTACACACAAAGTACAAAAAGAATTGCTTATTTGTAGTTTCAAAGAAATTTATACAATTTTTTAAATGTATATGTAACTACTAAATTAAAGACAAAAATGTATATAATTTTAACTTTTAAACCAAAAATTAATATATTGCAGAATATGGCCTTAGAAATAAATGTTTATCATAATAAGTTATTAGTTTTGGGCTGAATATTTTCGTCGACCTAAGCCGTTCAACCATTTTGTAGTTCTTAATCAACGTCAAGGTATTAAATATAAAATAAAATAAAAAAACCCAATATAACAAAACTTAACTTTGAACGAAAAACTCGGAAATATGTTTTTTACACTCTTTCTTCCCAATTTTGTTTAACCGAAAGCATAACCAAAGTGATACAAATCATTTCAAGAGTGTATCTGACCAGAACTATCAGAATATAGCAGCACATAAAAAGGCAATTAAAAATTAATGGAGTTAATAAAGTATAGTTTATAAATAGTTGAGAAATGTGTTAAATATTTCTCAATATTGTCGATTTAACAGAATTTGTTAAGTGTGGAGGTAGTCCATAATTAACCCATAATGTTGAATTACTGTTGCTATTAGGAAGATACGATCCTGTATCTTCAGCAATGTGTAACTTATAATAAATAGCAGATGTAAATTGATCATTAGGTACGAAACTATTGCAACTACTCTGTTAAGCAAAGAAAGATTATACGTCTTTTTACTTTCAATACGCGAATCTGTGGAGCTGATTTAAGAGAGAGTTTTCAGTTTTCACTCTCCGCAAATAGTTAAAAGAACGACTATATGCAATGTTTTTACGAAAACCAAATCATGGTGAATGTATAGATGTTTCATCACAGTTTAGGCTGTTAGGATATCAAGATACTTTGCCTATTTGCATACAGTTATTTTTTTTAGTTCAACAATAAACGATGATATGAAACTATATTAAATAATTACCTCTGAGAAACGTAAAAGAATCTTCCCTCCCAGGAATACAGTGAACAAGTGACTGTTTAGTGTCCTCTTTTTTTGCTTACTAGTAATTCCAATCAAAGTCATGGTTCCCTTTGATTGGCAATAAAATTTGCATACGAAATTGATTGTCTGGCCAAATAATCAATAGGTAAATGCCGTTGAATGTAGGTAATACTGTATAAGTACTGCCACAGAATATTTTGGACAATTTTATATATCTTGAAGCTGATTCATTCGTTGTGCGATTGGTTAAAGAGCACATATGTGTGCATCAGACATTGGATTTTTAAAAACGCGGATTCGACATTGATGCATAATTTTTTTTACCAAGATTTAAATTCAAATATTGTATTTCAGAAACATTCAATCATTATTATTAATGCTTTAGAAGAAATCGAGTTTTTAAAAGCATTTTTACCAACCCACATTTCACATAACTTTTGTATCAGAATCTTTACTTCTGAAGCAAAATTTGCACAAGCGCTCTTTTAATTTTATTTTAAATTGTAAAATGCTATCCAATTTCAAAGTTTCCTTTTGTAAAACTTTAAATAATTATTTCAGAGATAATATACAGTTGGCAAAAAAAAGTATTAGAACAGAAGGAAATTTTAAGTTTTCAAGGTAATAAACATGAAACGTTAATCACATAGTATTTATATTATGTAATACTTTTAGATAATTACTCATGGAATAAAAAACAAATTTTTAGAATCAATAGGATTAAAAAAAACTAAAATAAAAGGTTTTGCATTGCAAAAAAAGTATTAGAACATCGGACTTCACTATTGAATCATACGTAAAATAAAATGACTAATAATTCAAACGTGATACTAATGCATGGTATGTAGTCCTTTAGCTGAAATTACTACATCCAGACGTCTTGGCATAGATTCCACTAACTTTTTGGTGACATGCTGGTCCAGGCATCTTGCAAAGCTTGCTTTACTTGTTACTAGGGAATTTTCTCACTTTTCATTCAATAGATGCCAGAAATTTTCTATAAGATTCAGGTCTATAGAGCATTATAGGACAGTGGGGGAGTTACTTCGGGGAGCATTATATAATAGCCATTCTTTGGATTTGTTGGCAGTATGTTTGGAGTCTTGATCTTGTTGAAATATGAATGTCTTCTCTAATACTAATTTTTTGCACTATCTTCCAACTTATCGCGTAACACATCAAAATATGACAAAGCTGTCATATTATTATCAATGAATTGGAGATCTCCAATTCCGTTGTAAGCCCATATTGCGCAAGACCATGACATTCCCTCCTCCGTGCTTTATAGCTTTCTGTACATTTTGGGCCTGAAAAGCAGTTCCTTTTCTTCACCAAACTGTGACCACGTGTTTAGGTTTGAAAATTTCAGATTTACTCTCGACGGAAAAAATTACATTTTTCCAGAAATCTAATGATTTATTTTTATAATTTTTCGCAAATTCTACGTGTTTCTTCCTGTTGATTTTTGAAATAAAGGGTTTTCTTCCTGGCCGTCTTCTTTTTAACCAGCATTATGCAATATATTTCTAAATGTTTGAGGTGTTACAACTTTTCCTGAGGTTGATTCAATATTTGCGGCCAACATCCTTGCACTTCCTGTCAAATACTGTAGGGCATCTTAAACAACTTGTCGTTTTTCTCTGACAGAGTCAGTTGCTTGATCTCCCCGATCTTGGGCTATTATCCACAATCACAATTTCTTTTTTAGAATGTTGCGAATTAAGCAAAGTGAAACATTCAACTTACATGAAATTTCTCGAAATGTTTTGCCACCATTGTGCAGGTGAACGATTTGTTCTCTCTTTGCAAGGGAAATCTCTTTTCTTTTGGGTGCCATAGCAGGAAAAGTCCACGTAAACTGAATTTCTACAAATTAGCAGTGAATGAGACAAGTGCTCTTGACATGGATGCGGTTGAAAATTACCATGAAAGTTTAATGACGTCACCAGCAATACAATTTGCATGTTTCTGTCTCTGTTGTAATACATTTTTTGTGATGCAAATTTTATTATTTACTTAGTTTTAATTTTCTACGAAAATCATTTATAAGCTGATTATACGATTTACTTGATTTTATTAACTTGAAAACTATAAATTTCTCACTGTTCTAATACTTTATTTACCAACGGTAATTCTCGTTTATATATTTTCTTTTTAGCTGAAACAAAACTATTTGCTGTATAAACTTCTCCCATATATGCCTTAACATATTACAAAAAAAAAAAAAATGTGTCAAATTAGCTTATTTTATTTTTATTAGTCTCATATAAGAACGTAAATCATAAAATTCACGAACATATTTAAGAAAATTAATGATAATAAATCAACAAAAGTTTAATTTTTACTCCAAAATTACAAAATACATGTTGCATACACATTGACTGCATTTGAATGAAGAACACCAAAAATAGTATCTTAGTAAAAAGTGTATACATTTCAAATTGACTCTAATTTAGGTAGTTAACTACAAATATATTTATAATGAATACAGCATATATTGTTTAAATTCAATATTTTCTTTCACATATCATATATAAATTACTAAATGTTTAAAAAAGGGCATCTTAAATTTGACTTCATAATTTTGAATCATGGTTAAACAGGAAAGTCAACATTCGAGTTAACAATCTATCTTTTTAAGCACTGATAAAGGGATGTTACGGAATGTCTACGGACGGATGATATAAATAGATTAACCCAGACTAATAGTATGTTACCCACCATGGAACTCTTATATTGTTCTGATAAACCATATAAGTTCGAATGTCGATATTATATAAGAATCATATATGGTTCACCATGGAACTCTTATACGGCTCTTATAAGGTCAACATTCAAGTTAACAATGCCTTTTTAAACACTGTGGGCAGGGATGTTGTGGAATGTCTTCACGGACTGATGATACAGATTCACTCAGTCCAACAGTCTGATGTCCACCATGGAACTCTTCGGATTAATTCTGATAAATTTAAACAGTAATTTACTTTTCTAAAATAAATTGCACAACTTTGGTTATAGGTTACTATATAATAGTACTAGGAAGCAAAATGAAACTATAATTCGTCTACTTACTTGAGAGACAGAGAATAATCCTGTTTAGAACTTTCGCTGTTCCTCACCAGATAACTGCCTTCCTTGAGCACCCGAAGTAAGTTCTCCGCGTCCAGCCGACTAATGGACCCGTGGTACCACCTGGTACAAAAAACAATATCATTAAAATGGTTGATACCATTTTAATACCATTAAAAATTTGGAATGCATACAAGTGCTTAGGTTAAACATTTTGCAACAAATAATTGGCAATAAGGACATTTCAACTGTTTTTGGGTTATACATAAAATTTTATGGCAATTACTATGTACAAATCCAATTACACGCGAAAAAATACACCATATACACTACTGGCCATTAAAATTGCTACACTAGGAAGAAATGCAGATAACAAAATGATATTTATTGGACAAATATATTATACTAAAAATAACAAGTGATTAAATTTTCAAAAAATTTGGCTGTATAGATCCTGAGAAATCAGTACACAGAACAACCACCTCTGGCAGTAATAACAGCAGTTATACGCCTGGGCATTGAATAAAACACAGATTGGATTGCATGTACAGGTACAGATGCCCATGCAGCTTCAACATTATGCCACAGTTCATCAACCGTAGTGACTGGCGTTTGCTGACGAGCCAGTCGCTCGGCAACCATTGACCAGACGTTTTCTATTGGTGAAAGATCTGGAGAACATGCTGGCCAGGGCAACAGCCGAACATTTTCCGTATCAAGGAAGGTCCGTACAATACCAGCAACATGCGGTCGGGCATTATCCTGCTGAAACGTAGGGTTTGGCAGGGCTCGAATAAAGTGTAGAGCCACGGGTCGTAACACACCAGAAATGTAACGCGCACTGTTCAAAGCACCGTCAATGCGAACAAGAGGTGACCGAGACGTGTATCCAATGGCACCCCATACCATCATGCCAGGTGATGGGAGAGTATGACGATGACGAATGCACGCTGCCAGTGTGCGTTCACCACGATGCCGCCAAACACGGATGCGACCATCATGATGCTGTACACAGAACCTGGATTCATCTGAAAAGATGACATCTCACCATTCGTGCGCCCAGGTTCGTCGTTGATCACACCATTGAAGGCGCTCTTGTCTATGACGCAGCCATGGTCTCCAAGCTGAGAGTCCATGCTGCTGCAAACGTCGTCGAACTGTTCGTGCAGACACTTGTTGTCTTCCAAACGACCCCATTTCTTGACTCACGGCTCGTGACGTGGTTGCACGATCCATTACGGCCATGCGGATAATATGCCTGTCTTCTCGGCTGCTAGTGATAGGTGGCCGTTGAGATCCCGCATGGCGTTCCGTATTACCGTCCTGAACCCATCGATTCCATATTCTGCTAACAGTCATTGGTTCTCGACCGACGCGAGCAGCAATACTGCGATAAGATAAACCGCAATCCCGGTACGCTACAATTCGACCTTTATCAAAGTCAGAAACGTGCTGGTACACATTTCTCCTTTTTACACAAGGCATCACAACAACTTTTCACCAGGCAACAACGTTCAAATGCAATTTGTGTATGAGAAACCGGCTGAACAATTTCCTCATTTAAACACAATGTAGGTGTCGCTACTGGCGCCTGCTTTGTCTGAATGTGCTGAAAAGCTAATCATTTGCATATCACAACACCTTCTTCCTTTCGTATAAATTTCACGTCTGTAGAATGTCGCCTTCTTGGTGTAGCAATTTTAATGGCCAGTAGTGTATTCCAATTAAAGGAAATATAAATTTATTTGTGAGACAGATTTCACTTAAACTTGATATACACTTTATATTATTTCATCATTTGTAAATTTATATATATTTCATTGATAATAATGGAATAAATTTTTTTAGCTCAACATAACTTCTACTGTTACCCTTAGAAAGATTAAATAACATAAATTTAATTTTAGAAAAATTAAATAATCACATTTTATTGACGATTACACTGTATAACTGAATTTTGAATTCAAAGTAGTTAATTTTATTTTAATTTACAAATATATCAAGTAATTATTTCTATGTAAAAACTATTATTCTGATAAAAGATATCGTATAAATCTGATTCACAAAAGCCTTGTATGTAAACTTTATAAATGAGTCACCGAATATAATAATTCATGACAACTTTTAAATTACAAAGGGTAATCACTTTTTAAAATAAACATTGTGTGTAAAAGAATCGAGCGATCGTGGTATATTTCTATTTCAAAAATTTAATAAAACTCAAATGATATTCAACAACTATAGGTAAAGACAAACTAACAATTAATCGAAATCAAATCATACTGACAATAGGAATGATTAATCCCTATCGATAGAATCAAAATACGTATTTACACATTCTATACAAATCAGCAACTAATTACTTCTTTTTACAGATGGCGCTCTCAGCGTTGCAATGGGATTATTTCACATTGTGAGCGTATACCTAATTTCTCAACTGCAAACATAATATTTAATTAACAAACAAATAAGTTAGAAAATATTACACTAAATAACAAGTAAAAAAAGGAAATTGAAGATATTAACAAGTTTGTTTACAAGTAAAGAGTATTCGATGGCATTATTTTAAGAAATATTATTTCGAGAACTAAAATTTCTAGATATTGCTTCATATTTGAAATATAATAACATGTGATGCTTTTATGTCAAAAGCAATTTGCATACTACAAGGATTCTTCATAACATTGCCTTGAGACCAATTTAAGCGAGCGCACTTAATTAGGAAGACGGCGTCTCCTGTTGCAACAGCAGCATCAGCACAGGAAGCGATCAAAAGGTATTGAGCATCATGTCCAACTAATTACACCCTCGGCCTGAGAACAAAGGACTCCGCGTTCAGGAACCGGGCAATATTAATTCCTTTCTAGTACAGCATGTCTTAGACAGTCCTTTTAAGAGCATCCGGATCCTGCGGAATTACAAAGGAAGTTCAGTCCTCAGCCTATCCAAGAATTGAAAGCAATCTTGTCCTTTCGGTTCAATAAGCCTTCTGAAGGTTTGAGGGGGGACGAAGCGTAGACGGTCCCCCCCCTGCAGAGATAAGAGGGAACGTCTTGCCCTTTTGGATTAAGGAAGCTAATCCTCTTATTGTTCTGCTGGGTACACCAGATAAGGAGCTACAGGGGGCAGGGAAATAAGAGACGATGTTTGCCCAAGAGATGTAAAATTCGCGGGGGACCTTGAAGGACCAGTCATATTTGCAAATAAAAGAGGTTCCTAACAGCTGCGCTTTTTTTTTCTGCAGTTCGTAATAACATCATAATGAAGTTCCATTAGGATGAAGCAAATAGGCTTTCAGCGGATTCTTTGTCAGTAAGAAATCTGCTTCATTTAATGAGGTGAAAAAAAGATCTTATTTTTGGCTTATAAAATGATATTAATTGTACTAAAACAAAATAAATCTTCTTTTCCATAATTTTCATTTGCTAAGAGCATGTTGAATTTGATATTATAAACTCCTCACACTATAAATTAATAATAATTTCTACTTTAAAGATAAATTTTATGTTACTAATTTCTAAATAATTATAATTTTTAGTAATTTATAATTCGTAGCTATAAAAAAGTATTTTTTATTTGTCAAGTTAATGCTAGATTATCAGAATTTCGGAATAAAATTATTAGCAATTTTGTGCAACATATTATTTCAATTTAATTATGTTTATCAAGAACATAAATACAAATAAGCATACATATTTTTTACTTCATTTATTGTTCAGTGCACACACCCAAGTCACTTAAGCCTTTATCCTGTATCACTTTAAACATTCCACAACTATAAGACTTAATAGAATCATAAAACTGTATGTTATGACAATCGAGTTGTGTTACGAAATGTGTGAATTTCAATTTACAACATTTTTTTATTAAGATCTTAAATAAAAATATTCTTTAATTATTATTCAAAGCATTTTACATTTGGAATATTACTATACATTGTATAAATATTTATAAAGTATATATAATTGGTCCAGTTATTAACACACACACACCATAATATTTCATACGCATATGTTCATCATAAAATAAATTTATAAAATTTTTATCAGATATTCCATTATTTGTGGAAAACATAAGATTTTTTAGATATTGACATCGGTTTAAGCATGTATATTTCAAAGGAAAATAAGGTTTGAAAGACAGAAGAAGTATTTTTGTTCTTAAAACTGGAAGAGAATCCACTTGCCCTTGTTTTTCTAAAGTCAGTTCTGCATCCACTTTCTCCCCCACAGCATTGAAAGCAGCACAACCGAAATTAAGGGACAGATTTTGTCTGGCTTTCCTCGGAGAATCTGAATTAAGATTCAGGTTGAGGTTTGGCCTGGAAGAGAGCCCTGGAAGAAACAAGATATACCTTTAACTACCAAGAAAAATAACTAAATATAATGCCACAAAAATTATCTTAATATTTGCAACAAATGAGCCGGTATCTAAATATGACTAATAATCTGTCTAAGAGTGTTTTCATAAAGTGGTAATTTGTCAAAGAAACGAAGTGCACTTGCAATATATTGCAAAACACATTTTGTTAATGAAAATCCTAAAAATATTAATGGATAAGGTGACGTCGAATAGAAAAAGAAAAGTTAATTCGGTGGTATGACATGTAATAAGGAACATCATTATAACAAAGTACTTGTAATATACGAAATAACTACAAGATCAAAATAAAAATGTAGAATAAAATTAAATGCAATTTTTTAACATGATTATAATATAAAATTGGCAACACATTTTTTTGTAGTCTTTTTGTAATCATGTTGCCAAACAATTGTTTTTCCGACCTTTTAGCACTTGACTTCAGAGATTTTATAACGATGTATATACGTTCTCTATGGTATTTAGAAATTGTTTAAATTTATAAATTATTTGCCACACACAAATCATTAAAAATTTCTCTTATAATATAAAATACAAAAAATACATATGGTAAAACTGTTCGCAATAGTTTCTATTTGCTTATGAATTTAAAATTTTTGAGATATCCGTAAAGATATGTTTTTCATTTTACTTCGGAGTGAAACTTTTCAGAGTACAATTTAAAATAACTTAAAATCTTGGATGTATAAAAACAAAATCAAAATGCTTCAGTTTTCCAATAGTAAAATTAAAATCTTTTTTACACGAAAATTTTTGAAGGAAAGTCAACATTTCAAAAAGATATATTTTTGAAGATTTGTTGGAATAGAAATAGTTGCACACAAAAATGCTTTGCGCGTTTCTAACGACTTTATGAGATGTTAAAGTTGCTAAATGAAAATCCTATGAAGTAAAGGATGTTATAGATTACAAGCACCATGTAATGCAAGCACAATATTATACTGTAATTAAATTAAAAATAAGAAGGGAAATTTCCTATAAACAAGTAACTAAATTGGCGTTTCCCAAAACTTAAACATTTTTAGTATAAATACTTTATACTAAAAAGAGATAGAGACTGAAAATCAGAGAACGCATGCGCACATGTGTGTTCATTAGTAATGAAAGTCAGAGAATGCACGCGCACGCGTGTGTTCATTAGTAATGAAAGTCAGAGAATGCACGCGCACGCGTGTGTTCATTAGAAATGAAAGTCAGAGAATGCACGCGCACGCGTGTGTTCATTAGTACTGTAACTAAGAAAATTATTTGTCAGTTACATTGCTAAAGAACCTCCAGATTCAATTTCACATCTATGATTAACAAATAACATTTTCAACTTGAATAGAAATAATGGGTAACGTAAAATGACCAAACGTTATCATTGTGAGTGTGGGTATATTATACATACTTAAAAAATAACTTAAAATTTATTTACAATAAGCATATGGTAAAAATTTCATTTTTATACATTCAAAATCAAGTAAATTTAATATTTGATTTCAAAATACACAATTAAAAATAATCTATTAAATTTCTGAGTTAAAAAACTATATGCATTGCTTTTTGATAAGCAAATTATAATTCAAATTATTGCTGACCATAGCTGTTTATCATATTTTGTGCTGTTTATCATATTACGTATAATATTGAAGCACTACAAAAACATATCGCAAATTAACAGAAATAAAATTCGAGATTTATATGTATGTGCTTAATGTGATTCTGTTGTGTTAATAGAAACAAATATTTCACTAAAAATATTTGCAAAAACGTGTCTAAAACTTCCAATCTTAAAATTCTCGAGACGTATAGTTTAGTATAATAGTAATTTGTATTATTCTTCATTAAAAAAGTACTGCTTGTGCTATTGTACCTGATTTTTTCAGAATAAAACTCAAGATTCAACTTTCCTATTGAAAAAGTTATTAAATGCCTTAATTTATTAGTTTAGATAAACTATCAAATATGGTACTTATTTAGGTGTTTATAAATCAGAACATTTAACAATTCTCAACTCACTCTTTTCATTAATTATGTAACGAATAACATTATAATTTTATTTAAATACCGCAAAAATAAATGCAAAGCACTGAAATAATATCGCCACGTGTCACTTATAAAACCTCGCTGATTAACTCTTGAAAATCATAACCGTAATCAAAAAGTGTTCCCTTTCGAACGAAACTGCCCGGTATTGATTCTGACTCGAAGCAACAAATTAACGAGGGGGAAAAAGCCGAGTGGCCATTAGTAGTTTTAAACCGCCACATTAAACCCACATAAATAGGAATGGAAATTAGATCAACTAAATAAAACTCTCTAGATGGAAAATTTAAAGTACCCAAGAACTTTCCGGACAATTGCCCAGGAGCTATAAAACGAGACTTAATAGCGGTGATTAATTCCAGAAAGCCGACTCTTAAATAGTAATACAAATGGGCATTATTCACAATTAGGACTTCATTTGGGGCATTTATTCTCAATTTTTAAAGCAATTCGAAAATACAGGAAGCTCTTGGAGCGTGTCGTTTGCTTTAATCCGTTTTGCTGACATACAATTATTTTAATTCTTATCAGATCCTATGGAAAAAAATGAGTAAGCATTCAGTTTATTAAAATTTTATTAATTTCTATTTCCTTTCTCAGTACATGCATTACACAACGCTGAAACGATAAGAAATAATTAAACGAATTAAGTGGAAATCCATAATATTCTTGACTAATGAAAAGATATAGTTAAAAAAATGAATTAAAAATACATGAAACACTGAAAATGTAAAATCTAGAAGACCAAAAAGAAATCTATAAGGTTCTTTCTATCAATAAAAGCAAGTAATTAGACAACGTACAGAGCATAACTTAATAGTTAGGCTGTTGAAAATATATTTGAATATCCTCTGCATTTTGTATTACACAAAGAATTTTCGCAGATAGACAGCCACGTTAAAAAAAATTTCCAATTCAAAAACCCAAAAATTCCCAGTCATTCATCGGGAGTGTTTTGTCCACATAAAAAACTCACCATATATCTCTGTTCTTCAATATTGGATAGGAATAACCTGCTGTTTAAAAGATCTAACTGGGAAACTCAAAGTTAAAAAGAAAAAAAAAGGTTATAATGTAAAAAACTCGATTATAAGATATACTGAACAGTTGAAATATTGTTACATGTGTTTACAAACATTTTATGTAAATTAAAAAGTGAAATTTGCGATTCGTATAAATTAGGCAATAAATATTTGATATTAACTTCAAAACAATTATTAAAAAATTCTAAGAATTAAGTACGTTATTAAAGGAAATACTAAATGCTTACAAACAGACGAATTGCTCTTTCACAGTTCCTTGGTATAGATGATAAAATATTCTGCTTTTACAGTTTCATATTAGCAGAAAATGTCTACGTAAAAATTAAGCTTAACACATTAAAAACATATTCAAACAAGAACTATACATACATACATACATATATATATATATATATATATATATATATATTATGATATTTGCTAGAACGTTCTCAAGTAAGATAATTTGCGTTGGAAAAAGTTTAGGAAATATATTTTGACGCTAAATAATAGCCTAACGGTTGAAGATTGCTATAAGGCTTTTTAATATTCACTCTACGAATAAGTCATTCTGAAAGAACTCTTTTGTAGGCAGTATATTCATGTATCCAAAGAGAGGAACTAAGTACAAGTGCCAGGACTAAGTTTGGTGGGGATTTTTTTATGCAAATGGCAACCTGGTTTTTTATTACATCATAGATATGGGGACCTATAAGAATTATGCAGAAAATACTATTTTGGCAACCCTAATATTAACGTTATCCTGCATGTCACAATACTTCATCTTGGCGACCTTTCTTCACTGCCAAGAAATTTAGAATTTTTTATCCTGGATTATATGGCACCTCTGCCGAGGAACTATGGAAAACACTCAAGCAATGCTCCGGTAGTTATGAATAGTGAGTGTGGGTCTTTTCCTGACCTAATGGTAGGAAATCATTCTTGAGAGTTTTCCGGGTTTTATTGCATGGCGAAATGTAAATACGGCTTACTATCACTGAAAAGTCCTCCCTGAAGATAGTTACGCGGTGGTGGTTAAGCACCTTACAATAACCTTAGTCCGCTTGGCAGTTTACAACGCGTCGTCTAAGATACAAAAAGTGGATGTGATATTTATTGAGATTTGTGCTCCAGAAAACATCAACGGAAAACCCATCTCTTCTGTCCAACAATAGCTGGGATTCAACCAAAGATTTTCCATTTAGAAATGTACAATCTTACTACTAAGATACTGCGATCCAATAATTTACAAAGATTTTAATAATTTAGAATATAGTCATTCGATACCAATTTATACATTATTCAGGAAATAAATGAAATATTTAGGTTAAACATTTCATTCAGCGTAAATTTCTTTTAACATATGATAAAAATAAGTTTATTCATAAATGTATCAATGAATAAGTTCAGAATGAAAGACAAATTTCATTTTGAAACATCTCATCAACAACAAAATTATCTTCGCCCAATCTTCGATCATTGGAACGGATAAATTATCAACGCATCGATAAACATTCATTAAAACAAGCACGCTTCATTAACTCCATCTGAAAGAGAAATAACATCCATTGCACATTGTTCGCTGCAGCTTTATAACAATTCAAAAGATAATGAATAATGATGCTGAATAGGAAAACGGTACTCAGTACTTTCCACGTTTAGAAAACTTGCCCCGATTCCTCGTTTTAGGTATGGCATTATCACAATAATAGGCGCTCACAAAGCAAGCAGGGCTGCTATTTGAATTTACGTATTCGGTAAAAAGTGAAAGGTGAGTTATGCAGAAAATAAATTAAAAGTGCTTAGTATCTGATGGAGTTTTCTTTGCTATTTGAATCAACAATTAAGATTCATATGTGCACTTTTATTTTTCAATTAATTTCATTTTGCGTTTTTATTAAATTAATACAAAAAAGATTTAATTACACCCATATCATTTTTAACAGCCACTACATTTTTCTTTAAAAATTTATTTCTTTTCATACGTTAGGTTATATTTAAAATAAATATCTGGAGTTCGTATGAGAAATTAGTATTAATTGTAGATATCCAAGAAAGATCTCCCATTGACTCTGAGCCGAAATGGAAAGTGAGTGATGCTTTAGAGTTCAGTTCAAAAATAAAGGATTTGATTCCCCTCTTAAGCGTAAGTTGATAACGATTTGGGATATACTTTATAATGCACATCCTGGTATAATTATACCTTGAGTTCAAACATTGATAATAGATTGATAAGCAAATCAGAGTAGAATCTTACACAGAACACGACACTGCATCTTATTTTATGGTAAATCCAATTTATTTTAATTAAACATAGTTTCTACTAATTTTATAGTGTAAACAACTGTTGTACAAGTCAAAATCAAACGCTACAATTTTCTTAGAAGAAAGCACTTTCTACATACACAAATTTATGATTCAATTTGGAAGCTGAGTGCCAGATGCCAGTACCCAAGGTAAGACGCACGTTTGTAAATTGCCATGGAAACAAATAAACATTCGAAAAGCAGAGGGAAAGTATTTAATGATCCAATGGAATAATAAAAGCAATGCCATAAAAGGGAGGGACGTAAGGTAAGCAAGATACCAAAGCCGGAACACATGAATAAGCGATACGCTCTATTATCTTTTAATGCTACATCGAATCAACTTTAAATGCCCAGCTCCAGGATTTGGTTTTATCATTGGAGGACGGAAATGAAAGCATTAACTTGGATGCCAACTCTTTAATAGTGAAGCAATCGCATCTCAGAGAATCCGTTTGTCACCTAATTTGGAGACAGTACTTCCCTTGATGGAAAACTAACGACTGGCAGATAGTCGCCGCACATTTCACGTGGCCCATTAATTAGATAGGCGGAGAGTGTTTCCAGGAGAGTACTGTAGCAGCTCGGTGGGGGTTGCCTTGGAAAAATATACATTTTAAATTGCGATAATTCAAAAGGGGTGCAAGGAACGTTTGTTTATAAATTATGTAGAGGAATGTTATGTGTTACAATATACATTCAATGAGTTGAAAATGGAAAAGTAGAAATCGTTTTATGAGTTACCTAAAGTGACATCTTAATGCGGAAACTTGACTAACTGCAGTACAGAACTAAAAATTTGAAGATTATTGCATACTTTCTAAATTGATAAGAGGCATGGTTTGCTTTTAAAACTAATGTGCATTTTTGCACTAGAAGGTAATTACGATCTGGATGGACAAAAATCGGATTCTAAGCCACTATAAATATCCATACTCGAAGTGGGAAATCAAATCCATCAATGCAGGTAAAAGAAGCATTACAAAAATCAAAATTATGACGACTATTTTGTAGACAAAATTGCGCAATTGAAACAGTTTAAAACAATGTATGGAGCAAATGAATTAAATATACTCACATATATTACTAACTTCTATAATTTCAGAATATTTATCATACAAAAATCAAAGAAAAATTTGTAAAATACATTTTTTGTGGTTATTTTCTACTCATAATCAATTTAATGGTCAATTTCAATTCATGGTTTATATATTTATAAAAAAAAAAAAAAAAAAAAGAAATTTATTTCAAAACAACATTTACTATATTACTATTAATTTCAATAAATTTTCGAAACTGTGAATGTTAGTTGCAAATTGGAAATCACAATGAATTCTAAAAAAAATTTCCTTTTCATTCTCAAATAATTTTTTTCATTTACAGTAGAACTATACGAACTCCACAATTATGCGAATCGATTTCAAAATTTCAGAAAAATTAGACTCAAGGAAGAAAAGGGAGAAGATGAGAAGGAGAATTTTCATTTAAGGATTTCAAAAACACTCTTTAAAAATTTTTGGATTTTCAAAAGAGAAGAGCTGAAGCTGCTTCTTTTCTAGAGCTGAAGATAAAGGAGAATGGATTATGAGTCAGACACTAGATTTCAAATTGCAAATGATGGTAAACGTATTTAAAGTGTTGGTTAAAAAGATGACCTTAATGTCCAAGTTGAAAAAGACACGAGAACATCTGGAAGTGAGGCATTTATTGCCTTTAAAATTGCTTTGTTGTGGATAGAACATCAGACCGAATGTTACCACATTTAAATTCTCACTATCCAGCGAATGCGCGACTTGGTTGTCCGAAAATGGATGAAGACAGTGAAACATTGTAATCTGACAGAGATGTTCAGCAAGTACTTATTGTATTAACATACAGCACTTGTTTACACAAGTGCTGTATGTTAATACAATGTACTTTTACATGTAAATGTTAATACACTGTACTTTTACATGTAAATGTTAATACACATGTACTTTTACATGTAAATGTGTTGAATTTAATTTAAAGTTCTTTATCTTTAAAAATATGTAGTTTATCTTCCATTTTCAACGTATAATAATTAACTAAAATAGACAAGGTTTTTTTTTTTTTTTTTAACTTTAGTTGACTTGAATATTTGATTACCCAAATGGGATCCAATCATAACCGATTCGGATAATTGGAGTTTTACTGTACTTGAGCTACAATTTCAAAAAGAATTTCAGAATTCGTTACTTGTTGATAAACTTGCTATTCACATGTTCATCTAGCTATCCACATTTTGCAATCAATGATTTTATAAATTTGTTGAATTAATAATTTTCCGATAGTTTATTCCCAGCCCACTTTGCTTACAACGTTTGCACTAGTAAATTATTTATGCACTTCTCGAAAACTATATACATGTTCAATAAACATCACTTTGGAATTATATACATAGCTGACGCACATATTTCAATATTTTTAAAAGGTTTTATAAAAAATGTGTAATTTTTTAAATATACATTCAAAATTTCACAAGTAAGCACTCATAAAATGTAAGTTTCTTTCACTTTTTTAAACTTAAATTAATTTTTTTAGCTTTATCTATATAATATTTTTGTTGTTGCTGTTTCCAATCCTTCAGAGATCTAGCGGCCTCTAGATCAAATCCATGACACAGTGAACTCTATCGAAGTCGAACACCCGTAGTGGACTTGAGAAAACATTCTCCAGAGCGATCTTTAAACAATACTGGTTGTGATAGGGGGAAGCCGGCTGCAGATTGTATTTTAAGAACAATGAAAATACCTTGTGTCCAGACTCGAAATTCATACTTTTCAGATGCCCATTAATAAGTCTTGAGACGGCCGTTTGATTGTGTCTGTCGCCCCCAAATTCTAACGTCCCCATTGGGATCTTCCTGCTGAACCAAGGATGGTCGGGAGGGGTGAGCCAGACTTACCTATCTTCTTTTTTCTTTATAGAGAAGATTTCTTTATTAGTTAGAGTCGTGTCTCTTGGGTAACTCGGAGCAACTTTTTTTGGTCAAGATACCTGCAGCTTTGTTGCCTTGGATGTTAACATGGGATGGAATCCACTTAAAGTGGACAGCCTTACCCTTGACTAGATTTATAAGATTGGATTACAAGATTGCTAGATTTTATAGATAGGATTCGTGATAATCTGTATGCCCAAAAAGTCGCACATACTACTCCAGTCCTGTAAATATTGAATCCAAATACGACTCTCAGTAAGGATTCAAATATCACGATCCAGTGTCGTGGAGGACGGTCTTTAATCCTTTATTTAAGGCGATTAATTCACTTCAGAATACCGAGCAATTTTTCGGATTACATCGAGAAACTCGGACAAAAAAAAAAAAAAAAAACTCTTTAAAGACTGCTAGTGATATTCAGTTCACGTTAACTGCCATCTGTGTATATCAAAATGGCACTCATCTATGATTTCTAGAGCCAACTGTCTCAGGTAACCTGGAGCACCTGAATCGTTGTTCGTGATGGACACAAATTCAGTGTAGAAGTGAATTCCGGGTGGGCCCTCAATCGAGCTGACACAAGGTCACAGAGAGGATTGCTCTACCGATTGAGAAATTATCTTCATTTTATCAGCAAATTGAATGGGCTATTCTTCTTTAATCCTTGATTTTTCTCCATTTGCACAGTATTCAGATGTTTTATTTTGATAATCATAGTTTCTTAGTTTGTTAAAATAGTCAACCGAATTTGAGTCTAAAAACAAGACCAAGTAATAGAAGACTTGCCAAGTAATATATCATTCGGGCAGTTACTTTTCAAACCTACAAAGATTTTTCTAAAAAAAACTTTAACACACGAATTATCGTTAAATGTGTCCTCGCTAAATTTTAATGTTAAATTCTACTCTTAGTCAAGCAAATTCAATTTCAAACTTTAAAAAAAAATAGCATTTAATCATTTCAAGTGTAGATACCGAAATACAACAAATATTCACACGCTAAGTATAGGTCTGAGGTTTGTTTGCAACTCAACAGTCATTTTTCGTACGCAACAAATTTATCGGGGCAAATGTTTTAAAACGGATTCCGAACCACTACAAACACCAAACCCAAGAATGGATTTGAATCCACGAACTCTTAAACCGAAGGCAAAAGTGCTGACCATTCAGTTCCAGGTCGGCACACACTAAATGAAAGTCAAGCCCACAAATGATTAATTGAAGGCTGATGCATTAATTATTCTGCTGCCGCCTGTGTGTGTGGAGGGGGGGGGGACGATATGCCTGAGTGATAAAGTAGAAAATTTCACAAATTTCTTGTAATAAATATTAGGATTGTGTTAGAAAATATACAGCGCAGATAATTTTTATAAAATCGCTTTATAATTATTCTGGAAAGAATGTTATTTTAAAATATTCAATTCAGCTGCTACCTCGGTTACAACACAACGGATTTGTAAAGTTCAGTGAAAAAAATAAATACAATTAAGTATGCATGTTTAAAAACAAAAAGAGGAAACTGTTGACTGAAATATAGGAATGAAAAAAAGGAATTATTTTTTTACTGATGGTCTCTTAAAGAATAAAAACCTAACAAAAAATAGACTTTCTACAATGATAACAAACAAAAATGTAATCAAGTTAAAACCTTTGCCTTATCCGGAGGGTAAAATAGATCTTTCTCAAAAATGTCTGTGGGTGAAACGGTATGATGAAAATACAAACGTACCCTCAATACAAAGTGCACAAAAGGCGTTACAGGCATTTTTTCATTCCAGTTTCGACTCCTCCACATATTAAAATATTCTCAGCTAGTGTAACTGCTGAACTTGTCGCCTTCTGAACAGCTCTTTTTTTTTTTTTGTTCCCCTAGGGATGCCAACTCCGAACTCATCACCATTTTCTTTCGTGCGACACTCCCAAACAGTAATCATCGGAGAAATAAATAAATGAAGAAAAAAAAAGAGAAGTAAAGAAAAGGCCGTATACACACAATTACAGAAGGCGACAAGGACTGTAAAGGTTGCTCCCCCGGGCAGAGGCTTTACGGGAGGGGAGTAAGACGGACAGAATCGAGTAGGAACGACTCCCCGGAGATGAGACACAAGTGAATTGCACCTCGAAAAAAAAAAAATAATAATAAAACGAAGTGATCGGACGATACAGAAGTTTTATTGGGATAATTTAGTTTCATATCAGCTGTTGAAGAGTATTTATGAAGTTGGGGGTCCATAAATACAAAAAGAAAAAAATATATATGTGAAAATGAGTCTTATATTTTGTAAAACTTGCGCATACTTTTTCTACAAAAAAAAAAAAAAAAAAAAAAAACAGTAACATATATATATTTTTTTCTCTAGAAAATGCATGAAATTCTTTCAAGCATTTAAAGCATTTCATTAATAATTAAATAATTTATGTTCCATGAAAAATAATAGAAGAATTGAATGGGATAAAACAAAATGTTTTGTAAATGAGTGTAATTAAAAAATTTTTATAACCTAACAAAATCAATAAATGAGTTTATTTTCAAAATTAAAATATCTTGTTTGAGAAATGATATAAAACATGAAATCTGGCATATATTTCAGCGTATATTTTATGATATTTTGAGGAAAACTAACATTTTGTTTTCATTTTTTTAAAAGTTTAAATTAATGCACAAAGATTTAAATTTGCTTAAAAAAACAATTCTCTCCTTTAGTTTTCTTACACTTTTCAAATTATCAAGTTTTTTTTTTTTTTTTTTTTTTTTTTTTTAATTCTAATTTTGAATAAATTTTGCCACGCATCAAGTTTCATTTTCCCGCGATTCCTCTTGGATAAAATATTTTAACAAATCAAAAATTACTGGATATGTAAGTCATTATTTGCTTACATTAGTAAAGACGTGGTAGGTTTAGGTAATAACAAAGGAAACATTGTATTAATTTTTTATGACAAGTCATTGTATATCTCTTAAGAAATTAAACCGATAGAAATTTTAAGTGTTCAAGAACGTGATATCAACCTTTTAAAAATACAGAAAAATTAATCAATTTTTCTAATAAAATGATTTTTGAATATCTGGATAAAAAGCAATAAAATAGCTGAGATATTCTTGGATTTATTTTTTTCACACATCTCGTTACAACCACGCTTTGGAAACATCCTATGGAAACATTCCTGAAGTGGGAATCGAATCCATGAATTGCTAAAGTGAAAACTAAAACAACTAACACTTTCACTGCCAAATCGTTACAGAGCAGCAGATAAAACGGTTGAAGATTGTTGTATATCCGGCGCATATTTCTTTTTTATTATAACATCTATACTGACCAAAACGAATGCAAAAAGAATAAGAGAAAATTTAACTCAAAGGAAATTCACAAATAAATTCGACATGTTAATATATAGTTTCATTCAGCATTTCACATGAAAACATGCATTCATGCATAAATTTTTCTCCTTGTTCAGTGATTTGAAGATAACATATCTAAAATATTTAGTATGGAATGGCAATATTTGAGGATAACATATCTAGAAATTGCAACTTAATTCTACAATAACAATCTTAACTATTTTGATTTCCACCATCGCAATCAATCCTTGTAAGCGATAGCTGTGAGACTTAAAATTAAGAATAAATCGTCAAGTATATTTGTGAGAATCTGAAACACTTGAAAATGAGTCTCCTGTTGATGTCACCACCTTCCAACTTGCCATCATGCTCATTCTGCAACATGGTCACTTAATACCATTCATGGTAAAACCATGAACCAGAACCCATAAAACCTTGATTTCAATCCTATAAAGAATTTCGAATGAAGAAAATGAGTGGCGTGAAACTGTTACAGCATGGAAACTACGAAGAATTAAAAAGACACTTGAGCTGTACTGTATTTGATTTTATTTTAAAATTTAATACTTTAGGAATGTCTATTTTAATTAAAAATAGTAATTAAGACTTAAAGTAGTGTCAAGACATTGCAGTATTCTTAACGCTAATCATTATTACAGTTTCATCATTTAGAGTCATTTCCTGGAAAATTATCATATTTCTTTTTTTTCATTTCACCGTCAAATGACAGTTTATTACTTCAGAATGTGTTGTTGATCGTTTACGAATTTCATCTTAGATTTATTTTGATTTGACAAGTTAATAACAATTGAATTTTAAAAAAAATATGAGACGCAATTTTTATTTTATTTTGCGTTTTTAAATTTTTAAGTCAAAATTTATTATATCTACGATTTAGCTAAATGCTTTTTACCAAACATTTAAACGTCAAATGCAGGCTGAAAAAAAGATAAATTATATATTCACAAATATTTATCTGTTAATATTACAGGAAAAATATAAATATAAAAACAAGGCAGCAATTATTTATAAATGTATTATACAAAGCAGATTAAAATTTATTATTTCAATCAGATATAATGCTGATGGCAGGATTTTTAATAATCAGAAGATTAATGTGTTACTCTGAAATAACTTTTCAAACTTAGAACGATTTCTAAAAATATTATCACGCGATAAACTAATTTTTGAAACTCAGATATTTGAAAAAATATATAAAGTAAATGCTTTTTTAATATAATATTTATATATAAATGTTCTGAATAAAATATAAAACTGCAACATATCTAAGATGAAGAAGCGGATAAGTAAAGAAGTACTTGTAATTTCCTTTTTACCAATAACAAATAGTTAAAAAGTTACATTATAATGAACTTTTATAAAAGAAGCGGAGCAACTAAATTATGCATTTTATATAAGGAAAAAGATTATTTTATTTCAAAAAATAAACAACACTATTTAATGAATTCATCTTTGTATTCTTTATATAAAGTATCCTTTGTGTTTTACAATACCGAAAAAAGAAAAATGGCTTTAAAATTACAATATCAAGCTACCAAGAAAAATTTTTAATACTGTTGTTAAAATAACCTTTGAATTAATTTTACGCCAAAGCAAAGGCGTATACATCAGAATTTCGCATAATTACGCAGCAGACCCCTTAAAAATGTCTAGGGATAAAAATGTTATTTTTTAAAAACAACGCAGCGTATAAATTTCATTTTTATAAAAACGATTAACACAAAAATTCCTTTTTTCTTTTCATATCTCTTCAAATTGAAAGTTCAATTTAGTATACAAATATTTTTATCGAACATATAAAGGTGATTATTTTGAGTAACACAAGCCAAAAGAGTTCCTAGCATAAAATGGGGAAAAACACATAAATAAAAAAAATCCAATTAAACGCAATGTTTCCAAAGCTCTAGGGGTAAGTCTGAAACAAGGTTCTCTCTTTTTTTCTATTTCGAACTCTCCTTTTAATCCCTTTCGCCTTTTTATGCGATGAAAAACACATTTTTTAATCCATGTTTTCAGTAAAATAAAACAAACTTAAAGAGATGCAGAGGCGCTCTTGGAGAAAAAAACGAAATAATAATTTTTTTACGTAAATCCAAGTTGCCAGTTGAAGAAAGAAAAGATATAAAGTGAATTAGAATCAGCGAAGAGAACGTGGAATGTTACTTCTATAACCGTATCTCCTACCCTGCAGCAATTACAGGATGGATATGGAAAAAAAAATGGCGCAATGGTTTCTATTATAATGGAAAAAAGAAAGTAACATTCAAACTCAACACATTACTTGAATTAAGTACATGATGACTGTTACTTTTGTTTATCTTTTGTTATTTACAAGATGAAAAATGTATAAATATGATTACTTACTTGATAAAAATAAAGGATTAGAAAAATTGACATCGTAAATTCAGCTGTACCATTTTGGAAAAAATTTTTTCAATCGCATCAATTAGCATATGTTATTTTAAACACACAAACAATGTTTAATATAAACATATCAATATATATATAAAATATTATTTTATAAATATTTTACAGAAAATTTTGATATACGTTTATTTTATCAAAAAATAATAAACTATATTACCAGACATTCTACTGAAGTTAAAACTTTTGTGCTTAAGAAGGGTCAGATTTTTTTTCTTTTTCATATTCAATTTATGTTTGATAGTTGATTTTACAAAGATTTGAATAAAAAATGTATTATAAAAATGTATGCATGAATTGAATTGAATTGATAGTATATTTACAAATTAGTATGAATTCCAAATAAATTTACAAGACATTATTTTGTATATGAAAATCTCATAACTTGATTTTTTCTCTCTTTTTTATATCAGTAAGTAACTGATGTATTATAGAAAATATTAAACATAATTACAAAGCATTGTATTTAGGCCATTGAATGTATTTGTACAAGCAATTGTTTGGTTGAGCTTATAGTAACATTATATCTATGTAATTTATGTACTGCTAAATATTTGACTGATTATATATATATATATATATATATATATATATATATATATATATATATATATATATATATATATATATATATATATAAACACTAAGCTTTAATGAAAACATCAACGATGATGAGGACAATTATTTATAGTTTTAAATCAAGAGATAAATATATAATTATATTTTAATTCGGAATTTAATGGAAATATAATTTCTGTTAACAAGACTTCAATATTTTGTCACTTTATATTGATCATTTTAACGGTCAAAGGAGATGGAAAACAACCACGGCCTAAATTGCATAATAAGCACATATTCATAGATAATAAGCACATATTCATGTGTCGTAAGGAAGGAAACTCAGAAAAATCCCATGCTCTCACCTCGACAGACGTACAAGCAGAAGACAAATATTTATTTTCCTTTATTCAATGCTGGGATCGAACCCAGGATCTTCGAAGAGCGGTGTCTTACAACTAGGAAAGCGAGCTATATTTGCTAATGCTAGTCCATTTCTAGTATTAAAACTTTTAGCACTACAAAACACGGAATCGGATTAATCAAAGGATGTAAATAGTTTACTTGGAAAACGGTACACAGATTTCGATTAGCTGCACCAAATTATTATACTAACAGTTACAAAAAATTCAAAGCAAAACAAATGATAGAGAAGCAATTTCCAGCAAAAACACTTGAGCTCTGATAATTGAGGTAAATGTTCCATTTCATAGTCACGATTCTTAAATAACATTGGAGGATTTAAGTTCTAGAAAAAAAGTAAGAGCTCAGAGATAAACGAAATACATACACACGGAACTGACGTGGACTGCATGTATTTAGTATCACACGAGATGGATTAGTATAACAACTAGTATGGCATTTGCGGAAGTTGGGCTAATGTGGAATACACAAAAAAGTAAGAAAAATCTTAGAAAAGCTACAAAGAATTAAAAATAATCCTTTCTACTCCAATAGTTCGGATAAATACCACATGCTTTGCGAATTCACATTTTTATGAGTATCATACAAAATGTGAAACAAAATGTCATATTTCAAACAAAATAGAAATTCCGATTTCAATTATTGTTTTAATTTTTTTTGAACAAGCATAATGAGTGGCCATGTTTAAATAGTGAATAACACCATTATGGAAGATGCGGCCATGTTTGTGAATGGAAGTCTTCATAATTTAGAAGCATAGACCAAGCAGATTTCTGGTGCTGGACCTTTCACCTCCAAAGGTATCATTTCACAAAGACATTGCTAGTATGCCTACTTAACATTATCTAGCCACCTTTAGATACAAATCTTTGATTAAGTCGAGAAATTCGGTATCACTATCTTCAAACAATAAGAAAGAAGCCCTGATCAACTAGGTCACCACGGCCTTACGTTTAAACAATAGGGAATTACCATTAAACCTAGTCAAACCAGTACTAAGATACATTCAAAACTTTTTGAGTCCGAAAGTGATTTTAAAATAACTTGCAAATATTCTGATAATTCAAGAAAAGAATGATTTTGACAAATTCAAATATGATTTTGTAAACGGTATTTAGGCTTGTTAAATTAAAGAAAAAGTTAAACATATCTTCCCGTACCTTAAATACTACTCTAAAAAATATAAATATCAAGCGTAATTTATTATAAAGTGTCCATATTACAGGTTCATCATTATTTATGTACACGACGTACGAATATTTTTCTTAGGTCAATTAAATACTTTCATTTTTTCAGTAGCACTTTAACGAAATTTAAGTAAATAGGCAGCCCATAAAAAATAAAAAAAAAAACTGAAAATTATATAGAATACCAAAAATTATTATTAACAGCTTTAGAAGATAAGACACAAGAAGCATACGCATGTTTTTCTAAACGGATACCTAAGTTTTTATGCTTAAGATAGAAAGTAAAAAAAAGTCACATAATTCTTCGAAAAGTTTCTTCTTAATTAAAGTTGCAATAATGCCAGACATTTTCAGCCGAAAGCTTACATATTACCAAAGTATTTACCATGGTGGTAGTGGCAACTCGAAACGCGACGCTCTTTTAACGGTGTGTATGACCGTAAATTTAATTGTCCTCGCTCCTGCTGGAAGAAGATACCACGGTATACCACAGAGCCATTAATACAATTTCTCTTAATAAAAGCTACGTGAGATAATTAATTCCTCGTCAGGCGGAAGTACTAATTCTGTTTATTAACGGCTTTTTCTCTTTTTTCAGACCTGCCTTTATGACGAGCGGTGCGTCGACCGTAAATAAGCGATACGAGGTCCTCGTTATGGGCGAAATATTTGGGAAAAGTGATTGATTTTTCGCGACGTTTCCCCACGTAACATACAAATAAAAGATGCAAGCAAAAGCGAATAAAAGATTCCTGAAAAATTGATTCCTGTTTTGGTGTTCAAACACCGAGACGCAAAGGAAATAAAACTTTACATTTAAATCTTTTCAGCATGCGTCTGGAATGGAAACAAATATTTTCATTCCGAGCACCACGGTAAATAGCCATAAAAATATGGAATTTCATATTGTAAAGGAAGCTATTTAATGTATTTGTTCCGTTTCGCTTCCGAATGGCTGAATATAAAATAAAACGGAATCAAAGATAATAGAATATATGTGTGCATAGATTGTAAATGCACTACAATGAAAGTTCAGAAGTTTAATCATTAAATGAATCGAAAATTAAAAATATAAAAATATCGAAAGAACTTTAATCAAGATAGTTATTAACTGCTATGAAGAATCGTTACGATGAATCTATTTTACAGTACGTTTCAAGTAAAAATTATTATTCCTATTTAATAGAACGAAAAAATTGGTGACTATAAATAACTGAGTTATTAATTCAAAGAAATTAAAGTATAACTCCAACTATCCAAACTCCGCCTACCCGAATCACTTTCAGATTTTTAGAAAAATAAATCAGATTGAAGAAGAGAAATGTGATAAAGTAAAAAGCCACAAAAGAGGAAAGTTAAGGGAAAAGGGAATGGCGTATCACTTGAGGAAAATCAGAAACATTTTTTTTTTGAAAATACCCGAATGTTCAGAAGTTAAGGCTGACGATACAGGAGAATGGATTACGAGTCAAACACTATTTTCAAATTGCAAATGATGGTCAAATTTTTGAAAGTGTTGAAGATGACCTTAATATCCAAGTTGAAGCAGACAGGGACCATCAGTTAGGTAAACATTAGCCGGAGTTGAAACTCTCCTTCACAGCACTGTACAAACATAACGTATTAATGTACAGCGCTTGTAAGTACCTTAACATATAAAAGTGTTGTTTTTACATTTAATCTATTAATAGTTTTTTCTTTAAAAATAGGAGGTTTTTTCCTCAATTTTCAAGTGCAATAATTAGTTAAAAATAGACCCATTTTTTTTGAAAAATCCATTTAACCGAATGAGGTGCAATTCTAACTGATTCAGATAGTTGGAATTTTATTGTACTTGATTGTGTAATGTGTGATTTCATAATGAATAGCAAGAAAGTCAAAGCATATTTGTAGCGAAAAATTTTTGCTATCCCCATAGTATGAATTTAGGAAAAACATGTTATATAAGACGAAATAAAAGTGATGAAGTAAATATTATCAATCGTCAAATAAGATAGGATGAAGAATAAGAAAACAGGATTGATTAGCGGGAAGCCAGATTTTTTTCCCAGCGATAAAATCTACCTTTATTTTCAGGTAAACTTGCGATATGGGAAAATAATATATTTAATAAACGATATTTATACTTTTTTTCTTAGTTTTAACATAATGCCCTTTGCCTTACTAAATGATATCAAATATCTAAAAGCAAATAGATAAAGCGCGGAATGCTTAAATATTCCTTTCAGCTACAAAGAGAGTTGCAAGTTACTAAAGTTTGAACGGCTTTTATCAGCGTCCTAATAAATTTCCAATCAATAACATACTGAGAAAGCCAAATTCAATGCAATGGTGAAAAAATTATAAGTTCGAAAAACTAGTAAATAACTATGTTTACAATTATTTTAAATAAAAAAAAGTTAACTTTAGAAATGAACATAAGAAATTAAAAACCGATACCCAGTAAATTTCTCAATCCCCAAGATTTATGCAAATGAAAAAACAAAAAAAAAAAAAAAAAAAAAAAAACTAGGGCCACATTCCCACTTTTTTGAAGCAAGCATTGTAAAATGGCATTTAAAATCCCAAACTTTTCAGTATATTTTAACAACAAACTTTTATAAAATTTAGACTACACTTTAAATGGTATTTGATTCCCATACTTTAAAGTGAGTTCAAATGAACGTCAGTTATAGTTTAAAGCAATTAAAAGAGATGTAATAAAAATTTCCAATTCTTGTTTAAAGTTACCCAAAGACCGGATAGAACAACTTTTTGACTTGGGAATTGTTTCTTCAACTGGAATGTTTTAGGCTGAATTTCAGTCACTGTTGAACATAAAGGAAATGGATATTGCATTTTTGCTTTTTGCATATCTACTGTTATGGGGAATTTCCATTCACCCTTTGCCAGTGAATGAGGCCTACTATGACCTACTACTTCATTGTCTATGAAAACAATGCTAAAAGTAATAAGAAATGGATGTTAAAAAGTTTATAACTATCTTGATATTAGATTGTCAATTTCACGGCGCAAACTCCAAATTAAATGAGATAGATGCAATAAAAGATTAAATAGTCATATACGAGGGTCACTCTGAAATTTTTTGAGATACAACTAAGTTTTTAAAGTTATACTTACAAAATATTACGTGCGTTCAAAATAGTCTCCTCCAGCATCAATGCACTTTTGTAGACGAATTTTCCACAGATTAAATGACTCAAGCCATTCATTTCTTAGAATATATGAAAAAATGCATTTATAGCCACATCAATCTCTTCTTCTGAATGAAAACGACGCCCACGTAAGTTCTTTTTTAGATTAAAGAATAACCAAAAATCGCACATAGCTAGATCAGGTGAATACGGTGGATACTCGATCACTTTAATTTGCTTTTGTTTAAGATACTCAATGGTTAATCCGGCTTTATGTGAAGATGCATTGTAACTGTGAAGCATTAGTCTCCTAACATTCAGTTCTTGTAGAAATTCTGGAAGAGATTTAGTGGTATACCAGTTTGCTATTACTGTCTACTGTCCTTCCAACTTGATGGCTTTGACCAATCCCGTACTTCTGAAGAAAACGGCATACATCACTTTTTTCAGTGAGGCGTTGTTTTTTCACCATTGTCGGCGTGGGATCATCTTCAAAGACCCATACTCTGCTTTCTTGACGTGTTGGAACGGCAAAAAACGGTATGTACGTTTCATCACCTGTTACAATTTTAGAAATGATGCCACCATCATTTAACAATTTAAGAGTTTCTTTACTGATTCTGACACGCTCCTCTTTTTGGTGCTCAGTTAGATTATGGGGAACCCAACAGCAAACTACTTTTTTCATAGGTTATTCTTCATGAATGATTTTGTGGATGGCTGCGGATCCAATGTTAAGTTCCTTCTGTATCATTTGATAGGTACAGATATTATCATCCATTAACATTTTTCGTATGGCAGACACATTATCCGGGATTACTGCCGACGGCGGCCTTCCTGTGTGTTCTTCATCCTAAAGAAAATTGCGACCTCTTCTAAATTCCCTAAGCCATCTGAATACAGTAGCAAGAGCTGGAGATTTATCACCAAATGCTAATTGCAACCGTTGAACGCATTCTTCTTGATTCAATCCTACTTTAAAATCGCAGAAAATCATAGCGCGAAAATGTTCTCGCGACAGCTCCATTTTCTCTTCTGTTTAAAATTTATTCTACGCTAAACAAGTTGAAGTAAATCAGTAAAAAATCGTCTTCTGTGTTAAAATAGTTTGGATTTTAAAATTAAACTGTTATTTTTATTCTGTAAATTCTCGTCAGCGCGTATCTCAAAAATTTCAGAGTAACCCTCGTATATAGCCAACACTGTCATGAACTTTTTTGCACAGCTATATCGTAGTGAAATGTAACACATCTTGAAATTTTTAAACCTTTTAATAATCAAACCCTTTAATCTCAAAAATTTCAGAGTAACCCTTATACTATCAATCCATCGATAAAAGCGTTTAAAGAATAACATAATACTTTTAGGACGTTAGATTTAAATACAAGTAAAAGTAAAGTTTAAAAATTTTAATAATAAAAGTAAGACGATACTAAAATCATTCTCTCATTGCACTTAATATTCTTACGAAAACTGTTCAATAAAATCTATCAATGAAAAGAAACTAAAATTATTTTAAAACATCCCAATACAAAGAAACATCGTAACCGATTCTTCAACACATGCAGACATTGTTATGTGACCACTTTTTCCGATAGCTTCCATAAGTGAGAAAATAGAAAATGAAGCCTTTCTTTTCTCCTCCCGCTTTTCTTAAACATTTCTTCACTTTTGTGACTGCTTATTTTTTTTTTACGGCGGGGACTCGAAACTTTGAGGGAAAGCCCAAAGGACGCATTTTATTTCGATTCGCAACCACTTCGGAGCTTGTTTCTCTTTTCTCCGCTTCTCCTTAACGACGCGACTAGGTCTTCTTTATGGCCCCCTGCTGCCAATAATGACGCAAAATGATAGCGGAGGCTGCTTTGACTAATTGACTAGAAAGTCGCTGAATATTCGAGCAAGAACTCAACGGTCCGAAAAGATTTAACCATAAAAATGATATTAAAGGCCGGCACGAGGTGGTAGGCATATGGTGGAAACGACATCTGCGAGGAATATAAAGATTTCCATTAATATAGAAAGGAAATTATTTATCTTGAAGAACGCAGATTACAAGATAAATTCTAGCTATATTAAAAGAAAAATAGTTTGATAATAAACTTTCATAGCATACAACAAATGACTATTAATACAACAAATGACTATTAATGACTGTCCTTGGTGTTCCATCAATATGGCCTCCCCTGGACACAGCTTATTTTTTAGACATTTTAGATATTTTTGGTTTTATGGGGGTTGTATAGCCTAGCTAGACAATCTGAGATAAGTAACAACAAAATAGTTTGATATAGCACTATTAGCAACGCAATTTTTAAAACAAAATCAGTATAAATATACTTGGGATAAAAAAGTATTGACATCAAAATGTTTTATGAAAACTATTTACGGCAATGGTATTTCACACATTATCAGATATATGACTGCTGTAATTTCTTTATATGAAGTTACAATATAATGTAAATCCTCTTAATAAAGTAAAGGGATTAAAACTTTTATTTACCATAGAAACGCGTTTTTAAAGTAGAAAATTAATAGATATTTGTAACACAAAAATATAAAATTGAAAATTTTCGAAATTATTTTAAGTTCTAGCCTATTAAGCTTGAAATTTTTAATGCACAATATAATATAAATCCTTGAAAAATCGACATTAAAAAAACATTTCCTAGACATTATTTACGGAATACTCCATTATTAGCAGTGCATTTTTTAATACAATATTTGTTGTTAACCAAAAAATATTGATGTTAAAATTTTTCATAAAAATTATTCCTAGCAATGGATAGACTTGTTATTAATAGTATATATTTTCATTCTTTATTCAGCTTAAGACAATAATCGTTCATAAATAAACAATAAAATGATTCCCACTCATTATTTTAGGTAAAACTTCACTATCAGACATTACTTTTTTTTTCACACATAGTTACAGTCCAATAATATTCCAACTGAGAAATATAGTTGTAATTCGTATTTTATTTTATTTACAATAATTCTTCATATTTTTACTCTTTTACAACGATATTAATTACAGAATAAAATAATCATACTTACTGTCAAGCTAAAAATTATACAAAGCAGGATAAAGTAAAAAGAATTCGAATCACACAACATAAAATGTCTTAATAAATGCTCTATTTATGAGCAGCATTTGTTTATAGATGAAGTGAAAATATATTACAATAAAAATTAAAATACTGCACTATTTAAAATAAACGTTTCCTTTTTAGATTCTTTTATGGATCCTTACAAATACATGAAAACTAATAATATCGGAAAATATTATTATCAAAAAATGTAATTAATCAAATTAATTTATTCATTTAATAAATTCTAAATGAGAATTTCAAACAACTTTTAGCTTTTTGTAAAATAATGGAGAATAATTATGCTATTCCAATTATTGGATTGTATTATAAAATAATATTTCACTTCCCCAAAAAAAATTAACCCTCCCCCCCCAACAAAAAAAAATCCACTTTTTTAATATAGAACCACTTGTATCAATTTATGGAAAATTAGAAAAGCACTGCCGATTGCATGAACCTTCGTAACATTGAAATTTCTGCTAGAATAAAGAAAGATAATTAGCCTACGAAGCCACACAACCTTCAACCATATATGCAATTTAAAACAAGGTGCTAACTTCACTAAGTATCGACAATATTGAATTTTTTATTTTGCAGCACATTTAATACAAGATTCACTCGAATTTTAAAAATAACGAATAAAATCATGATTTACCTTATTTTTGACGCGATAAGTAAATTGGTTAGAACAAACTCGTTAATAGATCTAATAGCGACAAGAATTAATATATAAAAAAATAATTAAAAAAAATTGTACAAAAAAATTCAAAATATTCTTGTACATTTTCCATCAAAACATATAATTATTATTTTCAATAAATATATAAACTAACTATTTTTATGCGATTACGCATACATTAGAACTGAATTTTTTTAACAATATTTACCTTTTACATACAAGTTAAAGCAATCGCAAAGTTTTAACCAAATAAGATAACATGTGCATTTTCTCTTAAATTTATTTATGCCGCATATTTAAAAACTACACACACATACATTTCTAATTAATTTCCTTTGACAGTGTTCTCATAATATGTTAGTCGAAAACTTTTTAACATTAACTGAATGTGTAAATAATTTTACACTTATTTTCATCATTTCAACAGAAAGATTTGTAGACTTTGAATGATATGTATTTGTATTTATGAAAAATACGATTCGCTCGATTTTCTTTTTACGTAAAATGAATAGAAAACTTTGTAAGACTCAAGAATATACTTGCCCTTTCAGTTAATAACCAGGACATTTAAAGTTTGTTCCATTTCAAAGACATTAGGTATCCAAGATTAATTGCTTCATTGGTTGCTGAATGGTCACATTTTGCACATTGGGCTTAGTTTGACTAAAATCTACAGTTTAAAATGGACTATGCAAACTGCTGGAAACATCCATATCCGAAATAGGGCTTAATATAGGGGGAAATAAGGCACTAGGGCTCAATTGGACCAAAACCCATAGTTTAAAATGGATTTTGAAAACTGCTGGAATCATTCATATCTGAAATAGGGCTTAATACTCGTATAGGGGGGAATAGGGCTTAGCTTGACTAAAACCTATAGTTTAAAATGGACTTTGAAAACTGCTGAATACATTCATATCTGAAATAGGACATTGGGATTAGTTGGACTAAAACCACAGCTTAAAATAGACTTTGAAAACTGCTGCAAGCCTCCATATCCGAAATAGGAATCAAACGTATAAGCTGTTGAACTTAAAATCAGAGCAGTGGTTTGACAGCTATCAATTCAGTTAAGTGTACCAAGATCATATTAAAAAAATGTTTTCAAACGTTAAAACGAATTTAAAATAAAATTTTTTATTTATAACTGTACTACAAAATGATTAAAACGAATTTTAATAGTTAGACTATATCTACGCTCAAATATCAAAGAAAACATTTAGCTGTACCATTATCACATATAATAGCCATTTTAATTTGTTAACATTGAGAATCTTACAAAACATAACAAATTATATTAAATGCATTCTTCCACAGATTATTAACTGAAGTCAACATGACATAAAGCGTAACACCATTTTTCATTCAAACATGCAAATTATTTAAGTCATTCACTTCTCTGCTGGCAAATATTAAGAAAAAGAAACGGCCCCGATAATCTAGAAAATGAAAGCCTGTATTCAACAAAGTCTTTCAAGTGAAGAATAAAGAAATGCAGTATTTGCATTTCTTCATCATTAGCCACTAGGAAAGAAGCGTTTTAAAACAATTAACGAGGCAGCGTTTCTGGCAACAGCGGATATTTTAAAAGGGCAGCTACTTCCCGATAATCAATTAGCAAGTTGCCAGCAACCTCTCGCGGAGGATGGCAGAGCGAACGCAAATCGAATCATCGACTTGGGGGTGTTTTCAAATATATTTTCCTTTATTTTTTTTTTATTCATAATCCATTTACTGGGAACAAATTAAGAACTGTTCATCAATCAACAGCATGGACGGAAAAAGCGAAACCAATTTTTTCCCCTCAAGTTTTTGTTCGAAGTAAGTTTTTTTTGGTAAGCGAAGAATGCTGCAGCTTGTTGAAAACATAAATGTAATAAATGACGATCATTATTGAGTTTCTTTCAATGTATGTTGGACAGATTCGGTAATCAGAGAGAGAGATTATTTGATTTCGATAAGCGCACATTTGAAAAAAAAAAGCTACTTCTTTTTTTAAAACAGTATTAAAAAACGTTTAGTTACACATCAGCAAGCATTTATGGATAACTTTTAAAACTTGAACATAAACTATTGTAAAAATATTTTTCATGTTTCGTTTACAAATAGTATTATTCATGTACACAGTGTACATCTAAAATAATAGAGTGCTTTTACAGAAAGTAATTTGAAAAAATATTAGGCTTAAAATGAAAGAGTTGCACATAATAAACCACATATAATCATTAAAAGTTATATTTGCTACTTTTTATTTTGTGCATATCTTATATTCATGATATACAAGTTAATATGCTCTTAAAAAAATATTTTCATGACTTGCCATCATTATCAAGCATGATTCTTCTTATTCTTATAATTATTATTTCTATGATCAACATTATTAACATAAATTACAAATATACAATGATAATAAGATGATAAATATCTATTAAATTTTGTTTTAATTTTATTGTTATATGATGTCAAAATTTATTTTACATACGTTATATTTCCATCATACATATAAAATTAACAATAAAAGCATTTTTTAATAATTGGTCACCGCGAAAATATATATGGCGTTCGTGGTACAAAAGTATGATAAAATTATGCATTTATAAAAATTATAATCAATCAAATCGCAGACGTATCTTATAATTTGGATAGTTGGATCAATTATAATATGCTTCCAAGAATTAACATAAGGTACATTTGATAACTCTTTTTTTGTGCGATTTATTTCTACAAACATTAACTAGACAATGTATTTAACTATAACCAGGTAATCTCAAATAAATATAAGTTATATGTCGTAAGTATGATACTTCGCTCAAGAAAAGACAATTAATAAAAGAGCTGACTTCGAATCGGACAACACTGTTAAAAGCAGAACATTTCAAATATTATATTTACAAAAAATATTTAAAATCTACATACGATTCCTTTCAGCTTAATTTACTTCATGTGTGTATATGTGTGGATTCATACAAATTCGTATATACAAAAACATTTCTGAAATTTAATATTCCTAAAAATATTTAATTATGTTATTTTAGTCAATATAGAACAATAACATAGAAAACATTTTGAATCAAAACTTTGCAGTTGGGTGTTTTTTTTTTTCCCTAAAATTTTCCAATTTTGCAAAGAATAAAACATGTTCAAAAATAATTTTAGCGAAAAATAAAAAAATATTAAATATTATTTGCACTTAAATATAATAAAGGTATACATCAAAGTTTCTTTCTAATTTATTAATAATTACTTTGAGTTAACAATTTCCTTCGTCGTAAATTGTTTTGGTGAGAGAAACAAATTATAAATAAATAATAAATGAAAAATGAAGATTTTAATTTAGTTAATTAATATTTTATTATGATAAATATTTTTCAAATAATGATCAGAATCAAAGATTTGTAGAAAAATTACTAGAAAACTAATGATTACATAAACTAATGATCAGCACAAAAAGTTAGGACACTTTGTTTTCATAAACATCGAAAAGCACACCAAATCATTATAGGAAAGAACAAAACATTCCAATCATTTTGTGACAGCGATATCGTAAATCTTGGCGGCTTTATTTAGTGACCAGATCATTCCAAAGATAAAAAAATTCTGATAATCGGGCATCACACCACACGGAAGATAAAGACACTCAGTAATTCCAGAGACGTCGAAGCCAAGGAAATTACGAATCGAAGATCTCGCCAAAGACACAAAACCGAAGCCAACGAGAACAAACAAATGAATCTCTTCTTTATCAGAAAGTAAGAGTCAAAGAACCACAACACGGGTGCTGGGACGAACATTAACGTGACAAATAATGCAAAGAAAGAAAAGGCGACGGTAATGGAAAGAAAAGCATCAATGGATGGGAAAGGCAACACAGAAAGGGAAAGACCGAAGGAGATAAAGAACTTTTTTTTTGGCTTCTTCCTTTCCTTTCCTGGTGCCATGGATGCATCTAAAGGGAGGATAGTGGGCTCTAATTGCATTAGCGTGTTCGGTCTCATACATTCGATTCGTTGGAGCCTATGAACAGCAATGGAACTAAATGGGGAAAGGAAGAGAGTATGGAAAAAAAAAAGTTATATAGCAGGACGAAGTTGGAAAACTAGAAGGAGCTTGATGTGTAGCGGTGGAAATCCTACAGAAGGCGTCATAAAGAAAAGCCGAAATCTTCCATTTGGAACAAAAAAGGAACCGAGATTAGTACAAAGTAATGCTGCAGGAGCAAAACTACAATAAAATTCGTAGAGTCGATATTGCAGATTGGTTTCAGAAAAAGTAAATATTAAAGGGTAGTAGAACTAGGATAATAACCCAACTCTGAATGACATTGCGAGTGCAACGCACATAGAATTTAGCTATAAAGATAATAGAAAAAATATTATATAAGTTTATTTATTAGATAAGGAAAACTTCCCTTTCAAGCCTTAGCTTCATATATCAAAAATTTAAATCTAAAATAATAAAATATGGAACATCATATAACTTCGTAGTTTAAATTAGACTACTATAATTCCTTTATGACAGCTTATTTCCGGAAATTGTAATAATGGTAGCATTTGAAATTGTTAAAGCAGCCACATGTCACGTAATACTAAACAAAGACTTTATGGTGTCGACAGTTGAATTGTGAAGATATAAGATTAAAATTTCTATCCTAAACTAAATGGGGATATTATATACCATATAATATTAAGAAAGAGAAGCCCTGGTACATTACAAAGGACATCCTAAGATTGATCAAGTATCAAGCCCGCAACCAATATATTATTTTCTAATCTACAAAATAATTTATACAGAAGTCGTTTTCATTCCAAGGGTGATATTGATGGAGTCACATTGATGTATTCATCGATTCTGAAACATGAATGACTTAAGACATTTAACCTTTGGAAAATACTGCTACTGAAATTTGTTGGTGGTGAAGGATACTACTTTGATCACCCATGAAATTTTCATAAATAGAATTTTAAAAACGTAGATGTGCTTCAAAAAATTTAAGATGACCTTCATATGCATATATTATTCCTGCATGGTTAGTTGATAAATTAATTGATTTGTTATATCTAATTGATTTCTCATAATTGATTTGTCATATCCAACTGAGTTAATCGATTGCGAAATAAGTATTTCCACTTAAACAACAATTTTGCTATTTTGATGTTATCCTGCGAAGTTTTACAGTTAAGTATAAAAATTTTTTAATTCGTATTTGAAGAGAAAATAAAAGTCTAAAGCGTGAGTAAGCATTAATGTGAACTGCGTCTATTTATTTTCTTTCCTTTTACACATTTCTTGCTTTTTTAGATACATATAAAATTCTATTTAAAAACCTGATTACAAATTGGTATAAAAAACAATTACATAAACAAATTTAATTCCTTCTAATTATACTAACTTTTAATAAAATATAGAGACTTAATCTTAACATTTAATAATATATATCTCTCGTTATTATATCATTTCATTATAAACATTAATTTTTATCTCAAAAATATTGCCATATATTCAATTAATATGACGGCACAGCTATGACACAACACAAATATTATTAAATTAAAAATTTTACAAGTGGAATAAATATTAAAAACATTTAGAAATTTCTTTACATGTCCAAATAAGTAATAAATGACATTCAATCAAAAAAAGAAAAATATAACCAACATTTCTAAGAAAAAAATTATAAGAAGTGAAGTATTACTTTCTTTCTTTACAGAATTATATTCGATGGAATCAAAACAAATTGGAACCTGTATTTGCAACTGAAGAAATGAAAACAAAAATTTTCCATCATGCATTGTAGAAAACTCCAATACTGAAGCCAGAGGGGTGGAGAGGGAGGAATTTTTATCGATTTCGCATTTTCATGCTTTCACGAACTCCTGAGAGAATTCGGAATACAAAAAGAGAGTTCAGAGGTTTGAAACGAAACTGCATTCTTTATTTGTCTCAGATCGATCCTAAAAGGAATGAAAACTGAGAGAAATGAATGTAGAACAGAGAGCAATCCTTGAAAGGCATTAAGTTGTTCACTGCTTTCTTCTGCAGCATCGCCTCTCGCATCAATAATAGTGAGACAAGTCAAATCAAAGGAAACTTTTTCTGTTGCCTTATCCTCTGCTCTCTAATCGTGGTAATGGAGTTACGAGTAATCCATTACATTTAAAATCTGATTCATTCGGTTCGTTGTTTATCTTACAGAAAGTGTTTTGATTTTCAAAGTATAGTTCAAATGGTCACAGCTAATTGAGAATTAGATGTTTGTTGAAAAACTCGAATTTTCGGAATAATTTATGAGAGCCTTTTAGTGCTAGCAAAGAAATTAAGTAATTTCAATGTTAGCAGAAAACTAACATGACTAAAAAAACATCATGAAAATAAATATTTTTTGGACATAGCGCTGCAGATATCTTAACAACTGAAGTATGATATACTACCACGTATTGACCTTCTAGAACAGTTTTGTAGGCTCTAATTTCGTACATATATTGCAAGAGACCACAGGGAATTCCCAAACATACACACCCATAGGTATGGGTGCAAGAAGCAGATACAAAACTTTTCCAATTGTTCAATAGTGATTTGGATCGAATTAGAACTTTCTACAAAAGTTAATATAACCATTGAATTCGGACTATGGCTTGGATCGAATTAGAAGCCTACAGATTTTAAATATTCCAAAGAGAATCGTCATATCACCAGATCATGGCCAGCCACAAGTAATATTAACAAATTCAAACATAATGTTATACCTGACACCATGTAGCATATAGCCCAAATGTCGTACACTGTTTTAAGGAGCCTAAAGATTCAGAGAATTTATTTTGTGAATTAAAATATTAAACCAAACAGACACTTTTTATAAATAGAATTGTAGATTTTACATAGCGCAAAGGAGGAAACCCGTAAACTTCCAAACCCAAACACCCTCTATGACAAATACATATGTAGAAAACAGGAGATAGAAATTCGTTTTAAAAATTAGTTACATAAAAATCACAACTTCATACCTAGTAAGCAAAAGAAAGTCATATTGTTATTTCCAGTAACTAATTATTCAATTCAAACAGTGATTGTACGAAAGCTTACACTTCTCTACCTTTTTAAGAAATTGTACGAGCTAAATATACATTTTTTTTACTTCCAAAAGTAGAAAAACTAAATAAATAAATTTTTAAGGTTATATAAATAATTTAGTCGGAATTAATCGACTAGTTAAAATCATCTTATTTTTCATGAAACCAAAATAGTATTTGTGTAAATAACATGCAGTGTTTAAAGTAATTTATGGCTGTTTAAAGCATTGTCATTTCGGAAAGAAATATGCAAAAATTTTAAACAAATGCTAATTATACATCACAAAATTATGTTTAAAAATGGGAGAAGGATGACGTGCTTCTGCTCTGTGAATGCAAATAAATAGAAGTAGGTACTTGGGAGTCATATGTGTTTTCTATGTTGCGACAAATAAGTACGATCTATTATCTAAAAGACTTACAGCAAGATTAAGTTCAGCAGGTGTTAAAATGTCAAGAAAATACATTTAATTTTATTATTAGAGCAGCAGGCTGAACAATTTTAAGACATGGTTCTAATAGTAATAAAATGGAATATTCAACTGTATTTAAGATATCAGCAAAAAAATTAAGACTTTCTGACAAAAAATTCTAATATTACAATAATTTATTTGCATAACTTGATTATTCTATTTTATACATTATATTGATTGAACTTCCCTCAACGAAAAATAAGAAAGCAATATCCAACTAGTTAGTTAGACGGAAGCACTAATAATAGAGCGATAAAACAAAGCTAAAAACTGAAATAAAGCAATGTATTCTGATTACCAACATGTGTTTACTTTTTACACAACTTTAACTTAAAAAAATATTTATAATTACAATAACTACTTAAAATAAACTTATAATTTTGAGAGAAATGATGTAATAAATATTAAATTCTTTTTCGAAACGGTAAAGCTTTCAATGGATCAATTAAAATGAGAATTTTTTATAGATATATATATAATTATATTTTATATTTTCTAAAATCATTGCAGAAATGGAAGTTTAAAAAGAAAATTAGGTATTTTTTTTCTACAATAAAGTGTGTAAGTAATTAATATGTATGAAATATCAAATATAATTACTTTCAGTGAACTAGACAGTACTTTTACAATGTTTAAAAATTTGAAGAATAAAAACTATTTCCGAACAAACAATTATAAATTATGGCAAATATGATAAACGGAAATTTTTTGTGCATTAGATGCATTTAAAAGTCAAAAATTATTTACTTAAATTACAAAACAATTATCGAATAATTTAAACAACCCTATATTAAGAGTTCAAAATTGGAGAAATGTCTTGTTTTTGCGTGTTTAAATTAAAATCACCTTTTATTCTACAAAATATTTAATCCGAAGTTAGGTTATTAACTCAAAATTTTATGGTATTTTCCTGACATTTAAAATGCAATGTATCGTGCAAATTCATTTTACGAGTGTGATAAAATCTTGCATCATAATATTAGCGCCCTTTCTAGATATTTAATTACTGAATGACGCATTTCCATCCAATGGTAAATAGATCATTAAGGCACTAATTTCTCTTTAAAATTCTAGACGCCTCTTTTCGCATATTTAAATCAGGATAATTTAATCGTAATTAAGGAATGTCATAAATTGAATGTTTGCGAAATTTTCACGGCAAACGAATAAATTAAATGACTTTCACATGTAAGTGATAATTGCTAGAAACAAGACTGCAGTAGATATTACTTATTTGATTTATAATGCATATCAGAAAACAGATGAGGAGCCTCCGATCAAAGATTTTAAAATAAATTAATTAATTTTAGAGATTAAATTTAAAATATCATAAGTAGCAAAATTAAAAATCAACGTAATTTAAATTGCAATGGTACATTGGATTTTAAATTTAAAGAAAGAAAATATTTTGAATTTCAAAAACAGTTTACATCTTGAAGATTTCTTAAATTATTTATAAATACAAATATGTACTCATTGAAAATTTATGATTTGTAGCTTTAAAAAAAAAGTGTTATTTTTTTTAAAACACAAAATGTTTTCATTGATGCAACTTTTTAATGTCCCAAGTAAAGCAATTCAATTTAGAAAGGTGATTTCACTCTAAGATATACGCTGGGAATGGAGGTAAAATAATGAGCGGCCAAATTCAATAAATAAGAAATACATACAACCATAAGTCTCAAGCAGAGGAAAAAAAAAGGAAGTACTTTTTCCCTAGAGTATAATAACGAAAACAAGTGTTTTAATCAAGATTCACCCCCCCCCCAGTCAACCTCACCTCTAAAAATATACGTGATTTGTAAGTACAACCGCTGAGGCATAAAATGTTTCTGGCGTTGGAAACCGAAGATAATAGTAATTCCCCGGGCTAAGTGAAATACTATTCTTAGAAAAACAACGGAAAAGACAGCGAAGAAATCACTTAGTGGAATGGAAGCATGGTCTGAGGGGAGTAACGAAGTTATCTGTAACATCTAGCCAAGAGTCTGATCTAGTTTCCTGATGTGGCTAACTGAAATGAAGGCGCGTGTTACTTTTCCAGTTGCAGCAGGATTTTATTGAAAGAATTCAACTCAATGTACAGATTACTTTATTTTAATGAAACACAACATTTCTTAGGTACTTCAGATTTACAAGGTTAATTACAGAATTATATAGATGTCCATAAGAGCGTACTGGAACGTTCAGTTGAATTAATCTTTATTATTTTATATATCTCCATTTTATGATTAAAAAACAGGCATAATTTTAAATTTATAACAGTAATATTCTTGTCCATGAACTTCCGTTCACGCGTCTTTCATATCACCGAGATTACCAAGATAGATTCACGACAAGTGTGTCATCTCCACTGCATTATAAATTCAGATCTTGACGTCACCAATGTAGAGCACTTTCTTCTTGTAGGAGATATTTGATAAATCACCGAAGGAAAAAAAATTCAGTGATATTGTATCTAGTAATTTAGTTACCCAGAAAAAGGGCCCAATCTGTCTTTTGAAATGGTCTATCATAAGTTCCCAAAGTGATCCACGTGGACCCCCAGGATTCCATAGGAAAACACACGGGGGTCCACGTAGACGTGAAATGAAAACAGAGGTTTACAAGTTGTAATTGGGGGTCCACGAAAAACTTTCCGGTTTTCAGAATAAATAAAAAAAATTTTTTTTGGCTTGGATTTACTTATCAACATACGCAGGTAGCATCATTCACTAGGTAGATACTCAAAAATATTCGAGACTCCATTCAAACACAGAATTGAATAGAACAATAGGTAATAGTACACGTGTACACCACATGTCGAGACTTGAAAAGTGCCGGCCGTGCGCAGCTTGGATGCTTGTTTAGACCTGCAAAGGGTGAAATGCGACTCCAAGAACAAAACGTTACTCATTTGTTTCCGGGATTTTATACATAAAAGTGTGACTGTTGAGTGAATCGATGTCAGTGCTTGCAGTGCCGGTAAAAATAAGTATCTGCCTATTTGTTATGGATATTTTTATTGTATATTGTAATTTATCAATCATATATTTGTTTTACTACTTGAGTATAGTAGGTAGTTATGTAGTAAAAATTATAAATACTAGAGATTATTCTAAACTTCTATAAAAAATAGCAAAAAGCCAGAGAAGATTAAACTTTAGGTACCTAAGTACTTTTTTGTTGAAGTAGTTGTTGCTAATACCTAGGTACTTTTTGTTAGGAGCAGGGGTTCTGTCGAAAAATATAAAACTTTGAAAGAGTTCCAAGAGAAAAAAAAAGTTTGGGAACCCATGGCCTACATAGACGGTATAGAGAAGATATTATTCATATTTGAAAAGGTAATTGTCTACAATTAATAATACGGAAACATGATAATTCACATGATGAAATGGAAAATCATCGATTGAAATTTTCATTGTAAAAAATGAAATACTACTTATTTGCTAAAAAATAAATTCACTAAGTTATGAGGTTTATAATTTGAAGCTAATAAATGGTAAAATTAAAAAGTAACATCGCCTACGTCGTAGAAATAATCAGACGAAATGAAAAATAATTTTTATTAGTTTCCATTTACATCCTATATATCTAATTTTTATCGGGTTACACGATAAAAAAATATATATAAAGGAAGAAAATTGATACTTTTTTTTTTTTTGAAAACTCATTTTAATTGAAAGTTTTGAATCTATTTTGTCCTTTTTAAAATATTAGAGAAAAGCACTTTTAAAAAGTAACATCAATTACATATTACGTATAATAACCAGTTTGAATATTAATTGAATGAAAAATCGAAAATTAAAAATTTATCATGCATTGGGGAATTATAATTAAATTTTAAGAATTAGTTTCGATCACAATTGTTTTAAATAGCTATATTGCTAAAGGACCCTTTAATCCATCCATTTCCAAGATATTAAATGTTTACAATGTTTTGAAGCGGAAAATATTTTGATTTAAATTTTATTAAATATATATTCCGAAAATTATTTTAAAACATGCTAAAGATGCAAGTTTTGTTTTCTAAAACTTTAATTGTTTTACACACTTCGCTCGTATATATATATATATATATAATTATTTTATACAATTAAACTTTATACACTCTAGCAAAATGAAATATTATTTAAAACAATCCATAAATAAACTAATATAAATAGAGTAAATGTTAATTGTAGAATTAAAAAAAAATCTAAAAAAGAACAGCCAATTAAATAAAACATGGCAACAGGAGCATAAATAAATTCAGAAGTTTTGAAGTTTTACCTTCAATCCGACAAAATTCAAGCAAGCTTTACAGTTGACACATAAAAACAATGAAAGCTATTTGACTAAAAATACTCCCGCTGTGGCACAGATTTTTCCCTCGGCAGCCGACAGTCGAAATTCCAAAAATGGAATGCGAAAGATTTTTCCAGTCATAAAAGGGAGAAATTCAATTCCCTCTTTCTGGCGTGTCGCTCGAGATGTCAAAACACAGAGGAATATCTGGCGTTAATTCCCTATTGTGGGAGACGGGCGGCTCAATCACATGTCACATTAATGCGGACTCGCCCGAAAACACACAAAGCTGAGGGAAAATTTCAGAACTCAATATCTCTCTGACTTACCAGACATATTTTCCTGGCTTTTCTAAATTAAAAGCTGCAGGCCATTCTGTGGGTACCGAAGAGAGCAACGAGGGTATTTTAGAAGGCAGACCCAGAGGAACAGGAACAGAAAAGGGGAAATAGAGTTCATTATCCACTCCACTGAGCAAGTTAAAAAAACATATTTTTTTATTAAATCCTTTGAAAATAAATCGATAAATGTCATTCTAATAATACTAATCAACAGATCATAAAAATATTTACAGAAAAAAAATCCAAAATATTATGCCAATTTTTGACTTTAAATAATATTTTCTGTGTTAATTTTAATCACATCAGTACTAGTAGAAACGTGATAAAAAAATTGTTAACTAAAATATACCGCTAAATTCTATAGCTGAAATACCTTGAAATAATAATTAAATGCAGCACATAAATTCGGCATGAATTAGGGTAATCACAGAAGCTATTTGGATTAATTTTATTTCTACCTAATACTATAATTTCAATAATATTGATTGGATTTAAGCCACCACTAGATAAATAAAACTAAGGATTTTATTTTGAGATGAGGTAGTTATGGATGGCATCACATATGTCTAATGGCGACAAACATATTTCACAGATATATTAAGTAATTTAATTCATATTTAGTCGAAAACATTACGCAGTATTCTCCCAAAAGATAACATGAGGTAGCAGTGGATGTTCAAATACTTACAACAGTTTAAGTTGCTGGGTTATCCGCTACACAATAATTTAAGATAGTGTAGTGGATAGCTACACAAGCTTTTCGATCACATTTTTTAGTGATATTTTTCTTTATTTTTCATATACAAATATATATTTTATGACAATTTTACAATGATTAAAAATATTCAAATGAAATTAAACATTTCATAAAGCCTTTCATATTTAATGTGTTCACAAGATTGAAAATAAAAATTTATTTAGTGGTTTAAGATTTAAAAAATAACTCATCATGAATAAATTAATTTAAACTCAAACAATAATATGAACACTGTAAATAGAAAATATATATAAAAAGACATTTAAAAGTAATAATTTTCTTTAATTTAATGAACAACTTCTGTATAACACATCAGAAGCAAAAACATCTTCTAAAAACAAAAAAAAATTTAATCACAGCAAATAATAAATTTTTTCCTTATTGAAGGTGGTTTATTACAAAATAAACTTCTCTTTAAATCTTAATCTTTTTAAAAGAATTAAATTATAAGTTGTTTACTTATCAGGAATAGAGAAAAAAATTAATTATTAAATACAGTAAACAAATGAAAAAGAACAAGTAACCAAAATAGAAAAACTGAATCAATATGTTTTAGATTTTTAAGCACAAACTATAAAATAAAACAAATATCAAAGGGGAATAATCTTTTTTTCATCGAAATAGATTAAATCGCAAATAACCTGTTTTATTCTCAGTTCAACTAAAAAATAATACACTATAAACTAATTAGAGTTAGTAACACAAGCAAACACTAAAAAATGGCAAAACCTAGAATTTACACATATCAGCTTTAAACACAATAAATAAAAAATACACTAAATGAGAAAATAAAACAACACAAGTGTAAAAGTCAAAGAATTGACTGGAATTTAACCAAAGCACCTGGTAAATATTTAATTTGGAATATACAGATTAATTCCAAACTAAATTGCTCAGTTGAACTAAAAGGATATTATGAATTATTTTATTGTAATAGCAATATAAAGAATAAAATCAGTAACAATTAGAAGTACAAAAAATACAGAAAAAGAAAAAAAAGAAGAAAAAAAAGGGGGGGGGGCGAAAATGTAAAAATCAAAACTAGGAGAACTTTTAAAGTCTTCAAAATAAATTTAAAAAGTTTTCTAATTGTTTTATCTAATATGTTTTATTCTAATATCATTTTCCTATTGAAACAAATTCTCAACTGAACAGCTGGTTCAATTAAAACGATTATACAAATTATTTTAAAGGTAACAATAGAAAAAGTAAAATATTTATTTAAAGTAACATCTGCATGCACCAACATAAAAATTTTGATTTAAACAAAAATTTAATTAAAACCATTTTCCTATTAAAAAGAATCAATTGAACTAAGCCCTTTAGCTAAACTAAAAGAATAAATTATAAATTTAGAGTTGCAGTAGCAGGAATCGCAAAACTTTAAAATTAAATCTCCACTACAGGTGAAATAAATGAAAAGAGTTGGAATAAGAATTAAGTTCTAGTCAAAACAAGGCAAATTTAGAAGTTACAAAACGTTATTGAATTAAACATAAATTCATCGAAATATAATAAATCTTTATTCTAACCAACGCATATTAATTCGAAAATAAACTGCTCATTTCAAATACAAAAAAAGGATAAATTATAAATTATTTAGTTGGCGACAATAGAAAAAGCCAAACTGCGAATTTTAATATCAACTGCAAGTACAATAAACAAAAAATGAACTAAAATAGATAGTAGTCAAAACAGGACAAATTTAAAAGTCTCAAAAAGATATTAAACGCACCACTTCCATAAATATTCATCTCAGGGCTTCGTCATATTGCAGTGTTGAATATTTATGAACCACCCCAGCCGCCCACGCTTTTCAGGAATTAATGTATTCGGATTGCGGAAAGGAGGCGGGCGAAAGAATGGGTACTATTAATACGGAATTCTTTTCCAGGTTCCGAGGGAATAAAGTGAGGAAGCATTGCCATTCCAGGTTCCAAACTGGTACACGAAACTGGTATTAAAGCGTGAAGTGCCATCGGCTGCTACCGACCCCTATCGACGATCCAGTAACTGTAATGAACAAGACGTTCCAACAACTATGGTTGTTACAGTTTGTACCTCTTTCCCAAAGAACGAATCTTATGAATATGATGAGTAGAATTAAGTCAACAAAAGAAGAAATGGATACCTTATCCCTTATTCATCTCTTGCTCCAGTATGTTGGACCAATTTGTTTCCCGGATTTAGGGCTTAACAATTGATGAGGAAGAGGGTTTTTTTCCGAGCAAGGCAAGAATGGAAGAAGAGCTAGAAGGTGATGGATCGTTTCACGAATAGGGAACAAGATTTTTTTTCTTCTCTTTTACGAAGCTTTTTTTTCTGTTATGTCCCTTCACAGCTTGATTGAAACTAAATATAGGGTAAATTACTGACGGACATTATCCGTGCGAAATACAACACGTGCTTCAAAATTCCTCTTATTAAATAAGGAAAATATTAAAGCACGAGAGAACGGGGAAATTTTAAAGGAAATAATAAATCTTTTTAGGATTACTTAAAACATTGAAGGTAGAGTGAAAGCAGGTAAGTATTAAATATTTACCAACTTTGTTTTCAAAAGAAAAATTGGCATAGACTAAAAGAATTTTCACAGATTATAATAAGTAAACTAAAATAATTTAAAGTAGTTTGGAAACCTTTCACTTAATACTACAAAAGCAAATAAGATTCTTAAGACAAATGTAAAATTTAAAGTACATTTCAAAGTGAATAATTTTTGTGTTATTAATATTAAGTGTGTTATTAATATTTCAAAAGTAGAATACATTAAAAATATTTAAAGAAAAGTTATATTATTGAAGAATTGTTAAAGCTTTGGTAAGTAAAAATAAAAACATTTCAATAACTTCTAATTAAAAATTTTAATAGGAATTCGAAGCAGGATTTGCAACACCAATTTATATTTTCAGGGTAAAATTAATTTCTGTTATAATTTTTCAATGATTAAAATAAAAATTTGGTTAAGACTTTTGAAATAATTTAGCGTCGAAAAATATGTTTGGATGAGTTTCGTATAAACATTATATATCATTTTAGTTACAATTTTTTTAAAAAAAAATTTATCAGAAAATTTGAAAAAATGCATGCGAAAAAAATCAATATGGAAGAACTTTTAAGCTATTTGTCAAGAAAGGACATTTGAAGGTGCAAGACATAATAATGATTAATAAATAATTTCATATCAAATTAATATAGGATGGGCATACAGACTGTTGGATCTTGGTAATAGTAAAACTTATCAACTGTTTTCTAAACATAAAACCAAACCTGGGATTATTATGATGATAATAGAATGAAAAATTAACATTTCATTATGTAGGACTCAAAGAAACTTAAGCACATTTTTTACGGAAATTAATAAATCTCTTTAAATATCAACATCAGATAACGATTTAATTTAAGTAAAATTTTTGATAAAGTAACGCACAAAAAATTAGGCTTTCTCAACTTACCTGATGGCTTAGCTGGCAAGGCCTTGGCTACTGGAGGGTTCTTATCACTCAGGCTCTCACTTTCCAGTTTGTCATGAGTAACGGAAGACGACAATTGGCTTTGATTGGAAGTTGGCTGCGATAGTCTCTCTGGAACCGACACAGACCCATTCACTGAAGGCCTCAAGACATTGGATTTGAATTCCCACGGAGGATCGTATTCTTCTGAAGGTCTCTGGTCATTCTCTGGACTTTGAGGCACATTGTCGAGAGGTCGGACATCAGCAAAAAGACTGGAAGGTCTCGTGGGTTTACGCCGAAGATCTTTATTTGTGGGAACATTTTGAGAATTATTCTCCTTCAGCTCAGGGTCTAGGACTTGGTTTTGAGGCAGACAAGAATCAGAATTGAGTTTGCTTCGAGGTTTCATTAGACGGGTATTATCGGTGGGTAGCACCTGCATAAACATTTTTACCTCCTTGAATATTAAATCAAAACAATAAATATGCATCACAAATTGAGGAAATTGAAAAAAAAATCACAATAAAAACGAATTAATACAAAAAATTACCTTAACTCCTGAGTGAACACCTACAGATTTTTTTGTAACAAAGACTGAGGAATCATTTTGAGCATCATCTTTCTGTAAAACAATATCTTGGGTCTTCTGGATGTCGTTAGAATTCTCAAGTCTAGCATTAGTCAATTCTTTCCAATTACTAGGATAATTAGCTGTTAAGTTCCTAGTATCGTCTCTAAATACTAAATTATCACGACTCAAGCTTTTACTAAGAATAAAATTTCTTTGTTGTTCATTTTTAGAGTTGTTAGAAGAAAGAATAAATTCTTCCTTGGAATCCACAACGTTCATAGACTCCTGACTAGAGCTCTTGTCCGATGAACATCTAGATACATTGTCCCACTGGTTATTGAATGACAACTTACGCTCGTAACAGGAATTCACAATTTTCGCCCCGTTTCGATTCAGCTCTTTGGATAGTGGCTCCACATTGGACACAACATTCAGAATGCGTGCCTGAGGCGACTGCGACCTAACTGGAAGATGGTCTCGAATAAGGGTCACTTTCCTCCTTTCGGTGGGAGTGAGATGGAGCGGAAGATGTCGCTGACGAGGTGAATCTCTGGCGATGACCATAGGCTGGTGAGTGGGCGTGCTAGACGCAGAGCTACCACTCGTGGAACCAAAAGAGGACCGAGATGCCGCTCTGACAACAGGCCCACTCTCACCAGTGGTTCTATTATTGTGAAAAAGATCGCCTTGAAGAACCGGACTTTGCATAAGTCTATCCAAATCATCAGCATCCCGCTTGACTCTGCTGTCGAAAGCTGTTTCGTACAGACGTCTCTGTCTGGCTGTCATTTCTTCTTCGTCGAGACCAGATTCCGAATCAGAAAGCAAGGATTCGCTTGACGCTCCAACAGCAGGTTCCGAATAAGTCCTTTCCTCTGTCTCTAAGGAAAGGGCACCTGGCGAGGACGGTGACACTTGAAGACTGCTGGTGAGTCGAAGGCCCACACTCCATTCCCAGGGCTCATCGTATTCTTCGCTGGGACGGACGTCGTCAATGGGAGTAGAACCCAGGCACTCATCTTCACTGATGTCAGGGACTACGTCATAAGCGTGTTCAGAGGAAAGGGCATCTGCGTCTGAGCCATCAGCTTGGACGGAACGCCCTGGAAGGAAAAAATCGATCTAATTGTCATTTCATTTCTAAAATTTAAACCTCAAAACAAATAAAGAGCTTAAGCTTTGGCTAACTAAAAAATGTAGTTCAAGAAAACTACAAGTCTTTAAAAATATGCCCAATTAATTTTAATAGTGAAATTGTTGATATTCGGTGAAATATATAACGATGTACAATATCATATAAAACAGTTTTAACTATGTAACTAATTACTGAGGGTTATAATTTAAGTAAATAATCTAAAACATGCGTTTATAATTAGTAAATATCGAAAAAACACAAAAGAGCAACGAGACATTTCTAATTGTGTTAAGTAAAGCATAATACTCTTGAGCATTCATATTATAAGTATAATAGCAATACATACGAAAAATCAATTTTTCACCGTGATCTCATACGCTCTCATCAATATACAGCTCAATTTGTAATACGAATATTAGAGTAATAACAATGAATAAACTTATAAATAGTGATAATCAAACTGACAGTCGAAAAATATAATACAGACAGATTAAGATTTAAAAAGCATTAGTAAATGAAACTGAATTATCTTTATGTTTGATTATTGATAGTATAATACTTTTTTTATTAACATAATGGTATATTTATTGTCAGCAAAAGCGACAGCAATGGGGTTTTTAGGTATTCAAATAAAAGTAAGCCAGATTAGTTTGTTAAACGTAAATCATCACTAAAAAGCAAAAGAGTAAACATCCCGATAGAGCTCTCAGAACGTTGCAAACGTCGACAAGAACAGATGCAATAAAAAATAAATGCGGAAAAGGCACTCTCTTCCACCGTGATCTCGTACGCCCTTATCAAAATGGCAGCTCAACTCTGAAAGCGAAAGTCGCGCGCTGATGTCGAAATTATTTCCAACAATAGAGTCCCCTCGATCTCATAGAAAATTTTTAGCCATTCTTCGTTGAATGAGATATACTAGAAAGACCTTGCAGCGTCCCAAGTGGGTGCCTCGTCTTAAAAAGAGAAGAAGGGGGGCTACACGACGAAAGCAGCGTCATTAGTCAAAAGATGGGGGCCCTAAAGTTTGTCGAGCAAAGAAACGACTAACAACGTTCCTTTTCTTGTCAAGAGAAGGATCCAACGTGAGCCCTAATGACGGCCCTGCCAGACAGACGAGACAGGCGTGCCTGGATAAAGGAGATGGTGTCTTTTTAGCCTGGGTAAACATACACAAAAGTAACGTTTCCCAATACGTTTATAGAGGGTTAGGAAGATAAGAATAGGAGAACACGGGATTATTCTCTGTCGGAAGTGAGATGGAGAGAAAAAGATGAGCACTTCTGGAATTTCGTGTTCAGATTTCGTGGTACAACTTCGAGTCAAATTGAATCTAAGTATAAGAGAGGCTGGAACGTCGTAATATCAAAGCTGTTGCATATAAAAAATGTATTGAAATGTTAAATGTGGTTGGCAATTTTATAACATAAATGACTTGATTTAGTGTGAGAAAAAGAAACAAAACGAATTGTTATAAAGTCCTTTACAATAAATAATAGTAAATTCTAATGATACATAAACTAATTGAACGAAAAGAGAAAAAAAAATGATACATAATCAATGTATAAGTTGTAAAGAAAATTAATTCGATTGACATTTGTAGTTTCCATTACTATTACGCCATCATACACACATAAACAAGTCCTTTTACAAAAAATCAATATTACTTTTTTTATAGAATATTATAAAAATCCCTTAAAATAAATATCCCTATATAAATAAAAATCCCTATATATATTTTATAATAAGAAATAAAACTTAATAGATTAAAATTCGTGCTTTCTGTTATTTTTACTGTTGAAATATTTATTGAGCAATATTCAGAAAATACAAGATTACCTCAACAGCATTACTTTTCAAAATAAAGAAATTCAAGATTGTGCAATTGCGCAGCTTGTTTCCAAATTAAAAACATAGTATTGATGAGAACTTACATAAGTATAAATTCAATGTGCTATTTTGTGATTTTCAGAAGTACATTAACATCGATGTTGAAAAGTTGGCGCTAATTTTTAATTAGTAAATTTGACACGACTTAAATATTTGTGTAAATTACCTTAATTTTCAATAACAAACTCAGATAATTACATATGACTTCAAGTAATATCATGTCCATGATTTATACTAATTTACGTTTCATAAGATGAAGGAATTTCTTATCACCAAAGGGCATCTGCCTTCACAAAGCTTGTCGTTTGATTAAATTGCTCTCAAATTCATCCCACCTCATGATTTAATCCATTTCCAACATGAACAAATTCTTATACCATATATGCATATTAAATTTTTGGTGGATTCCACTGATATATTTTTAATAATTATTTTGATATTGAAAAAAATATTCTTTTAAAAATAAACTTTAAGCGTATAAAAAATACACACTTAAAGCTTAATAACTAATGTGCATAAAGTAATTATTTAAGAGAACTAATTAGGAAATTCAATAAACAATTCAAAATGGTTTCATTAACAACTGTAAATATTCTTTCCTTTAAATGAATGAACAAGTATATACGACTTATATTGTACTTCAAGCATTGAAAAACGTTCCCTTTTCGTACACAATTTATTTAATTGAGAATTATAAAATATCGCTCTGAAACAACTTTAAAAAATTTCCACAAGTAAAGTCTTTAACACCAAAGTTGAAACACTTTTAAAGGATGCAATGCAATGTTCTTTCGTAGTTATAAAAACAAAGGATATAACAGAAAAACTTCCAGAAAAAAGATTACTCGACTAATTAATTTTTCTAATTAGAATTAAGTTCTTTTATAAACTCACTTGGTCATATTGATAAAAAGTTATTTTAATTAAGAAGTCAATTTTAATTGACGAAAGGCTTAACCATTCATTCGCATCACGGGGTCATTCTGCATACGAAGTTCTTCGAAAAGGAATTAGCGCCTTTGCAAGAAATTCATTAAGATTGAAAGATAAAAAGGAAAAACGTAAAACAAAGGAAAATCCAACTGCATAAAACAATAGCAAAAAGGGCAAGTGTTTTTAAGAAGGAACGGCTCAGAAGAGAAATGCGCAAATGAAGAGGGCCAAAATCATTAAGAAAAAGTGTCGCCGAAAATAAGAAGCCCCAAACTCCCATCCCCACTAATTACTTGCCCGTAAGAAACGGCAGAGGTTAAGTAGGGCACAACATTAAAAGCATGCGAGTTCTCCATTAAATGAAGAGCCGAAAAACAAAAGAAAAAAAATACACCCGCCAACTTTGCAGCCCTTCTTTGAAACAAAAATACGTAATTCTGTGCAGGCATCAACAATTTATTGGCGAGTTCTTAGTTTAATAGCCACCTAAGCTTTTTGGATATAATTGCAACATGGCGTGTGAGGGTTAGAGTTTTAAGGAAAACGTCGCGCTTCAAGATGAATGGAGATTCCAGTCTGGTTGTCTTTGGCGAAGTTTCCTAAGGAACGACTAATGAGAAAGAATCCTGGTTCTTTCGCATTGGTCGTTAACTAAAGATTCAGTAAGATCTTTAGCAGACAATTAGAGCGCCACACTGAAGGAGATGGAGGTTTCTGGAGATTTACGGCCTTCAGTTCCTTTGAATGCTAGGATTTAATTTCAATACATTGATTACAAAGAGTGATTTTATTTCCTAGTTAAAGTTTAGGAAAATTTTTTTACTCTTTACAGTTAATACCAATATATAAATTTCATTAAAGTGTAAATATTGAAATAAATTTTCAATTTATTTCGATAATTGCACTATTAAATTTTTTATTTATAGAATTTCCGTTCCACTAAATTTAAAATATTGCGAATAAAAATATCCGTGTATTGTTTTTAAGCATACGCGCAAGAATATAAATATTTTAATAATAATAAAAACATAAATTAATAAATCTTTTCAAACAGTAGCGTATATATGTGATTATTTAACAGAAAATAAATTGTGAATTCCCTTGATGACATGCTATCGATAGATTAATAAATATTATAATTTTTTTATTCTAAAATAACAGCATTTATTATAAACTATATTGTTAATTTCCCGATGTCGAAGGAATTTACATAGCTAATTTCACAATTAACGTATGAGTTTCAAATCAAAATCCAGTTGACAATTATGATGAACAAAATAGTCGATTAATAGATTTTAAATTCGGACATATCGAAACAGTCGATTATGAAATTTAAATTCAAACATATCGAAACAGCAAATTACGAGATTTAAATTCTAACATATATCGAAATATTGGATTAGGAGATTTAAATTCGGACATATAACGAAGTAGAAAGATGAAAATAATGAGAACTGAACATCTTAAGTGATAATAATGTAAATTTATGGGGAAGGTATGTAATCCTAGGACTAGGAGATAAATAAAAAAAAATTCGTAAGAATAGAAAAATGCATGTATACATCATCAATTGTCATCAATTAGATGATAGCTAAGAGATTAAAATTGAAAATATGCATAAAAAATATGCATATTTTCAATAGTTGAATTCGTTGGTTATTGAGTGAATATTATCATATTTTTTGGGATGTTTAATCCAATTTATCTTATTAGCAACTTGTCCACACACACACAGATATGTAGATAATAGATTATTGACAAGCAATACTCCTACAAAGATATTTGCATGCATTATTAACCGAATTCAAATTAGGGGGCTTGAATGGCAAATCCCTCATTTGAACGAAATCAGAACCACTTCTTTTAGTAATTCATTATTCTTGTGAGGACAAGCTGTGGCAACTCGGCCACAGTAAATCCCTAAAAGGAGAATGATAAACGCATCTTCCTCATTCGATGGGGAATCTAACTCAGTTGCTATTTAGATACGGTCGTAAGAAGACCCTATGGGCACCAGTGTATTATGGTGAGGAGCTCTTTAATGGAAATTAATCATGAAAATTGTTATTGTTAGATAATTCATATAAGATTGTTAAAATAAAATAAATAGAAGCAACAGGACTTATTAATGAATAAAATCACGCAACAAATATGTAACGCAATACAAGCGTTGTTGTCTATGGAAGGAAAATTCTTCGCTATATCCTAAAAATATCAATCACTCTATAAAATGTTTAAAAAATAATCTTCCTAAAACAAAATATAAAATCTTATTAAAATTGTCGTGTGCAATATGTATGTGTTGCAAAGTTCTGTTCTTGAATCATGCTAATGGATACGAAAACCATTACAAAAGTACAAGCTATAATTTCAATAATAAATTACAACCTTTTTCTTCCGGAAGAATGTGACTTTTTGTGTCAGACATTAGAAACAGTAGTAACAATACTTACAAAATAAAAATGAAACCTGAATTGCAAATTAATCTGATAGCAGTTATGTTTATACATATGATTATTTCTTAGAAAAAAAAAAGTTTCTCAAAAGCGCACACAGCTTTAGCCAAATACTATAGATTCGTCATTATAAGCACTTTCAGCTGTTAAATTAGTCTTGAATTTTCCTTCTTTTTTTAAGCATTAATAATTTAAAAATCAATCACAAAATTGACAAACTATCTTTGGATGTGTATGTAGTGCCATTGAGCGAATACTTCAAAATAATCTTCAAAGACAGGATGACATGAATATGTGTTTTAATATTAAGTTATACATTTTTAAGCACCAGACTTATTGCAATTTAAACTTACAAAAATTTCATAAAGATTTAAGAACTTTAAAAATCGATCAAATTTGAAGTTTAAAAGAAAAATAAAACTTTAAAAAACATTTTAAGGATAAGATTGAGATAGAGTAACTAAGATAAAAGATACTGAACTAGAAATATTTTTTAATAGATTCTAAGAATGTTAAAGTTTTTTTCAATGGTTAAATCAATTTTCAGTGTTCAATAGCCCTTTGAAAAAACTTTATTTCGAAAAGTTTTAAGTAGTTTCAGGAACACAAGAATTAAACCCAGTTATTATATGACATTATCTGAAATGATGTCTAATTATTTTCAATTTTCTTGGAGACATTGTGTCCAACATAATATTTGAAAAGTTAATGGCAACGATGACTTTATAGTAAGCCAAAAAGCGAATCATTTTTAAAAAGAACACAACTCAAGTCCATCTCATTTTATATAAGATATTAGATCGAAAACTACGGTTTAAAATCTTCAAGTATCTACCAAACTTTAATTATTTACCAATACTTAAAATAAAAGTACTAAATTAAAAAATGATAACAAATTAAGAATTTAAGACAAAAGTTAATTCTACATGTGTGGGTGATATAAATAAATATTTTTATGTTTGTTTCCATAAAAATATTGTTTTTATGAAACTCAAGGAAAATTGAATATATTTAAAAATATTTACTACTATTAATAAAGAGAGCTAACAAAAAACAAAGAATTTATCTGACAAAAACATTTAATAAGATAAATTCTTCACAAGCAAATGAATTCTTTGAGGTGACGATTGAAACATAAGCTGAGCATAAAAGCTAGAAGGAATGATCAAAGAAAATCAAATGCATAATGATAAAACTTTTAATTTTTCGAGAAAATTTAAATTCTTTTTACATTTAAAGAGCGAGAAAATGACTCGATTTCGTTAGAGCGAATAAGAAAAGTTAATGAAATTGAGAGAAACTTTCCTCTTTTCACCAAACTTGCATTTGCTGAAATGCCCTCAGGAGTGGTTTCAGAATTCTATCAAATTTCAAAGGAAAAAGCTGATATAGGATCAAGAACATTTTCTTGTAAATCAAAATAAATGATTTGATTTTTTGAAACAAGAAGTCGTAACTCCTTTAGGGAAATAGAACTGCAATTAAGATTTAAAGACAAATTACAAAAGTAAAAACATGAAATACATCTGATTGAGTTAAAAAAAATAAATAAATTGAGTTTCATAAAGGAAACGCATTTAATTATGAAAAGTGAAAGAAAAAATTACCTTCACACATTTTATTTAAAAGATTGATGAAAGGAACGTGATACACACACATTATGAAAAGATGTGAATTATAATACAATTCAAATATTTTAATCTTGAAATTGCATTAATGAAACTAAGATAATTTATATTTTAAAGCTGTAGTGTTTGAACTGGATCAATATTATCGTCAAGATTATATTATTTACAAATAAGGCACTAATTTTTTTCAGCGCGTTATACAACACCTAACGTTACAAATTTAATATATTTTTTTATAAGTTTTCCTTTATGAAAAGTTTTACTTTTTCCAAAAAATATTAGGAAACTATAATCATATTATTAAAAGAAATAACATAAAACATTGAATAAAAATTGAAATATAAATTTGGAAACTTAAATAATTAAATATTTTTATGCGCATTAAAACAATTCACTTCATATTTTGTAAAAGCATTATATAATCTTCAATAGTATGTTCTAATTTTTCTACATTTAAAAATGCTATTTTTTATTTTATTGTAAATTTCTTCAAACGATATTTTTTTTTAATTTCTACATTTAATCTGACTTTATTTACTATCGTTAAGATTATTTTTATAGAGCATTCCAGAATTTCTATCGTATTTATTGAAAGAATATTTTATGGAAAAAGAATAGTTTCATATCATGGTGACATTCAATACATATATTTTTGCATCGTTTTATTATTAGCAGAATTTTCCAAACTTGTTTTCTAACAAAAGATATTTATTCACTGAAAATTCACAAATGACGCATACTTAGCGAAAATATGAGACATTGTTTTACGAAGTGCCAAAGATTTAATATTAATGATTACCAAAAAACAACTGCAGATAAGAAATTTCGTGATAGAAAAAAGATAAGTTAGCATTCTTTTTCAGAAAGCTTGCTCTACACTAATGGTTTAATACACATAAAAGAACACTCTGTTTTGTTCAATGCTATTCTTTCTGAAAGTATTTTTAGTATAGAGAAATTAAAAAATTTCTTTGAAATAAGGTAAAATATTAATTAATGAAATTAAGTTAGGTAAAATTCTTATAATCAGTAAACTGTTCAATCTGGCTAAAGGAAGGTAATAGTTAGATATGAATATGACAGACAACTGAAACTTAATGACAAAATAGGACTTCATATTAAAATGTTTCTTTTTTAATTTGTTAATATTCCATTCTGAATCAACAAACTTTATCATTATAAAATAGATATTTCAAAATTCTTTAATCTTTCAATTAAAGAATTTTGAAATCAATTTTAATACTTTTTAATATATACCGATATTTTTTGTTAGAAAACAAGTTAATTAAAGTTTAAATAAATCTAAATTTGCTTATTTTAGATTTATTTAAGGTTTAATTTTTTCATAGTTGTGTAATATGAATAGTAATAAAACTAATGTATTATAAATGTACATAAGTTTTTTTTATTAATATTCATTTTTGAATCATTCTTTTTATATTTATTAGCATGGGAAACTTTTAATTTTTATAATATTTATAACAAATATTAAACGAAAAATATAAAAATGCAATCGCTTCAACTTTTTAAAACGTTATCAATATTTATATCGATTGCATAAATAATAAATTGAAAACTTTAATTATATCTCAAGGATATAAAAATATTCAAAAATAATAATAACCCCAACAAAATAAACTCTTTGGGTGTTTAAAGGAAATTGATCAAGAAAATATCAATTATTCAAATGCTAAAGTATTTGAATAATCGATGTTCCATTTTGTAAAAAATAAAAAAATAATGCGTTGTTTTTAAAAAGGAACACTCATTTTACGGTAAGAAACTTCCTCCATTGTTTTTCCAATTTTTTAACATTTTGAAACAAATAATCATGTTTTTAGAATATCTTAAGAGAATAATTAACACTGAAATAGATAAGTCATTGAAGAATCTGATACAAATATCTTGATTGCAGTTAATAGGATCAGAATACTAATTCATAAAATTAATTCATTGAGATATTCAGGCAATGTTCATCGCATAAAAGTATAGCAGTATACAATTATAAAAACTAAACATATGTTTTATACATTATTCTTGGTTCAATGCTGAATTCATATTTTGTGTTTAACCTTCAACATACTCCTCAAAAAATTGTCCTAGATTTTTTCTCACCGCTAGTAATTTCAATGAGTTACGAAGTTAATGATATCTAAAAGAGACTAATTTTAATAGAAGTTATTTAATTTTAAATTTTATATTTTGAAATATTTAAAAAAATTAAGATCTTCTTAAAATGAATCCGTACTTCACATTTTTATTAAAGTTAAGTATAAATAAATGAATACTGATATTTTAATTATCAAAGCATATCAGTATACAATATTTGTGAAAAAAGCAAAGTGAATTAAAACGAGATGTTAAATTAAACCAATATATTATAATGCAAAATTCATTTGAAATTATTGTACTTTAAAGTGAATAAGTAAAACTGATAGAAAAACCTAAGACAACGAAATACAACGATGGAAATCTTTACTTAGTAATGTGAGTATTTACATCAGAAAAATTAATAAATCACGTTGTTTTCTAATTTCTTAGATTTTTTTTTCCTCTTCACATAGTTTGTTCTTTTCAAAAGATTTTAGAGAAATACGTTATTATTATTAATGCGTGTTTATTTCTTATAAAAATTAAGTTATTAATTATATTTATATCCATAAAAGAACTTTCTCGATAAAATTTCAGTAATTTCTTTAAAAAAATACTTTTAAGTTTACTAAATTTTTACGAATTTTCTAGTTAAATTCGATAGAAAGCTTAATGGAACAAATATAATAATTGTTTAAAAAGTTAACTAATTCTTAAATGTAATAAACTAAATATTTTAAATGTACCAACAGAAACAGAGCATAAAAAAACCATCATTAAATTCATCATTTAAATAAGTCAACAGATTAATACCAAAAAAGTCAAATTTTATAAGAGTATTATTAAATATTGCAAAAATTTATATACATCAAGTGAGAATAAATAGGATTTTTAAAAATATAAAATCGGAACAACTATTTCTGCAAACTTTATATAAATCGAAGAACAAGCAAGGAAGCGGATAAGAATTTTAGATCCCTTTTACAAAGCTGTTAAGCCTATTATCCGGTGTTTTTAGAGGAAAAGGAAGATAAAAGCTTTTCCGGTACAAGAATTTTCAGCATTTGCAACAAATGAAGTAGAAAATCTATCTCTACAAATCCAAAAAAATAGAATTTGGTCCTATGTTTAGAAGAAATTTAATACTATAAAGTCACAAAGGAAATAATGAGAATAAAAAATAAATAGCTACTATTTTTGTAATTACATTTAGTAAAGAATAGCTTGGGAGAACATCTTATGTTGATAATATTATAACAGAAAAAATAGAAAGAGTAAAGTTACAGATAAGATGTTATTAACACTTCTAAATTGTTCTAAGAAAACTGCTTTAATGAAGTGATTTAGTGTAAAGAAATTTGGAAGAAATCGAAATCATAATATGCGAAAAAGGGAAAACCTGATCAAAGAAACTGTTAGAGAAACTAGAATAAATTCTAATAATTTAAAATTTAATCGAATAGATTTTAAAATTTCATTATAATACAAAAACGTGAATTATTACAGATAATTACAACGATTTATTTATATTGTATTAAAAAAATCATAGGAAATCAAGCGTGATCACTTTCCTTAAAACTGAAAAAAATTAAAATATATGTATCCACCACAAATAATATTTTAGTTTTATAAAAACACTTAACAAATTTTTCTGTAAACTCATATGAAGTTTCAACAAATATTTCAAATTAAAATTTTGAAAGTCAGGGTGAAAATATCAGAACGTATAGTTTAGTGATATAAAGCCACCGGAAATTATAGTTTTTTTTCCATTACACCAAAATACCTCAAAAATGATTACATTTATAAAAAAAAAATAAACTTGTTTCCATTATATACAAATCATGAGGGATGATAAAAACCATGAAAGATTTTATCTTATTGAAATAATAAACTGATAACATGGATTTTAATTTAAACATTTCATTCACTCTATGTAGGATTTCCTTTGATTTCTTGAAACAACGATACTTTTAAGTAAAATTAACTATATATAAAAAGCAATCAATAAAAAATACGCATAATTCTATTTTTACAGGAATATCAAAGCTTTATATATGTTTGCATTGAAGTTTCGCTATTTTCAACCATTTGTTTTTCTTGATAAAAAAGGAAATGTTCAAGAGAAGGTAAAATGTATATTTTTGGTGAAATATATGTAATATTTAAAGAAATATTGGTGGTAAGACTTTTTTTTCTTATTAAAGTGAAATATAAAACTAAATTTAGAAATATCATTAAAAACATTTTCTTTTTAAAAACAAATTTAAAGTAAGAAATATATTTATTAATGCATTTCCCAATATTTACAAGCAATAATAAACCTATGCCTTTAAAATTAATTTACGACTGTCAAAAACGAAAAACTTTTTAAAGTTGATTAATTCAAATGTAAAAGCGGAATATTTTTTACAGCTAATCAATTTATTTGGAAAAACAAAAATTTTTTACAGCTGATCAATTCATTTGCAAAAACAAAAATTTCTTTACAACTGATCAATTCATTTGCAAAAACAAAAAAAAAACTTTTTACAGTTGATCAATTCAATTTCAATAACAAGAAAACTTTTTACAGTTGATCAATTCAATTGCAAAAACGAAAAACATTTTACAACTGATAATTCAATTGCAAAAACGAAAAACATTTAACAGCTTATCAATTCAATTGTGCCCACCGAACATGACAAAATGGTTTTAGAAGAAAACCGTAAACATACACCATAAGATTCTATCTGACGCAAATCCTTTAAAGCGAAACACGGAAGAGTCCGATGGGAGCACTTCGAAGACAAAGCAAGTTGTCTGCCTAGCATCAAATACCACTGGTAACAGTATTTTTCTGGAAGACAACAAAGCAGGTAAGAACACATCGCAAACCAACAATGTCGGCGAGAATGCGTGGAACGGGGCAGCCGTCTTTAATTACATCTCGAGGATAGCTTGCAATGGGTATTAACTTCCAACTGGGAGTTTCCAGAAAACGTTCTAATTAAAAACGGTTCGATACGCAGAAAAGAGATCGTTGAAGAGGAGTGAAAGGCGTGAAGGATAAATTTTCGCTCGGATAACAAACTTCCTTTAATTAAGAGGCCGGCAAACTTTGTAACCGCAAGTTACTGCGACATACGACGCCTAGAAGAAAATAATGTGTATAACCGAGTTTCCTGACGTAATATTTCACCTTAAAAGTAGGAAATGACGCTCTTCAATAAATGAAACTAAATACATTGTGGGAAATAACAGCATTTTGTAAACATAAGCTGGCGTTTAAATATATTTTAACCGTTTTACACGATAATTCTTTAACAAATAGATAGATCTAATTGAATTGAATTAATTACAAAAGATTAAATAAAGATGGATTCTTGCAATTATATGTCACTTTGAGCACATCGGAATGAAAATAAGAGGGCGTTGAAGTTTTATTTAAGCATCTGAAGATGGAAATTCACAATTTAATTTTATTTTCTTAGAATGAGGCAAGGTGCATTCTTAAAAGGATTCAGAAAATAACGTAAGAATCTCAAGTAATCCAATGGAAAAATATATGTGATGAATAGGAAAATGGTAAAAATAAATTCGTAAAAAAAAATGTAAATAAATTAATTACAAAAATGGAAAAATAAATAAGGAATAAAAAAACGGAAAAAGTGGAGAAAAGTAAAAGGGTTGCATACAAAAAATAATCAAGCTCAAATGCTTTTATTCAAATTGCTAATTTGAAGTAAAAAATTATAATCACAAATAAAATTAATACATTTTAGAGTTAAATAAAAATATAAACACATATACATACATTTTAATATGAATTTAAAATTAAATCTCTATAAAATATCTCATTTATATACTGATAATATCAACTAAACTCTCAGATGTACAGGGTCAATAAATTATAGAAAATACTATTAAATTAATAATATAATTAATATATACTTTTTATATTAAAATTGGTGTAGATTTGATTTATTTTACATGAATTATGTAAGTAAAATTTTTTCCAATTTTCAAAATAAAAATTTGCTTTAAGTTCATAGATAAACTTTAAATAAATAATCATATATAATATATTTTTCAAAAAATATTTCAAACCTATCTTCTATGATGAATCTCAGATAATGTTAAAAGATCTAATTCAAAACCTAAATACTATAAAAATTAATATTTTTATAGTATATAATATAACAATTTTGAAAATAGTTATATTATATAAATATAATTTTCAATGTTGGCTAGTATTTACTATTAAAGTGTTACTGTGTTCAAAACTAAATAATAATGTTATAAATAATAAATAAATAAATAATATTATAATTATATAACATTTGAACTAAACTTTTCGAATAAGAATAAAAAAATATATAAATAAATGATATTCATAAATAATGTAATTCATAAATGAACTATCATCAATTAATTAGATTACTTATGAATAATTCTAACTGATTAGAAACAAATCAAACATTATTTCCTTTTTCTTAAAATTACAAATTGAAAACAAAATCATAATAGCAGTAAATATGAACTATCTAATACATATATAAGATTATTTATGAATAATTTAGACTGTTTCTGATCAATATTATTATTCTCAACTGACAATAAAATTGATTAAATATATTTTAAAATATAAAAATATAAGCGATGCAATTTTTACACATCTAATTGAAATACACGTATTATTTTGAACCCAAAAGTTTTAAGTTAGAACGGGACAGAAAAAATTTCTGCAAAAAGAAAGGCGATTAAATGTTTACAACGCATCAATGTTGCCAATTTTTTTAATAAATAAAAAATTATCCTCAAAAAGAAAACAGCAGCTTTACTGACACGAGCACAAAACCTTCCGAAGAAGCTTAAATATTCGGGCCACAGCAGTAGTCATTTTAATAAGCAATCTAATTAAAAATGCTAAGGCAGAGGAAATAAAAAACCGTTCTTTGTCTTTAATTATTTGCACTTTCAACTTCGGAGCTGTCGTTTTTGACAGCCTGAAAGCCACGCGGGGTTTTGAGAAAATGAAATATTTCTTGCTTCAGCTGTAGAGAGGACAGTAAACCCAACTCAAGGGGAAAAGAATCATTAACTTTCGACGATAATTAAAAAAAGAAGGAGAGTTTATTAGAAACAACAAAGTACCAGGGTATTAAAGTGTTAGATTTTATATTGTTTTTCAATCATCAATATCATTGTTGCTATGAAAGAAACGCAGCTAAAAAAACAATTCATCATTACTGATAAATAAAAAAGACAAACACAAAGCTTTGTTTTAACGTGTTTCATTATTAAATAACAATGGGTGGATATAAATTTGCATACTGTTTAAAATTACTTAATCACGTCATTTTAAATCAAGGATGTCGATAAATATGTTGATAATGAATTCAGAACAATAAATTCGTTTTCATTAGTTTATATATATATATAGTTTTGTATTTTGACTGAATTATCTTTTTTATATAAAATATACCACGTATCGAATTAAATATTGTAATGGCATTTTTAAAAGATTCAATGGAATTTGGTACAATATCTGAATATTATTTGAGTGTTAATTCCTCAGAATTTTAAAAAGTAGTATATTTTTTTGATTAAAGTAATTTAACGGAAAATTATAGTTTCATATTTCATTTTTATATTTTAAAATGAAAAGTGGTATTATTTCTAAAAAAAATCAACATTAAATTTCGCTCCCCGTAGTTAAACAGGATTTTGCATTAAGTTTTAGACTAATGACTACACGCACCAGAATATACTTATTGAAGATATTTCTGCTTTTTGAATATTTGTGGAATTTGCATATTCGCACATTTTTTGATATTTTTCTCGTGACAATGAGATTTAATGATGTACATTATGTTATGAGGCAAATGTAAAAGAACAAAAATTTTTAAATCAAAACACTTTTGAAGTAAGCTTAAATTATCGCTTCAAATTATTGTTTTGATTAAAATTACTACCCAGTTTATCCCGAGTTAATCGATTTCATATACACTACTGGCCATTAAAATTGCTACACCAGGTAGAAATGCAGATAACAAAATGATATTTATTGGACAAATATATTATACTAGAAATAACAAGTGATTAAATTTTCAAAAAATTTGGCTGGATATAGATCCTGAGAAATCAGTACCCAGAACAACCACCTCTGGCAGTAATAACAGCAGTTATACGCCTGGTCATTGAGTCAAACAGAGATTGGATTGCATGTGCAGGTACAGATACCCATGCAGCTTCAACACGATGCCACAGATCAACCGTAGTGACTGGCGTTTGGTGACGAGCCAGTCGCTCGGCAACCATTGACCAGACGTTTTCTATTGGTGAAAGATCCGGAGAACGTGCTGGCCAGGGCAAAAGCTGAACATGTTCCATATCAAGGAAGGTCCGTACAATACCGGCAACATGCGGTCGGGCATTATCCTGCTGAAACGTAGCGTTTCGCAGGGTTCGAATAAAGGGTAGAGCCACGGGTCGTAACACACCAGAAATGTAACGTGCACTGTTCAAAGCACAGTCAATGCGAACAAGAGGTGACCGAGATGTGTATCCAATGGCACCCCATACCATCACGCCAGGTGATGGGCCAGTATGACGATGACGAATGTATGCTGCCAGTGTGCGTTCACCACGATGCCGCCAAACACGGATGCGACCATCATGATGCTGTACACAGAACCTGGATTCATCTAAAAAGATGACGTCTCGCCATTCGTGCGCCCAGGTTCGTCGTTGATCACACCATTGAAGGCGCTCTTGTCTATGACGCAGCGTCAAGGGAAGCCGCAGCCATGGTCTCCGAGCTGAGAGTCCATGCTGCTGCAAACGTCGTCGAACTGTTCGTGCAGACACTTGTTGTCTTACAAACGACCCCGTTTCTTGACTCACGGCTCGTGACGTGGTTGCACGATCCATTACGACCATGCGGATAATATGCTTGTCTTCTCGGCTGCTAGTGATAGGTGGCCGTTGAGATCCCGCATGGCGTTCCGGAATTACCGTCCTGAACCCATCGATTCCATATTCTGCTAACAGTCATTGGATCTCGACCGACGCGAGCAGCAATACTGCGATAAGATAAACCGCAATCTCGCTACGCTACAATTCGACCTTTATCAAAGTCAGAAACGTGCAGATACGCATTTCTCCTTCTTACACGAGGCATCACAACAACTTTTCACCAGGCATCAACGTTCAAATGCAATTTGTGTATGAGGAACCGGCTGAACAATTTCCTCATTTAAACACAATGTAGGTATCGCTACTGGCGCCTGCTTTGTCTGAATGCGCTGAAAAGCTAATCATTTGCATATCACAACACCTTCTTCCTTTTGTATAAATTTCACGTCTGTAGCATGTCGCCTTCTTGGTGTAGCAATTTTAATGGCCAGTAGTGTATATTGCAGTTAATTATTATCATGAGATAAATCTCAAGTGTAGAAAAAATTCTTGATAAGATTTGTTTTATCACACAAATACATGGTCACAGCTTTGAAAATTAACAAAATCAGTGTAATCGTTATTTTTTGTAAAATATTTTGATGAGAAACTGGTATTATCACAATTGTAACTAATCACCATTCGACAAATATTGACACCTTAAGAAATAAAAACAACTCTTAAAAAGCTTATACACAGTATTTTAATTTTTTATTTGTTACTTTAAATTCTTAATTTTGTTGTTACTTATGACACTTAGACAAGCTAAGCTCGTTAGCGGATGAGCTACAAAATTAAGTCAGAAGAATGCGCCTTTCGTTTAATCACAGTACTGCGAAGGTGAAAGTACGACTTTGCTCTAAACTCCTCGGATAGATGGCACCATCAAAGGATCCACTCCCTCAATTTTGAATTGTAACTGGAAAGGAGAAGCTTTTCTTCATTTTTAACAATGAGAGCAATATGGTGTATGCGTATACCTTTTGGTAATTTATGGCCCGAAAATAAAGAAAAACGGCTGGCAACTCCAAGAGTTTTCAATAAACTTTTATTGAAAGACTTTTCTTTCGCTAAAGTGTGTCTCAAGACGAATGAATTTAGTTATAAATGAGAAGAAAATAAAATGTATCAAGAGAATAACACCAAGATATCTAACAAAAATAGATTCTTATAAATTTGAAACTGCAAAATGTTTTTTTTTTACGTGGGATTGATTATCCCTTTTGGCCTAGAATTTCTCTTAAAATCTAAAATTAGCTATATCTGACTTTATATGGAAACGTAGATTTAAAATTAATACTTCTTTTTAGAAAAATATAATTTTTTTGAATCACAAAACTAATATTAGCCATTTTTCCGATATATGTTTTCGTGATCAACGACAATTAAAATGGATGAACTACATAGAATTTACAAACATCCTAACATTATAAAATACATTAAAATTAGTTCAATGAACTGTATGATCCATTTGACACGACAGCCCGAAGATAATATTAAAGAAGAGTATTATAAATAAACATGGACGCTAAAATTGGAAAAAGGCGAAAGCCAAGACTGAAATAAGGCTACAGTGAAACCAGATTTTTGACAACAAAGGAAAAATAACTAGAAAAAAAACTAAAAATGAAAAATGCACCAGAAATTTAAAAAAAAGTCTATGGGGCTTTGTCTAAGTAACTAAATGATCATGATGGAAGTTGCTGCATATAAATCTTAAGATATTTATGAATGATTTGCATATATTTTGCTTGCGTATAACATTTAATTCATGCATAATAACAGGAAAGGATTATTAAAGAATTAAAATAGATATCAAAGCACAGGTCCTAATTTCACAAAGATAGTGAAATGAGTTAGGAATATGCAATTAAATTATTAGATAAGGTGATCTGGAAGATAGGTAAAATTTAAATCTCAGTTCATTGATCGTGGTCATGCATTATTGAACGGTTTCATAGTTTTACAACTCGCACGTTGATTTCCACTTCAAATGTAAGGATTCCTAGCGGTTCAAAAATATATTTGAAATAGTAAGCACTGGTCAAGTTAACTCTCGTGTACCAAAAGTAACCATAGAGCAATAACTAAATCAAATAACTATCCTTACAAGACATTAAAGAAGAGGAGTTATTAGTGGCCTATTAAATTAAGCATGGAAATGATAAATATTAGCGTTATAGGAGTCCTATTTTAAAGTATGACTATATATCTTTTTGTTGGTTTATTTGTCCTTCAACGGTCAATTTTTCCACTTGATACTAATTTAATTGGAAATTACAGTTTAAAATGGACTCCAAACCACTAGAAACATAAAAGCTGACTGATTGGTTGAGTTTTATAACACATGGTCGAAAAATGAAACAAGCTCTCCCAATATCAAAGCCGGAAATGTGACTAAGGCTAAGAAAGTGTTGAACCGAAAGATAGCACTAACCATTCGATTACCAAGTCAGCGGAAATTTATGTCATAATAAACAAATACATTTTTGGAAACAACAGGAATAAGAATTTCTGTTAAAGATAACAATTTACATTTTTTTTTCATTATAATTTATTTTAAATTTACACTTCGTATTTAATATATTCCATAATTTAATTAAAATTCCAAGCACAAAGAAAAATTCCAAAGCCATTTTACGATCATTTTAAAGACATCTATTTAAATAAATATATCAAGTGATTTATCAAGGATGTTTTAATTTTCAACTCAGTTTAATCTTTCGAAAGAAAGATTATAACCACTACAAATTCAACGGTGATGTACAAAAAATATTATCAGCAATACTTTTTATTTGCATGAATAGCGTTCCAGGAGAATGCGAACTATCTGAATAAAATAAAAAGCCCTAAAATAGTTTGCATACACATACACAACAAAAATATGCATTTCTCTTCTTTATTGACACGAAGCTGAATAAAACATTGCTTTTTATAACAAACTGTTTTCATAAGCTGCTCAAGGTAATATTGATGCAAATGCAGATCCTTTCTTATTTTTTCAAAGAACCAAATACGTACCCATTCTCCACTACATGTTTTAGAGGAAAATAAAGTGGGGGAGTTTTTGATAATGTAGAAGGAAGGAATATGATCCCCCTCCGGGGACGTGGGAAGAACACAGCAATTCTAGAAATGAAGGAGAAAATGCATCTTTAAGTAGCATTTCCTTTTCTTTTCCGAAGCAATATCAAAATGGGCGGGATACATTAATGTCCAATACATATCACAAAAGTTGACATTGGAACAATCGACGACGTGAACACATCCCTTGATGTAAAGAAATAAGAAGGAAAAAAATTGACGACATAGACAAGAATTGACGAAAGGAAAAAAATAGAAACTTATAAATAAAATTACATTTGATTTAAGCAATAAAATTGCAATTGTCTTGGAGAGAAGAATGGCCATTACATTAAAAGTGAGAAATTTGTTGTAAGAAATTGTTTTTGATTTAAAAGAAAAGTTTCCGAAGTTTTGAATTTGCTTCGAGTGCTCTTTAAAAGGTATAACAAAAATTAAATATTTAATTCATATTTTTCGAATCAAGGAAAGGGAAAAAATAGAAGGATAAACGAAATAAGATTTGAAGTTTAGAAATGTAATTATAACATTTTATTTTATAATGATCACTATACTAAAAGTGAAATATTTGCGTAAAACATTATTTTTTCCTAATATAAAGTTTTTTTTTTTTTTAAATTTTTGTTTGTTTTGGTCAACATTACGTACCAATGTAATCTTTATTTCTCTGATAAAAAAAGGAAACAAATTTATAAATATAATTGCATTTGAATTTTATAATTGCAATTTATAATATTTTATTTAAAAAATAGCCGTTTTTTTGTTTTTTTTTAAAATTTAGAAACTTTTTTGATTGGTGCGAATGCTTTACCATTCTGAAGTTTCTCTTTCAATGCTTTTTTACTCAGCAAATCATAGAAAATCGATTTTTTCACATTAAAATGTCTTTTTCCTTAAAGGACAAAAAAATTAATTTTCCGATCACTGAAATTTTCGACACAGTCGAATTTAATAATCTTATTCGAAAACAATGCATACATGCTAAGACTAAGAATCCTAGTAATATTTCATTTAATTATAATGTTTTATTGTGGGGATAAAAAATAATTAGGATCAGTAATTGAATGAAGAATAAATTTAATCTACTCTTAAATAATCATACTCTTCTCTAATATATCTGCAGGCATTAGAGAAAAATAAAGCAATTACTTAGATTTTGCTTTTTAAATTAATCTTATTTCTTGTATTATTTCAATTACATTATTCAAAATCTTTTAATTTACAAAACAATCAATAGAAATAAATTATTCATAAGATAATTACCAAGCTATTCATAAATTGATGTATAAAATGATGTATCAAAAATGAAAATACAAAAAAAAAAATTTTTTTTTTTTTTTTGGTTATTACAAGGATTAAAAATTATTATTTTAATACATTTTTAATTAAACTTTTTTTAGAATCCATTTTTCCATTTGATTAAAAAAATTTTTCAAACATTATAAATGGAAAATAATATTTAAGGTTTTTATTTGCAAAGTAAGCACACCTAACAAACACTAAAAAGAATACGGCGGACAAATGAAATTGTTTACACAGCTAATAACACAATTTCGTTAATAATAATATTTAAGTGTTTTTAAACACAAGGGAAAAGAATGCTTTTGACATTGTTTCAGTATCCCTAATAACAGCATAATAAAATTCTATTTAATCAAATCAACTAATAACTAAACATTGGGAGATTAACTTCAGATAAAATAAGAGAAAAATTATCTGTAAATGTTGCTTTCCTGATACAGTAGTAATATTGTAAGAAAAACCATGGGCAGGAGGTATACACATTTTCTTTACAAAAAATGTCTTATTGTTCAGTGATGGCAACAAATTGTTAAATTGCAAATCATTACAATTATTATAAAGCAACAATCTTAATCATCGATTTGATAACTGGATATATGTTCAATTAAGTCAATAACCAATCACAAAATATTTACAATGGAGTATATAATGATAATATTAGACAACATCTATCTTTAAAATATTCAAATCAAACGCTTTAAAATCATTAGAAAATATATAAAATAAATTAATAAAATCAAAATTAAAAATTACTTAAATGTAACTAGAATGAATCAAAATATCTTTGCTTATCGATTGATTACGCTGAATAAAAGTAAAGATTTTTATCAGATAATTGAATTTTTTTCGTATATGAGGCGGGTTGCAACATTAAATGTATTACTTATTCTCAATAACATAAATATATATGCCAGAAATAAATATTCCTTCAATTTTCAAAGCTAAAAAGATTAATAAACACAGACATAACTTATAAATGTTAGTTAAAATTTTCAATAAAAGTACGACAAATAATCCTATATTTTAAATATAAATGTACTCCAAGAGTAAAAGCATATTTTTTTTCATTTCTTTAATATAATAATGCACAAAGGCGAAAATTTTGCAAAGTGGGCTTAGATATTGAAAAAAAAGTAAAAATAAATAAGTAAATAAACAAGACCCATTTGTATACCAGAATGTGAAGAATTCTTAAAACTTTAGTACCAAACAGAAAAATGACAGACTAAGTTCGTTAATTAGTGCCTTGCTTCGAATTCTATGCAAAATCTACAAGAATAGAAATTCTTAAAATATAGTTATTTTAGTAAACTGTAAGACATTAAAATTTAAGCAAAAATGTGACTAAAATGCGTGTTTAATATGAAAATTACTTTTATTTAGCTTTTGAAAAAAAAAATCATAGTTGACCCAATGAAGTCGACAGTGATAACCATTTAGTTGACAGATCAATAATGCGAAAATTAGTATTTAATTAAATTAATTTGACTCTTAATTTTATCGAATAAATCTTGACATTTGAGGACAAGAATTCTATTTTGTCGAAATTTCACTTTATAAGGAAATGTAAGATTTTTCTAAAAATAAAAATCGTTATTAAATGGTCAGTGGGAAAAGTAAAATAATGGTCAATGGAACATGATTTCTAAAATGTGAAAACGTTCAAAAACTACTTTCTTAGAGAAAACTTCAATAACTTCATAAAATATAAAAAAGAAAAAAAATTTAGCAAAATGTGAAAGAAATATTTCCTTTAAACGCTAAATATACAGGATTTTACTTTATATTTTCTTGTTACTGTGTAACTTCTCTCGAAATACGATAAAAATGATCAACTTATGAAATAAGTCCGAATGAAGCCTGTCACATGGACCGATGACAAATAATACCCTTAAAATAGCAAATTCAGGACCTAGCTCTGATATGAAGAAACGATACTCCAGGGCAAAAATTCACTTCCCCCTCAAAAAAAAAATTGTTGGGGTCGGTTAAGTGCTCCACTCATGCAGTTATATTTACCGGAAATAAATAGAGGTTCTCTCCAGCAGAGTTTGATGCATTATAAATACTTTCCTGAAAAAAATAAAAAAAAATAATTTAAGCCTACGCTGCCACCTATGAGGGGCAGGGGCGCAGTGATCAATAGCCTATCGGTCTACACTTAAAGTGGCCCAAGGGGAAAGTGAGTTTTGTTTAGACCTAGTCTGCAGGACGTCTATTCATCAATATACGCTTTTGTTGCTGATGGTGAGTACCCAGAGAAGACAGACTGATAGGCAATAAAATTTTGAATTCAGGGAATACTTTGAGAAAAGAGGGAAGTTGTTGAAAGAGGAATATTTTGTAACGTTTCTTTCCTTTCAGAAATTTTTTTTTTCTTTTCTCACTTAAACGCTGTTTACAGCATCGAAAATGGGATAAGTGATCGGCAACGAGAATAAATTTTCATTATAATTTTTGCATATTTTATAAAATATTCAGAAAAAACTTGATTTAAATTAAAATGAAATAAAATTCAAAAAATAAATTATAAACAAAATCAATTATAAATAAAATTAAACAAATCGTTAGCATTTCTGTAGTTTTTAGCTTAAATCAGAATAATTACAGTTGGTCGCAAATAATTTACGAAATAAATAAATTTTATTTTTAATTTTTAGGTAACAATTGGAAAAGTATAAAATAAGCACAATTTTCCGGCATAACTGAATGATGTTAATTATCTCATTATTTCTAATTATTAATTGTAATTTCCAAAGTAAAAATTATTTAACACAAACAACATTATATGTATAATTTGAAATTTCTAACTGTACAATGCTTTTGTTATTTAGACTGAATTTTCTTGATGAAACTAATTTTAAAATAAATATGTAGTGGAAGCATATTTCTAAGATGCATGGACATTTCTAATATTTTCAATTTGTCTTTTAAGACAAAAATAATGAATTTTGAAATTATATATTATTGTTTATTGGTATTAATGTGAATAATTTAGCATTCAGTTTATTAACATTAATTTTAAAAACATACTCTATATCAATAATTTCTTGAGAAAATTTCGAATTTGCATGTTACAGAAATATAATAAAAATAGTTTTTTAGACAATACCACTAAAAACAGAATATTAAATATTACATTATTTGTCAATAAATCATTAAAAATAACATTTTTAGAGAGATTATTTAAAATTATTCATTTCAAAGTAAAACAGTTTTTATTTAATTCAAAATTATTGAAATAATGCTATATACTTAAAGGAAAGATAAAAATTTAACCACACTGTGTTTCGAAACTAAATTATTAGTATCTGAAATCATTTAAATTTCTTTATTTTCCAGTGTGTTAATTGGGAAAATATCTTCAAATTCAAAACATAAAAGATATTTTCCTAATTAACTCAGTGAAAAATAACCGCGTTAAAATCGTTTAAAAATTGGCTGTGTAACAAGAAGATATTAAGAAACTAATAATAATTAACTATATATTAAGCTATCAGACGCCATAATATTATTAAATATTAAGCAACCTGACGCCATAATATTGATATTTTTTTGAAGACGAGATAAACATAAATGAATAGAGAAATTAAAAAGGGATTTTTCCGAGAACTTAATTTTTTATTATAATCAGTAGAACGATAATTTTCCAAGTAAGTAACAAACAGCAAACAAGAGTTAAAAGTGCGACAAAATTTATTATCATAAATTATGTAAATTAATTATTATCTTGTCTTATTAGTTATATACTATATAAATACGTTGCAAAAATTTAGGAAGCTGATTTTTTAGTGCTCTTTTGTTACACATGTTGCCATTTCTATTTAAGTATTTATATAATACTTTTGGCCTTTTTTCATTAATGAAGCCCTTAGTATCAATATAAGTTAATTGTATACACTGATATTGCGTTAAAATCAAATAAAATGTAAACTTTTATCTTGCTAAGGATTATATTAAATGTTCTAATTGGAAGCATCATTTATAGTAAATATTCAACTCGAAAATTTCACTGCATGAATTTTACAGCCATCTGTAATAAGTGTAGGCCATAAACATAAATACTGATCATAAAAAATTAACTTAAATAAATTTTAACAATTTTAATTACGCTTAAAGAGCGAGGTTTAATCTGAGACTTATACACACACATACTAGGATGCTCAATAAAATTTTTACTTAGATACATAATTTTTAAAAATAATCCTTTAAAATTTAACTTCAAAGATTTAAAATATTTTTCAAAATTCTATGGAACAAAATAGAACATTGGAGCGCCCATAAACTAACGGCTTAGAGGTGTTAATGTTTGGTAAATGTAAAACAAAAATAAATGGTATAAACCAACTAATTAAAAGCTAAACAATTTCTGTTAGGGAGTAAATAACAAATAGTTTTTGAGACACTTTTTACCGATATGTCTTAATATTAAAAGGTTTGTTTTTATACTTAAGATAGAGATAAATAATATGCTTGAGATACATAATATCTTTAAATGTATTCTAAAAATTTAACATAAATATCAACAAGAAAGACATTTAAAATATTCTTTCAAATTTGTATGATAATCATTTTCAATCAAATAATTTCACACTTAAGAGACAAAATATTACTTAAGATTATCTTTTAACTTATATAACTTAAGATTATCTTTTATATTAGACACACACTCTGATACCTGAACTTTTTTAGCGATATTAAAATTATATATGATGAAATTAAGAAAATATTTGATAAAAGTAACTTTATATTGTCCAGAAAAGAATTTAAAATATTTTTCGAAAATAATGAAATTGATAATTTCCTAAGTAGGAAATTATTTTGTTTTTAAAAAGTGAAATTATTAAATGTAAAAAGCCTACTGTATCGATTTAAAAGGGCAAAAGATTAATTCAACTAATGATTTGCAGCATAACCTTCGCAATTTAGTATTTTTATTTTTAAAAATTCCGGTAATAAAGGACATCTTTTCACAAAAATTCCAGAATTATAAAGTACAGTTAGACAAAATCAATTTCTGTGGAACGGTAAAGACTTTGCAATTCATTTTTTAAATCGTATTATTTTATATTCTAATATACATACTTTGTTTCACAGGTAAAATAAAAAAAGAAAAGTATGGGGAACAAATCCATCTGTCTGATACAGACTTTTCCCAGTTCCAACATAAAAAAAAGTTTTTTCAGCAGGATCGATTCCACACTATTATATATAGCATTCATATATCACACCTTCAGAAGAAGACGAGACACGAAAGGTCTGGCGTTAGGAAGAATAAGTGATAAAAAATATATAAAAAAAGAGACCCTTTTTCAATTTGTTCCTCAAAACGGAAGAGAAGTGTGGGGGTGGGGACGAATCCAAAATTGGCGGGGATTCTATCTATTCGCGCCTTCTTAGATCAGTTAAGGTGTCTTGGAAAACTTTTTCCATTCGCGGCTCGATGCGCGTCCACTCATGAAAGCTTCCGTACTTTTCTTCGCAACCATTTCGCGGCTTCAAGTTAACAGGCGATAGATGGGCGAATCTTCTTTTTTTTTTTTTTTTTTTTTTTTTTTATCCCACATGCTTCAGAAAATCCATCCATCCAACGTTTCTCCTTTCTCGTACTTGATTGTCGGCTCATGGCCCAATTGGTTTATTTTATTATTTTTTTTCTTTCTCTCTTTCTACAGAGGCCTCGTAACTTTTCAGCCGAATCTAAGAGAGGAGGGAAATGAAAGCGATTTCTCGAAAAGATCTTCAATCTGGTTTCTTGGCGCTGGATCAAAAACAAATGCAATTTCTTGGGATTAATGGCACGATTGGACTAATTTTATTTGTAACAACAAACGAAGGTGTCTCATTAAAGCAAAAAAAAAAAAATTATTTAACATTTGAATGCACATTTATGTTTAGGTACGAGAAGATGGGGAAGATAAAAACAGCAGCATCACTTTCCATACTTCAAATGAAAGAGAAACTTACTCTGGGAGACAATTCCTACTCTACCTTATGACTGATTTAAGCACAATTTACAGTTTAAAATGAATCTCGAAACATTACAAATATACATGCACGAAAGGGTATAACAAACCCACGAACAAAAAGAAATTAGACCACTTTCTTAAATTTTAGGTTACTATGAAATAAGAGAAAATAATTTCAGCCAAAAGTTTTCTTTAACAAGCTAATTTGTTTTAACTTAGTTTATCAAAATTAACTTGCTTTAATTTTGTTTATCAAATTAAAATGGTAAGTTGCTTTAATTTTTTAATTTGATAAGATATAAAGATAAAATGACATAGTTATGCAAATTATTCTTATCAAATACGATAAGAAGATAGTTATCAAAAATTATTAATACATATACATCATAAATTTTAAACATTTAATAATTATAAAATTATAACAAGTTATATAAAGCGGCCATTTTATAAACGAATAGATTATTGCATTGCCGTTATAATATAAGAATATATGATTTAAATAATTGCTGGAAATGCAGCATTTTAATCGAAATAATTTACATCGGTCACATAAAAAGCTCCCTGTAACATATTAACCTTAGATTTAATTCAGACATGTGGCCTATGAAATATTTTAGTTCAATAATAATTCATTAATGAGGATTTGTCATCAAGAAATAAGAACTTATAAGTTAAAATTCAACCGCGTTATTAAAAACAATTTTGTAGTTTTAGAATTAAGCGCAATTTAATAAATTATTGATTTAAAAATAATAAACTAAAATTATAGAAAAATGACAGGAATCGAGAGTTTTACTGATACAAAAAATCAATATTTAGTAATACTACCACAATTCAAAAATTGATATCAATTAATAAATGTATTATATTAAGCCACTCTCACTTAATAAACAAAAAAGCTCACTATTTTAACTTTTCAAAAAAAGATGTCAGATTACAACATTTAAGCTAAAAATATTTTGCGATAAATAAGAGAGTATATATATATATATATATATATATATATATATACATGCATACATACATATATACATATATATAATCATGCAGAAAACTGTGAGCGATGGGTAGACGAAGGAGGCAGGCACAGTTCAGAGATAGTTGAGGATTATCCAGGAGCGATTTGGAAAGTAGACATAAAAAAGGAAGGAAAAGTTGCAGCACCTGAGTCTCAAGGGCTAGTAATTGATGTGCGGCCGCCAAAGAAAGCAGCCGGATTACCAAAGATAATCGCTGATAAGCCCCGAGGAATCGACCTCTCCGGAAATGACCCAGAAATGCCGCTGTAATGCTCTGCAGCAATCAATAGCTGCGGAGGAATATGAGAGCTCGTACCATAAATAAAACTCGGGCATATATCAAGAGTATATTATGATTATGTAATCTTATGACTAAAGATAAGTTTTAGGAAACAATATAAGTTTGTAAATAGGCATTACATCCAATTATTTGTGTTATCTACATAGATGATAGATTTTGAATTACAAAAATAAAAATATACAACCCAATATGAATGATATTAAAAAAAAAAAAGTAAGGGAAGGAAAGTGACTATTTTGTTTAATGTTTAATTCATAAAATTATTTGTCTTTATTGTATTTTAGGTATATTTCATTTATAGGATCAAAATTCTCTATATTTCTAAATTAAAGATAAAACTAAAATATTTAAGAAAATAATCATAATATATTTGTTAGTCATCTTCATATACTTGTATAATAAGATTGCACAGTCATCAATAAAAAACTTAATTTACTGATACTTTCTTTAGTTACTTTTGTAATTTCGTGATTATAATTTGCAAATGCTATCCTGAGAATATAAATGAAAATCATCAAAATCAGACTGTAATTACAAAGTTAGATTTTTGCCATCGCGGATTTAAATTAAGAGTGCAGATAAAATTGGCAAATAAAAAGCGAGTAAAGTGTCTTATTAATAATAAATATACGCAATAAAAAACGTAAACATTAAAATCTTTTGACAAATCAAAACCTATTAATATCTATATGAGAGACGCTCATAAAATCAACACATGTGACACATTTTCAAGAAAGAATACTTAAAAAATTCGTTTGGTTGCCGATCTAAAATGAGTTTTTGCACACACGGAGCTAATTCGACTAAGACTTAAAACTTGAAGAGGATTCTGAAACTTGAGAAAGATCTATAAATTGAATGACATTGACTCCATGAATTATGAACGAAATATTGAAAAGTGTATTAAATACTATTATTAAGTTTTTTAAATAAGAACTGTCAATATCTAAAATAGTATTATTAAATGAAGATTTAATTGCTTTATATATAAGAAATAAATTAACCAAATAGTAAGTAAATCGGTATTAAAAATTCTTATTTAAAGATTAAAAAAAATAACTTTTAATTTGTTTATTCTGTTTTACACTTGAACTTTCTTCAAAAAAATAGAGCAATTTTTATAAATCGTTTCAATAAAGATGGAGCCATTTTCTTCTTCCAGTAATGCGCGCACAAATAGAACAAGCTATCAAGAAATAATAACCTTTCAAAACGATTCTCCCCTCCTATAAGCGCAGAAATTATTCTTCAATTTAGATAAATTATACTCAAAGAACGTTTCCAAAGTGGTTCATATACATCACTTTTGTCACGTGAGCTCAAAATGTGCGAGAGGAGGCTATTCAAGATAACGATAACTTTGCAGGAAAAATTGCTAAAGAAGGAAAAGCTGCAGTTGCAAGAGGAAAGTTGACAATCGATCTTCATAAATTAATATCTCTCGCCAGAGCTTGCAGTTGTTATTGGCTGCCGAGATCGTTTCATTGTAACAGAATCTGGTGAAGATAAATCTTAGGCCCGTAGTACATTCATTTTGTGGCTCTGACATGCGCTAACTGGCGACAATCGATAAGGGAAAGTCCCCTTCACATATCGATACATGTAGTCCATGTGAGAACTTGATATACCTCGTCGCAGACCCATTCCTCATCGCCAGAGATGAATTGCAACGAGGGGAACTATTATGACAAAGGATGAAACGCACTGCAAAAGCGATTAATCGATAACTCACAGAGCTTCGTTTACAGTCTTCCATGGGGCAATGGTTTGTTTAGCTTGTCACTCTATGGTCACATTTTACACACAAGAGCTTATTTGACCAAAATTTTAAGCTAAAAAATTATTCTGAAGTTGGAATCAAACCAACGTATACTTAAATTAAAGGAAAGAGTATTGATGAGTTTGAGATCCATCACAGTGACCAATCCCTTCACCAACATTTCTGAGTACGAGTTTACGTAATACTTATAATATAAAGTGATTTTAATAAGTAAATACAAATGAATAGAATATCAGATAAGCATATATCTACGCTTTTAAATGACAACATTATATCAGAAGCAAATTAATTAATAAAAGGAGTTTTCTAAAAGATATAATCTACTTAACATAAAAAAATATTAATGAAGAAATTATACATAATGGAAGCTCACCAAAAAATTATGAAATTAAAAAATAGTATAAAAATTATGTTTGATATTAACAAGATAATTAAAGCAGTTTCGAAATTTTAAAAAATATTATTATATTAATAAATGTTATGAAGCATTTAATAAATTTTGGCCATTAAAATAGCGATCAATTATCATTTAAAATAGTCATGGATTATCATTGTATATAATAACAGCCCACTTAATTTCGGATTGATTTGGTTTATCTGTTGCTTAAGAATAATTTTTTGCGTATCAAGACTACATAGACCGGAACATAGAGTTTAAAGTAGACCCCGAACTACTACAAGCATTTACGTAGAAGATGGGATTCGAACCAGCGAATTGTATTACCGAAAACAGGAGCACAAAGCATTTGGATGTTAGTTTAGCGTGAAACTTTGGATACATATTAAAAAAAAACTGAGGTAATACGGTTATTTTTTTTTATAACGCGATAAGAAAACTATAAAGTTTATTTAAGAGCAATTTTTTATTTTTGATCACTATTATTCGCTTCATGAATTTAGCAAAACCTTTCTAAACATGAGATTAAGAAAAATTTGTAAGTCAAAACGTAACTACTAATAAAATGACTATTTAGAAATTTATAAAGTGGCTATTTTAAGTTTAAATTTATTTGCCACCAATATTAATTTTAGCATATGAAAGAAAGTTCAATGGGATCTACAAATAAAGGTGGATTCCGAAAAAGAACACAACTGAAATAAATATCTTATCCAAGAATTGTTCAACACAATGGCCAAAGCTAACTAGTTACCCATTAGGCAAGAATTTCAAATTTATATATATAATAATATCTATTCTTATAGTTTAGTTTAAAAAATAAGAATGTGATGTTACTTGTATACTACGAATATTAGTACACTGAATCAGATTGAATACAATAAGTATAATTCAGAATTTGCGAGCATAAGTGTTTTATATATGAAAACATTATTCCCAAAACGTTTCGAAATAAATTCAATGGAAAACATTTTCTAGTAGAATTAGGATTTCCAAACGAGTTCTAAAGATAGAAGAATTCTTAAATGGAAGGAAATCAAAATATAAAACGTTTATCAAACCATTCAAATGTTTCAAATTCAAATTGCAAATCAAACTAACCCGGAAGAGCTACAAATCAATGGCAACCATACACAAAAGATACTCCGCTTAAAGAGAAATCAATCAAAGGTCCTAAATTCATCTGGATGTCAGTTTCCTCCATTCCTTAAACGACTGGCTTTGTCAATGATATCTGAGCTAAAGAGAGACACACTAACGTTCCAATGCGGGGGCGGAGATGGGACGCAGCAAAATTCCCAAAACGTTTAACGACGATGACGGAAAAGCAGTTAAGATGAGGAACTCTTTAAAACGCGACAAAAGCGAACGAGATCTTCTGGTCGTAAACTATAAAAATTCAGAAGAACGCGTAGGTACGGGAAGAGCGATGGAGGGTAATTTTCTGCATTAAAGGAAGAAGTCTAGTAGAGCTTAGCTTTACTGCCAGGGCCGTTTGAAGGTCCCGTTCTTCCAACAATAAGCGCTATTACGACGCATGAGGGACTTGGGCCAGCATTCAATGGAGAAAGGTGTATTTTATTTCCACCATTTCCAAAGAAAGATGATGTTCTTCAATCTCATGTGACTGGAATTAATGAAGAAATGAGACATAGAACGCGGAGAGTAATAATAATTTTCGTTAATAAGTCATTCTGTATAAAATACCGCTTCCTAAGATGGACGTTAAGCCATAAAACTAAACGATTCAGTAGACAGTGGGGAAACGCTTAATGCAGTTTGTTTCGCAGCACTATATTTATTTAGAGATATTGGAATGTAACAACACATAAATTTTAGAAGAGGATTAATAATATGAGTAATTAATATAATTTAGTAAATCAAATGGTAAAATAAAAACATTTTCTTATTTTTTTTAAAAAACAATTATGAAAAATATAATACAATTAAGTATAACTGAATTGCAATAAACTGGCATTATTAAAGGAGAAGAAATATTTTGTGGAAAAGCATGGATAAAATTAACAAATGATAAATTTAATAAAGAAATAATGAAATCATGAAAAATTGTAAACAAAAAAGTTATAAATCAAGGCAAAAATAATATGAGAAAAATAATTTTTATAATATTTTGGTGTAATATGCTAAATTATACAAACATAACATCAAAAAGTAAAATTTTTACACATCCATTGGTTTCATTTGAAACCAAGTATTTAAATATTTAGTGTAAAATTATATCAAAAAATAATAATAAAATATATAGAATATTTTTAAAAGATACAAAGAAAAATTTAAAACATAATAAAAATGTATAACTTTTCTTAATGTTTAGAAACGATAAATTAAATTACTTAATAATCAATGATATTTAACTTACATGTATTATTTGTTAAAATGCTATATTAAATATTAGAGTAATATAGGATAAAAAAATCGTTTAGTAACAACATTTGTTTTTAAAATTAAATATTCTAAAGCAACTTTTTAAATTAGAATATTTTTATGGTACATATAATTTTTATGTATTTTTTTTAATTTTAAAAATTAAAAGATATTTGCATGATTAAAAAAGTGTATCATAAAAACATTCTAATTTAAAAAGTCACTAAGAAAACTTTGCTCACAACTGAAATACAAAAATTAATCAAGAAAATTTAAATTAACTGGAAACAAATAATCCAACAATATAAAATTATAAACAAAATACATATTATAATATAAGATGATGCAAAATGCCGAATTTTAGATACTAAACATTTTTAAGCAAAAAAATTAGATGATTTAAATGTAAACAAAAAGTTAACTATCGTAGAATGTGACAGAAATTTAGAAAAACTTGTGTACAAAAATTTAAAATGACTTGTGTGCATTAGGCATAGATGACAAAGTTACTACTATACGCACTATTTAAATTACGTTATTTAGTTTTAAGATTATAAAAATTAGAAAATAATGCGTAGAACATCGAAAAAAATGAATGAATACGAATAAAAAAAACATAAAACACGAAACTGTGCAATAAAACAATCTGAAAATTTTTATCTAGGACTAAATTAGAATTAAATGATCAAATCTATAAAATTAACGTTAGGTTTGCAGCGTAATTCAGTCATGTAATAATTGCGGAATTTTCAATAAAGAAAAAAAATAATGGAAGTATTTAAGAAAATCAAGAAAAATGAAGAAATACAAAGGAAAAAAAAATAGTCCATAACAAAAGAATCATAATTTCGTATTTGATTAATATGTGAAAAAATTACAAGAAACTCGTTATGAACCTGCACACATTTCTTTCTTTTTTTTAAAAGAAATAATGTTTAGTGGAATCAAAAGTTTGAGAAATCGACAAAACTAGAAAAAAAAAACAACAACTTAATCCGTGAAATTGGCAGTATACTCATACCCATGTTATCGATTTGATTGATTCGTAAAAATTAATGGAAATAGTAATGTGCCTACCTAAGAAATAAATATTTAGCTTAACAAAAAAAGCAAGCAAAGAATAACAAAAAAGTTTAGAAAAAAAGAATTATTAAAAAAAAAAAATCTACGAAACAAATAATTAATTATACAAGATATAACTAGATTAAATTTGGGCTATAAAGTCAAATGCTTAGCATTACAGGTTGGGCTAATTAAGAATATAACCACATAAATCAAATTTCTGAATTATATGGATACATTTACAGATAATTCATTTAAGTATAGTGTTTTTCTCTATATGGTATCTATTTAATGACGTCTATCTCTTTTAATATAATAATAAAGTAAACTGAATCCAATAGAAAACTTGATTGAGTGCGAAAATTTTAAGTAACGTTAATCATGCACAAAAATTTCAACAAAAGGGCTCGTATCTACTATTTTCTTAACTGATGAAGCAGTAGTTCCATTTTTAATGAACATAGAAAAGAACTTTTATTTCATTCCACGTGTGAGGTGGGAGAAAAAAAAAGACCCTCCTCAGGTATGACGAGAATTGTCTTCTTTGCAAATAAGGAGGGGATCTGAAAGGGTAAGGAGGGCTGAGGAAATATATAATTAGAGCAGAGAAGCTTCGTAACGGTAGCGGATCTGGAGAGCGAAAACACACTCGGGAGTCGAAATGAAAACAGGAGCGTCAAATCCCGAGCACAGGTTCGTTACTGTTCCTATTGATCGAGAGAAGGGTTTAAGGGGGTTAAGAACAAAGCATTACGTCATGCACTTTTAATTGCTTAGTCGAAGAACGAAGCGTCAAAGCAGGGAAACTATACTGGGATATCTACCAACGCGCTGCATCCTTTGTTTGACAAAAGGTTAGTAAATCCGGCATAAGCAAACATTGTTCGAAACATTCCGAACGTTTTTGGAATAATGAATAGCATTGTTTGCATGAAAAATAGAAAAGATAACAAGAGAGTAGAATATTATTTCATGAGCTTCTGAAATGTTTCGTTGCAGAAGTATATTTGTTCTCAAAAAATAACAGAAAAGAAATAGACATCGGATGTATAGATGTAAATCGCAATAAGATCTCTTATTGAAACCTATCTTCGTTGTATATTAAATTCCCATACGCAAAATCAGAGTACTTTAAACAAAATTTTGAATTCTATAAAAGTCAAAATATTTCTTTATGTTTATAGTACATCACAGAAGTAATCTTATGTATATTTTTCATTAGTTAAATTCATTAAAAAAAAACTTAAAATGAATTGTTTAAATATCACAAAATTTGTTCCTTAAAACTTCTTATTTCAAAGCTTAGGTTAATAAATATGACTCATTTTAGCATACAAATAAATATTCAAAATAAATATTTCAATTTATGACTCATTAAGCTAATTATTAGTTATTTAGGTGATGACATATATTTAATTTAAATTAATCACAAACAAAATGTCTGTGCCAAATGTTTCTTTTAAGATGCTGCACATGGCAATATTTTGCATGGGAGGCAGTTCAAGCAGAATTTACCATCTTAATATCCAAACCACTACAAACAAAAGCAACTAAAAGGGAAACAAAAATCCATGAATTGTGGAAGTAAAAGTCGGATTAATAAAAATCCGTCAATTAACTTCGTTTTGTATGAAATGAATTAGAAGTTTCTTCAATGAAATTTCAATTGACTATTAAAATGGAATTGTGCAATTGCTAAAAACAAGGACTATTATAAACAAAAAATATCCATGCTGATAAGTGTTACGAAATTGCTTCAATCAAACACTTAATGATGAATTCATCATTTCGAAATTAAAAAAATAAATAAATAATGTCGAGCATTTGGGTGACTACGTCACAACAAAGACCGGAAATCGCTATTCATTTGTCGTTACCCAGGATCACGGAGGCTAGTAGACTTATTCGTCATTTCAAAAATAAACTCCCATTTGTTTTCAATCAGCAACCTTATAAGCAACGCAAGAAATACCACTTGTTTCATTTAGAACTGACAAGAAACAACCCAACACACAACAGGATAAAACAAAACAAGACATTTTGCAGCCGCTTATCATTGTGAGGCGCGATACACGCCAGATTAGACCCAGATCTTTGCTGGATTTTAGCGTTCTGGTACAAAACGAAATAAAGGGGAAAGAACTCGGAAAAGATGGAAGAGAGGAGGATGGAGAGAGGCCCATTCTCCTCAAGAAGATCACTCGCGCATATCAAGCGTTTACAGCACAGTAATGGCCATTTAGCGATCCAGCCGAAAACGGTTCTGGGAAATATTTGCTTTTCTGGAGGAGGAGGAAAAAGAAAAGCAAGAGGTCACAATATCAAAGATTATTATTGCTCCGTAGCAGATACGAGGGGAAAATGCACATAAAAGAGTGTTATTACGGAAGCCATCTGTAAGTCCTGAAGGCTGATTCTACTTATTGGAATTTTATTCGTTACATGGAGAATTATCCGATTTAGCTCTGAAGAAAATAAAAAAAAAAATAAACACTAAGAAACCTATAAAAAACGTATAAAAATTTTAGCTGCTTTATTGAATTTCCTTCCAACGTTTTTCATTCGAAATAAGAATGGCTTTAGAATTTTTATAATATAGAAATTTTAATAAAAAAATAAAGAAAAGTTATTAATGTATTATAAAACTTAAAATTTAACAGAAGGGTCATTCAATAAATATGCAAGATATTTTCAAATGTGCATTATGTCGAGGATATCAAGATCTTACTTTTGTTTACGGTCGCTTTTTTGCATGCAAGGTTACTGGATTTTTAAAAATTACTTTAGATCAATACCAACAGTGTGAGATAGGAATAAAAATAATGAACTCTTGGAATAAAAATTAATGGGCATATTACTCAACTTTTAGATTGAAATTTTTTTCAAATAATTAGAAGCAATTAAAGGAGCCCATTTAAATCAATGAAACAATTTTTATGAAAAACGTTATAATACACATTTACAAAATGTTTATATTCTTAACTACAAAAAATTAATTATTAGTAGTCTTATTTTAATGAAAATGACATAATTTTCTAAATTTCTATTTAACAAAAAGTGTTATAATAAATAAATATTCACCAAAAAATTATATAAATAAACAAGCTTAAGCTCATTTTCTTCACTATTGATACATTGAAGTTTTCATTTAATGATAATTTGATTCTTTTGGCTTAGTTTACTTAACAGTTTATTTTCACGGCACTTTTAATTAGCACTCATGTATGAACAATTACACAAAACATTTTATACCAGATATGCATTTACAATATGATGATTGAAAAATGATTTATATCTTTATTTATTTAAAAAAAAATTCCGTAAAATAAATTTATAAATTGTAAATTAAAAGAAATTTTCAAATTCAAAACTAACAGAAGTTATAGACAATGAAATATGTCAAATGGAAAACGCTACAATGATAATTTATTTTTTAATGCACATGAAATGTAAAAAGTTTTTAGAAAATCAAAGTTATATAAGTACACTTTAAATACAAATATGAGCTCCTAAACTATAACGTGAATAAAAATCAAACATATATTCACATTGTACTTTTATACTTAATATAATTAAAATTGGGAGAAAAATCTAACATTATAATATTGAATTTAATAAAGAAATTTTAAATTTATTTAAAATACCATATTTTCTAATTCATATTCATTCAATTCAAGAAACTATTATAGTATATTATTCTAAAAATATTTAAATATTAAAGACAGTGAAATCAATCATAAATATTTTAAATCATATTAAACAAAAAATTGAAATAATAATTTTAATTATTTAAAATGTAACTTTTAAAAGGTAGTTGGATTACAATTTTCATTATTACATTAATATTAAAAGCTAACATTTCCAGCATTTCAAGTAACAAAAATTTAACATTCAATTCGTATTTCAGGTATAACACTGACATTTTTTAAATAATATACAAGGAGTCATTTATTTATTTTCACTTATTTTTAATGACAGAACAGAAAGACTATTAAAAAAGTTTTTAGAATTCATGAATTTGTTTTGAAAAAAAAAAAATGTGTAAAGAAATAAAAATAGTAAGTAAATGGGGCACACTCTAATTTTAAGCAAATATTATAATTTCTTACTCATTTAAATTTCAAATCTAATTAACATTATAACATTATAATATATTTATTTAATATCCAAAATTTTTTACATTCATGTGTTAATATATGAAAAGTATTTGTAACACGCAAAAAGTTAATATATATATATATATATATATATATATATATATATATATATATATATATATATATATAAAACACGTAGACATAATTATTGGAAATTATAATAAAAATATTTTTTATTAAAGAATTCTCTCTGGTTTACAAATGAAATAATAATTTAATTAAATTAAATATATTTCAACAAATATATATATATATATTAGCAAATTAACATACAACTTAACATATTTAATCACATGAAGTTGATGGATGTTTATGTAACACTTTAAGATACACGTTATTTAGTTTATTTTTTAAATATATTAAAAGCAAATTTCGCATAAATTTTGCATTTGTAGGAACATATAAGCACATTAAAAATTTCTACAGAAAGTAAATAATGAAAAAACGAAATGCAAAAGCATTTACTTTTTTAAACACGATTTATCTTACTAAAATATTGCAAATTTTTAACTGAAGCACTAAGAAATAACGTAACGTATACTGTAACAAACCATCAAAGTATTTGAAACAAATATAAAAGTGGTATAAATAAACTAAGATTAATATAAAATATTTAAATACATTCTATGACGTAACATGAGAAACTTCTTTTTGATTACGCCACACGGTATGAAATACTTTTTAATAAACTTAATAAAAATGTAAAATGTTTTTATTCTATTTATAAATGTTTATTTGATTCACAGTAATTTTATTTCGTAAAGATATTAGATTAAATCTTAAATCGTGCAAACACACTTTTATTATAAACTAATTTAAATTGAGCAAAACCGTACATATGTTAGAAATATAGCATTGAAATTTTCCGGCACATATCATCTCTAAATTACAGTAAAATATTTAATAAAATATGTTTCTAATTTTTTAAAGGTGTGTTTTATAGAATAAAAAAAATGAGAATTTAAAAAAATGACACAGTATGTGTCAGCGCATGATGTTCCGATAAAAATAAAATTAGGAGAAATAAATGTATTGTGCTTGATAAGTATCTAACGATTTATATTATTAAAAACTAAGATAATAATTCTTTTCTAAAATAATGTTATTTTTTGATATATTTAAGATAGCAAAATATTTCGTTACCTTATTTTGCTTACGTCACTAACAATGAAAGCTTAAAATTAAATATATTTTCATTTTGAAAATGGATTGTAAATAATAAAAGTGGAAGAGAGTTTATTAATCTAAATAAATTGTTTGTTATTATTAACAGCAAGTGGACGATATTCGGGTAACTAAAACGTGTAATATTAAACATATGTGCACCTCACCTGCTTAAATGAACAAGCAGAGGTCCGTTTTGTACGCTAGAATTCGATTATTTTATATCGAAACTTGCTCCGTCTTTTTTAATCGATTCTCCGACAAACTCAGCGATAGAGGGGTCGAAATGTCAAGACTCGACTAGCACGTGCAGATTGTTCTCAAGGTGTCCTTCCTCCAGCGGGGTGGTGGACAAAGGTCACTGCTGCGGACGTCCGCCGGTCACCACGGTCCGCACCGTCGGGGTATGCGAGGACTTGGGATGCTTGAGACGAAGGAACAGGGGGAGCAACGAGGAGGACGATAACTGATGCAGCTGGCTTCTTCTCAAAGCGTGCTGAGATGTGCTCTGGGAGCATCAGTTTTGCTCCGGATATTCGCTCTCTCCTTCTGTGTTCCGCGGGATGCGCGGGAGCGCTGCCAATCACAAACCGCTACGGTCGCCATGGAAACGCCGCATCCCCATCTTTCTCTCTCTCACTCGCTCGCTCGGGCTTTTCTTTGAGTTTTTAAGATCTTCACGTTTTCTCCGATGACGTTTAAGCGGCGGTATGTTAGACTTGCTGCCAAATAATAAACAAAATAGATGCAAACAACGGATGAAAAGTTTTTCATCCCTTACAAAAGAAAATGCGCTTTTTGAAACACAAAGGCAATTTTTCACGCAAAATTATTGTAAAAAAATGGCTTACTAATTTATGGCACGAAGTTATAACAAATATTGAAACATAATCATGGTACACAATATAGAAAGCACAATATTTTTTAAATTAAAATGCCATGTAACAGAGTTAAAGGGCACATTCAGAATCTTACTTCAACAAACGATTACCACTAAAAATTAGTAAAAGCTTTTTTGGCAACAAGTTAAATAACGAAAAAATAATAAATGTGAGAAGTTTTTTCCTGTCTTTTAAACTGCCTGTGATAAGCTATTCAGATTAATATAAAATGTTTTTTTAATAATTAGCTCAAGAATCTTTCTTAAGACAAAGATAAATTACAATATTTTATCATTAAGATCTACAAAGATGATAGCGAATTATCAATCCGCGATTAACTGATGTAATTAACTTCAAAAGAATTATTTAAGCTATTTTTATAGTGCAATATAAACTTTAATATTGTTTTACATTCAATCAAATTAATGATGTAATATTGTATTATAAACATTTATTAAAAATAAAATTAAAAAATTATTCTTCGGAGTTATTATTTAAATTGATAAAATAAAAAGAAAAGAGATCATAATATATTTTATTTAACAAATAGAGGTTATATAATATTCTTATATAATGCATATAAAAATATTATATAATCTATTCGATGAATGAAAATACTTTTATTTGCGTGAAATTATGTTACATGTATAACATAAATTTAAATAAATAATAATATTTTATCAAATAATCAAAAAATAAATAAAACATTATGCATACTTTATAAAAAGGAATTATTCGAAAACGACAATAACTCTCGCACGTAGAAAAAAATAGATAGCGATATTTACTTCAATCAATTCATATAATCAAATCAATTCTAACTGAAAACTATCATTATTTTGAGTTTTAAAATAGAATATATAACAGAATTTATACACATACATTAAAAAACATCATTAAAATTATACTTTTATTATTTCTAACAAACTCAATGAAAAAAGAAATATTTATGAAAACTATTTAAACAATAGCATACTTTATTTTAAAATAAAATATGATATATGATAAATATTGTTAATCGAATGATTCTATAAATAAAACTAACAAAAATTTTAAAGCCATTTAAAAAAATTAAGAATTAAAAAATGCATTTTGAAAATGAAAATTGTTATAAATGATCATTGGGTTTAAGATACAGATGCAATATTTTCATTAAGTGAAAATTACATAAAAATAACACATTTTTTAAATAGATACTGCAAATACTTTTCATGCCATTAGGAAAAGAAATGAAATTACGAAAATATATTAATTTAAAATGATTTTCAGTGGAAGCGATGAGAATTTATTTCATTATAACAAAAATAATGGAAATTAAAGGGAATAAGTTTATATTAAGTACAGTGCAAATTCGCAATATTAAAAAAATATTGAAAAGTAGAGAATTATAGATTTTATATATATATATTGTACAGCTACTCCGAATTGCTATTTGAATAAAAATAGTTTAAATAGTTTTAAGATGATATATTATGATGAAATTTATTTCATACATAAAAAAAAAATAGTCGGAAAAGGTCACATTTTAAAAATTATTCGTATACAGTAAGCAGCAGAATTTATAAATACATTTGAAATTTTTGGCAATTTGTTGTACTAAGTGAAAGCAATTAGGGATAAAATTAGGAACACGGACAAACTTTCAGCAACATATTTACTTTTAATAATTTTTCAAATAAAAAGTTAATGACTACATGAATGTATATTATAATTTATATTTTCAAATGAGTAAGGGATGTCTTATATAGTATAAAAATTGCATTTATATATGTTTTTTATAAAAATGTGAGCAAGCCGTTATAAGCATTTATTTTTATTCTTTTATCCGGTAAAATTTTACAATCGGGTGACATTTTGATTCTTTGGCGATTTCTTTAGGCGTCAAGATAGTTGCTAAGACCTAACTAACAGAAGCTAAATAATAATAATAATATATAATTTGTATTATTACATAATATATAATGGTATAAATAATAATAAGCAAATAATTAATAGGACTAAAAATAACGGGATTGTCAGAAATTGAATTTCATCAAACTTTCGCCAAATTAAGGGGCCCTCGATTATACACTGAACCCCTAAAATTACAAGATTCAAGAAAATTTACAGGCTACTTAATCTAAAAGACGCTCACTTTTCGCTAGAAGTCATAAAGGCAGTTTTACCTAAATATTTCTCCGAGTCTATTTTTACTAAAATAACATTCGATGTAGCTCAAATAGAATCAATACATCATCATCTTTTGCCATTAACATTTGAATAACGTGCGCATAAATGTTTGAATCTTTATGAAGTTAACAGAAACTTTAAAGAAAAGGTTTTTAAATGTATTGCTGTATTATTCTCTCGAGATTAATGTTTTACGAAAGTTAAATTCGATTTGAAGGACCATTTTAAAATATTTACGATTTTCAATTTTTAATTTTTTTAAAATACAAACTGCATGCATAAGAAGGTGATATATTGGTTTAAAACTTAACTCTTGTTTTAAAAAAATAATCGTCAAAATTCATTTATTCCCAAACATTGGAAGCGTTCTCATTTGATTTGCTATTATATGGTCGTCTCTTCAATTCAATCGGACCAAGCAAATTAATGTGGGTTCCAAACCGCTACACACAAACACATCCGAAACAGAAATCGTACCAACGAAAAATTTAACCGAATGAAGAAGAAACTGATAAAAGAAACTGAAATATCGATACCGTAATCTGATGATCTTTAAAATGGGTAGTTTTGTATAACCACTCATTTAAAACTATACCAAAGAGTGATTTTGCTTAATCTAGTGTTTGAATCAGCAGAAATATGCAGTGGGAAAGGTTATAGGTATTATTACAGTGATTTTCAACCACAGTACAACGGTACTTTTGCGTGTCACCAAATTTTAGAAATGTATATAGTAACAATTATAATCCTTTTATTTACAGCGAATAAATAAAGTTTGCTTAATTTAAAGAAAAAATATACTGTAATTTTACACTAAAATAACAATTTTTTATAGTTAAAACCTTTTTATTATCTTATATCTATAACTTGTATTTTTTGTTTTATAAAAAGCATTAGACGTTTCATAAAGTGAATTATTTGTCCCATGTGAAAAAATTTCAAGTGTTCTCAGTACCTACAATTACAATTTTCTACATTTTATTTTAGTGAATTTAGATTTTCAATATTAACTAACATGAAAACTCAAAAAGCTCAAGACTTATATGTAAAAGAGGATAAAAAAGTAGTATTGTCATTTTAACGCCCGAATATAAACGCAATTATCAAAAAACATCAAGCTCAAATTTCTCATTAAAAGCATTCATATTAAATTGCAATTAATCTCTTTATAAAAGGTACTGTTGTTTTTTTAGTATATTTTATATTTAAAATTATTATCATAAATTATTTTATGCAGTGTGTATTATAGATTAGTAAGCAAACACAAACACACAACTTTTAAACATTTTTTTTTCCTTGGTATGCCGCTAAATCATAAAAAGAGTGCCTTAAGGGTAAAAAAAAGTTTAAATCAATATATTAATACATTATTTTTTAACTGCATATTAATATGTGATTTCCTGTTAATTATCCGGTTTACTTTTTGGAAATTATAATAACAAAATAAATTTTATATCAATAACTTTCCATTTCTAACATGGGAAATTCAATAAATAATATTATAAATCAAACTTACCATTATTTTATTACTTTGATATTAATTATACAAACTTACCATTGGTATTAAAATGAAATTTAATTAAATAAGTTACCAATAATATCAATAACGAAATTAACAATTTGTTGAATGTATTTAAAAATAATTAGAATCCAACGTAATTTTCGTTATTTCATGTAAATTCGTACTCAATAAATTATAATGCATTATATTTGTATTTGAGGTTTCAGTACTTAGTTTAAGAAATTCATGAGTACTTAAGATGATATGATAAACTAAGACATTAGACAATTTCCTTTAATCAAAATACAATTTAAGTTAATGGCAAAAACAGATAAATGATGCATATTCTTTAAATATTTAGTACCTATGCATTAATGTTCTATTCAATTAACAATAACAACCATTATCAGTCATAAGTGCATTAAATTGTTAAGTAAATCACGCTCAGTGTAAATTAGCTCAGTTCTTATACAAAATATAATTTGTTTGTTATGTAGCATAATAAATATGGTAATTATAGTGGGAAAAACAAGTAATAACGAAAATTAATAACATCTGCACAAGTTTTAGAAAATATGGCGCATTGAATAGAATGTTAGATAGAAAATACAACTCTCAATCCCATCTTCATTACACATCATGATACACAGTTTATAATGGTCATCTTTTATGAGGGAAAAAACAATGTGAAATAAATGTTTATTGTGGAAACATTCATTAATTTAACTAAAAAAACAGTTTGTAAGAATTCTTTAGTTACTCTTTAGAATCACTTTTTCTTTCATCTCATTCACGCGGGATTTGCATCTTAAAGTTAAAAGACCCCTAAAAATTTGTCAAGTTTTACAGTTCCCGAGATTTTAAAGGACCCTTGCCTGCTCTCTTTTTATTTTCTCGAAAGTTGGTTTTATGAAGACGTTGTCGTAAAAGTTGCACCTTCTGGGATTAGAAAAAACAACAACAAAAGTGAAAAAAAATCAAAAATTCCCGAACTACTAAAAGCATCAACGTAAGAAAGGAACTGAACCTACGAACTTGTGAATTGAAGATCAAAATGCTTACTATTCCAGATATCAGTATGATTATTTCTTTGCGTTAATTATCACGACTTTCATTATAAAAAATCCAACTGTAAAGGTATTTTAACCAATGTTAAGCCAAAGTTAAATAATCAATGTCAAATAGTGACAGGGACATACAGTCAAAACAACAAATACATGTAAATGCATAAAAAATTAAATTGTAAAACAAGAAGGGAAACATAAATTTTTTTAATTTATTATACATATAATAATAAAGTTAGCAAATTTAAAAATTTGGGAATTAAACCTAGATGCTGAAAATATTATATAGCGCATTTTTTGGCCGTTTTAAAGTAACAAGTTATTGCAAAATTTTTAAAAAATAGATTTAAATGCGTATATAAAAATCATCAAGCGAACTTTGTTTCAGTGACAAAACATTATCGCATTTCACAAAAAGTGTTATGACAAAAAGAATGTGTTTGGTCTGGATATGGGTAAAGGAGATCAAGATTAAAAAGTTTTAAGGTTAGATTCATGCAAAATCTAGAAAAGAAAACTAACTTCAAAATGTCATATATCGTTCACTTTACAGTAATCGAATATAAAAGTGACTGATAAAAGTAGAATCATTACTATTATTCGCAAAATTTAAAAAAAAAATGTATCTGCGTTTTATAAAAAATATTTTAAAATGATTCTAAATGTTTGAAAGTATATTATAATACTTATTTTTATGTATTTAATTTTACAAAAGTGAAAGGCAATAAAGCTGCAAATTAATATAAATTTACGCAAAATTTATAAAACCATTACAGAAATTAACGGAAAAAGAACTTTTTTCTTTTCTTCCTCGTGCTCCCATTTTTTAATACTTAATTCAGTATTTCAATTTTAACGTGATTAAGAAGAACCAAATGCAAACTGCTTTTTGAATTTGAAGAAAATAAAATACGTTTTTACCCTAACGCAGTTGTCTAAGTTTTAATCGTTACATTTTCCATATATATTGTTATTATATGTGAAAAACATAAATCTAATACATATTATATACTTTATACACATCATTCGTTTCTTGTCTGAAAGGAAATGTTTTCGATACCTGATCCAGGCGAAGAGTGTTGTTATATCAGCATGCTTCCCTGTGTTATGCTCTACTAGTTAGACAGAAGCAGCCGGATGGAGTCTTCGTGATTTTGAAGCATGAACCAAGCAGAAGGCCCCAAATACTTTGCCTGCCAGTACCAGAGGTATCATTTCACTAGGAGGACAATGCAACCATTCTCAGTTTTAACATACCGCAGTCGTCTTTAGGGAAGACGGCTCTTCGGTTTAGTCGGGATTCAAACTCACTACCTTCCGATAATGAGAAAGACGTCCTAACCAATCAGGCCAGGTGAAGAGCGTCGAGCTAAGATATAGTAATAATTTCATATCATCCAAGGTTTTTTCCCCCAGATCTGGTGGATTGATAAGTTCCAGCTCACGCGTCAATCTTGTCAATTTACAAGGGTTCAAAACCATGCGCAGTTTATTAGAGACTAGGATGAACACACACAGAACAGACAGTCGCGTAAACATATATCAATAACCGAATCTGAAACAAAACAACCCCAAAGATGACAAAAGCCGCACAGAACCCAGTCAATAAAGCAATTTGTTCACAGCAGGCAGGAATAATGCGACCTGAATGGTGACATGCGCATCAGAAGCACAATAGCAGTCAGAGAATGGAGGATATCTCAGAATGTTATCAGAGATCACGGATGTTTTAAAAGATTGATAGCTGTTTTTCGAACATCGTCCTTTCTCATTGCATTATTAGGAGGATCGCTTTCCTTTTCAGGCACAAGTGGATCAAGTCAGGGCGGATCTTCCAACGACTCACTGTCGCAAATGATGTCACTTGGATCAACATAGATCAGATAAGTAGCTTTTACTAAATATTACAGGACAAGTTTATTTATCAAGTCTTCCGATTGTTTAAACCAAAAAATATGATTAAGACAAAAATATTTAAGTAAGTAAGATTAAAATACATACATAATTAAATTGGTAAACATATCTATATTATAAAAATAAAAATCTTTCAGTAGTTTATATCTAAACGCATGAGAGAATCAAATAAAATTCTCGTTTGAAGATTTCTATTCTATTTCCGCAAACTTAATATTCAGATCAAATATATTTGTGTAGAGGTTTCAAAGAAATGACCAATATAGAATTAAGTTGTTACCAACACTTCAGGTCAACTGATAAAGAAATGATTTCTTTCTAATTTCTTTTAATAAAATAATGAGATTATTAAAAAATTAACAAGCAAGTAAAAAAATCTGAAAAAAATAAAATAAGAAATATGGAGAGAAAAGAATAATTTTTATTTAAGAAAAACTCAGTTTCACGCGTTTTGAAGGGGATATTAAGTATTTTTGAATATTACAGAATACCTAAACAATTGATAATCTCGAGATAAAACTTATAAAAGAGAAAGACTTGTTATTTTTCCCTTTTCTATTATGGTTTTGCAATCATATATTTGTGAAACCGTCAAAAGAAAATTGAATTTTTAAACATTGCCTAAATAACACTAGACAACATTTAAAAATACACTTTTTAATAGTTTTGAGTTATACCTTTTAATATTTTTGAATTATATATTCTTCACAGTCTTCAAAAGATAAATAAAATAAAGACGCGCGCGAGAGAGAAATGCTTTTAAAACACTTTCAAAATTATTTAGCCTGACATTTAGGAATCTGAAACCATTTAAACACACATATATGCACTGAGAAAAATATGATTCATAAAAATTCAAAATGAAAAGATTGATGAAAACATTATAATTTTTTTCTCTTAATATGACACACGTGACCATCATAACATAAAATCCAAATAGTTTACATTGTATATATTAATCAGAAAAAAATAGCTACATCTGCTATTGAGCCACTTTTCAGCACAACCAATTATTCTGGCCAAAGAATATACCACGAGATCAGAAAACGGTTCTCCACAGAAAAGAGAGCAAAAAGCAACATCTATCAAAAAGAAAAGGGAAAAAAAGCCTAAGTATGATAGTTTTCTATTATATTTTTGGTGGGGGGAAAATCGATTTGATTTGTGCTCTCCCTAGTTTCTTCCTTTTTGCTAACAACTGATAAATGCCTGGATGAGATGGCGAGTGAGTAGGGAAAAAATCGAGACTATAAATCCCTAGGTAGATAGTGGAGATGCTAACTGATGGGAGAAAACTTGAGCAGGCTTATTTCTTACTGCTATTTCCATTTCCCTAAATTTTATTAAAGAATGACTAAAGGACATCTAAATTTAAACAAATATATTGCATACTAACTACAGCAAACCTTAACATTAGCCAGAATACTCCTTGATTTTAAAAAATGGATATTCGATTTTACCTCATTAAATTGTAAGAGGGGTCAAAATAATTTATATTACAATATTCATAATCAACAAGATCATGATTTTATTCACCGCCGCAACAAAAAACAGAGATCAGTATTTTTGTCCGAAATTGTAAGCTATAATTTTTTTAAAAACTCTATCTTGTTATGGAATTGTGAAATGCAATTATGATAACTATGAAACTTTCATATTGGTAAAATCTGCGATCTGTGATGATTCATCGCGTAACGCGTATTTTTGTAAAGTCTTTCTTTGATGCCCTGACAATACGGAAGTTGTAACAATTTTACTAACAATAAGCTTCCAATGTATCATACTTTAAATATAAAAATTACAAGAATAATTATATCTATAATAATAGATATTATTAATAATCAGGACCAGGTTTCTCTATAAAAATTTTTAATATTTTATTTTGTATTAAGACGAATGTGCTATACATTGCATTGAGATAGCACTGGACAAATATACAAATAGGGATGGTAATATGAGACTTCAGAATATTCTCCAACGCACTCTCTATTTTTTTAAGGGTTAAGTAATTTTGATATCACTGCAATCAAATTTTACAAAATGAAAACGATATACAAGTGTTTATAAAAAGAAAAGCTTTTTTCTTTCTTACATCCTTAACACATTTCATACAATGCTACTGTCATACCTCCGGGGAAAAATATTCTTACATGACACATTATCTTTTATTAGATTTAAATTAAACCACATTTTCTATGAAAATACTTGCCACGATATATTCATGTTTTCTAACAAAGGATAAGATACCTACTTGTAGCAGAAAATATCATTTACTGAGTAGATCAAAAGGTTTTGCTGTTACACACAAGAACACGCATATAGACATCCAGATATATTATTTCCACTGTAAATTAAATTTACAGTTTTCAGTATTAATATTTATCGTAATAAATTTCATTTAGTAATGCGCCATTTAAAAAAAGTATTTTTAATATAAAATATGTTTAATGAGACTCGAGGAAGTTAACAAGCGAAGATTTCTATGAGTGAAATACATGAAAAATATATGATGTATAAGATATATACTTAAGTATTTAAATAGGAATTATAAGAGACTAAAATATGGATCTATTTTCATTTATGATAAAGACATAGCTTGTAAAAGTTGAATCAATTAACAAAAATTAAATAATCTTGTTAACATTAAAAGGACTGCACATTATTAGAAACTATATTTTTGATATGTTTACAGATGCTAAAGGCATTTTTAATAATGAAGCAAAATGTATATATATCCTAGTCTCTCATACAGTTTGTTACGTTTTGAAATACAATATAAAAAAAGTTAATAAAAATTAACCAATTTATTTATACAGCATTTGAAATAGCTTTATAAGGGATTTTTAAGATTAATAAATATCAAAATAAATCATTAGAAACGATGAGTTTATCCTCTAAAATATAACATGACCATACATCTCAAGCACAGACTAGTAATTTTTCAAATTTTGATAATTAAAGTAATCTGTTACATTTTATGCTAATGTATTTTTTATATTTTCAGCCAGTTTCTTAGCTTTCACGATAGCAAATATTAATATCAGATATTTAACATTTAAAACCTGCATAACATTTAACACTTTTGATGCATTCAAATCATATATACTCATCAATATAGCTACAAAATAATATAAGTTAAAATTCTAAATAAAGCAGGCTGCATTTTCCTCTTTTTAACCCTAAATAAAATCAGAAAAAATTTTGATTTCGAATAAAGCAGAATTTGGAAAAGCACATACGTATTCTGCTATATTTTATTTTAACATAATCAACAAGAAATGTTTTTTTGCTGGTTATTTTAAAACAAAATGTAGTAAACTCTTTGGATTTGATGTTTTACATATAATTTAAATTTTTTAATATTTTAATCTAATATACGAAATAGAATAAATTTCTACTTTTAGTATATAGTTCTTTAAATTTAAAACTTTAAATATACATAATTTCCCTTAATATACACATGCCAATATTAAAGGCATTAATGTAAAAAAAAAAAATAGTGAAAATAAGATATGACAAGGAAAAACTTGTGACTCGATATTTAAAAATTTGGAATTCGAATGAAGCGAACATTTACAATTTTTACAGTGTACTTCCGATCAACACCGATTTCGTAAGGATGATCAGTTCAACTCTACATTACCAAAAGGGTAAAATTTCCCTCGATTCCAATTTCTGCAAAAATTCATAGAGGAATCGCATCAAAAGAATACATCTGCATGCATAATATTCACTCCCATTTAACACAGAAGATGCCGGAACTTGTGTACGGGAAAGAAACAAGATTTGCATTTTACATTCCCATTACAAAACGAATTCATTTCAACATCATATTTTACACACTCCCAGAGAAAAGAAAAAATGATGGTAACATTGAAACGAAGCTTTCCAATTTTTATCTCGGAATAAAATGTCGCTCACCGTAGAAAATATAAAAAAAATATGAGAATTTTTCTAAAGAATAACATTTTTCTAAGATGCGCATTCCTTTTCCCCATTTTTAACAATGCTTTCAAAGAATAGATGTTTCTAGGAAATATTTCGCCCTCTTTTCCCCGCATTTAATCGACGATAGTCTAAAAATCATTTAAGTTAGAGATTTTGTTTGGGGAAATATGCAAAAATAAGAGAAAAAGACCATCACACAACAATCGACGTCATCTCCTGACAAGCAATTTGTATACCTTCCTTCCTGTTTACCGAGCAGCAACTTTACTCTGATGGAAATTTCTTTTTATCTTCGCGTACGTTTAAAACGAGAAAGTGCTTTCAGAAACTGACAACAGCGATTAAAATGTCTAAAATTGCCAGCTAAATTCGGAACAAATAAATGGATTAAATTTTAAAATAATGCACCCCCAATTAGAAATAATGTCACAAAATAATTTAAATTCTCATAAAAGAATTTTAATTTAAGATTTGTTGTTCTATATATAAATTAAATTTTTGAATATTTTGATCTAATAAACAATACAGAATAAATTTCTATTTTTAGTAGCTCTTTAAATTTTAAACTTTAAATACAAGTTAAATATTAAAATAAAAAGAAAAGCATTTATTCACGGATACAATGCATAACATTTTATAATAATTTAAATGATGACGCACTAGTTTCTAATAGAAAATTTTCAACAGCTAATTATTTTTAACAATTAATTAGAATATCTTAGAAGAACATAGAATTACGGCTTGAGATAAATGAAAAATTGAAATAAAATTCCAATTTTATATGTAAATATTAAATTGATCAGAATTCTATCTTTATTTTGAAGAAGTAAATTTTTCTGCATTTATGCCAAGTGTTTAGTTCAACTATTAGAATAAAAACTAAATAGGAGAAATCGCTTTACGATAATATTTTAGGGCCTAGAGCTGATTCGAGAGACATCTACAAATCAAATGGTTTCCGAACCATTGCAAATATTTATGCCCCCCCCCCCTAGGTGGAAAACTAAAATACAATTGTAGGGAAGTCCTTCAAATAACACTATTTGGCTCTTAATTATGGCGACAAGTATGAGTAAACTCAAGCTTCCAGTTCCACAAATCATGAATTCGAATCCTATTCCCCATCGTAATTGCTTGCAGTAGCTCGAAATAAACTTTAATAATACCCAATTCGCTATCGTATGCAAAAAGTATAACAACACAGCAATATAGAAAATGCATTTAAGTATATAGTATAATAATAATAAAATAAAAATAACTTGATCCAGTTCAGTGACCAGTGGGAAAACACTGGTTTAGTCAACTTTACCAGCAAACTTATTTTCTACGTGATTTTAAAAGATTTTTAATATTTAATTTTTTTAAAGATTTTTCCAATCTCATTAGCAATAATGATTTTTACAATAAAGTCTTGAGTACTTTTCATATCATTATAATACTTAAAAGAATTTAATCATTCAAAGTATATGAGATATCTTGTTTTTTAAGTAAACAGAAATTGCATATATAAGCGTAAGTTAAATATTAGTCGTATTTTCATACCATGGTATGAACAACAAATTATATTTTATAATATTATTATAATCTAAAAGCGTTTCTAACATCCTTAACCACAGCAAACATTTTTCAAATACCTGCAACAATGTTGCTAAAACCAATATCAATTTTTTTTTCTTGTAATAGAATAAAAAAGCAGATGTGTTTAATTATTTTGTAAAAAAATCTTCGTTGGAATAACAGTGATTATATAAATATGAAGCTTTAGTCACGTATAACATGTCATAATATTGATGTTCACATTTTATCTTGCAATCTACATTCATCTTCTACCATTTTATTCTCAAAATAATTTTCTTAAATTATAATTCATGCCTACATTCCTTTAAGAAATAACGACGTGTAACACTCTAACATTTCAGCAATCAAAAAAATTTTTCAAATTTAAAATACCATATTGGATTAGAAAATTAAAAAAAAAACATTTTAAATAAATACTTTTTTTGACACTAGTGAATTCATAATAGAATAAATTAAAATTCCTCATATCTGATATTTGTAAGAGGTTGCATAGGCATATAAAAGCCAAAAATTATGTAGAATGGAATAACGCAGATGTTGAAAATAATTTATATTTTTAGAATACAGCAAATCTTAACATTTTAAAGCAAAAAATTATCCTGCGTAGTTTGAGCAGTTACAATATAAACAAATTTTAATTTTTATATTAAAGATCAAATAAATATTTATAGCAAAATAATGAATATTTCATTACATATGCAACTAAATTAAAGCAGTAAGGTGTTAGTTTAAATTTTTGAAATCGTTGAACATACAAAAAATATATATCATCCACAACGACCCACATTTCCCTGGAAATGGTTGAAAAGTTATATACAAAATTTATCGGTACGGTTACTGTAAATGTACCTCTGGTGGTTAAACAAGAAATGCGATTAACCCAACAAAGCAGGGGTGAAATCCAAGAGCTTATGTGGTTGGAGGCGCAACTTCCAAGTGAGATTGATCGTCTGTAACTGATTGTCAGAGTATATGACGTCACAGCGTCTGATTTGATAGATGTGGTACAAAAGGACGGCATGGACTCAAAGAAAGCGAAGGAAGAATCAAATAAAGAAAAGTGGGCGGCAGCCTCTAGGGAAAGCCTGCCTACATCTTTCTAATGAGATCTCTGTGGCTTCATGTGGCGGAGATTTATGTAGTGGAGGTCTCCTAGGCACTCTTCTTATTTCTGTCGCAGTGAAAAAGGAAAAATAATAATTTTTTTTTTCTTTTTTGGAGAAATTTGAAGATTTGGAACGTTGTTTTACTCTAATCCTAAAATGTGAGGTAAATAAAACAGATGTAATCAAATATAAAAAAGGGAAACGCAGGTAAAATTATTATAACGTGATTATTCTCCAAATAATTCTCTTTTTTTTATTAAATTTGTGGAATATTTATTTTTCGAATTTACGATGGGGGGCGGGGAGAAATCAGGAAAATTCATAAGCAAGGAAATGAAAACAGAAAAAACTAGACAATAGGAAAACTAAACAGACTTTTACTTACTTTTTTAAGTCAATTTAAGGTTAGTTTTTGTTAATAACAATGTACAAGAACCCTGCCATTGATAAAGTGAAATATTTTAACTAAGAGTCAAATTAACATATACAGCTTTCGATGCATATATCATTAGAAACATCACTCAAGCAAAATAAAATTGTCACAGCTTGTCCTATTTTTGGACATAGCGCCATAAAACCCAACTAACCAACTAGTAAAATAAAAAAATGTCTAAGACAGCATACGACAAAATAATACCATGTTAGTATTTTTGTAATTATTTATGAAATGCATCGTTGAATGCTCTTCGTATTAGAATATCTTGGGTAAAAAAATAAAACGCACCAAAACTTTATTAAAGATCATACCAAATTAATATTTTAACCAAACAAATAAATTTGGATGGTATTTTTCTAGACAAAAGATATTCGAAGTTATATATAAACTAATGACAACAGCAATTTCAAGAACACTTACTCACAATTTAAAAATATTGTATAAGCAATTAAAAGCAAAAGAAAAAACTTTTTAGCGATGAAATGTCAATTTTTTATTGGTAAAATAAAATTTTTTTTTTTTTAATTTTACATTAGTCAAAATTTTAACAAATCAACGCAAAGAAATTTTAAATAACTGTATGTAAGATGAGTATTAAGATCTGTGTATCCTTTTTTTTTATCAAGGATATTTTCATCAAAAAAAATTTGTTTTTAATTTACTGGATTAATTTCAATTAAATAATACCATTTACTTGAAATTAATAAGATTTTACTTGAACTAATTTACTTGAATTTTGATTTAATTTTGAAAATAATTTTGATAATTTACTTGAAATCAATAGAATATAAAATTAAATAGACTAATAACAAATTTTAGTAATGACTTAAATAAGCAATTTTTTTAAGCATTAGAGACAATAAAGTGCTCATTAAAATTTAGATAAGGATATTTTTTTTCATGTATCAGATGAGTAAATATCAAAATGCATTTGATTTTTAGAAAAAAAAATCAAAATGTGTGTGAAATTTTTATTTAGAATATTTAAAAGTAAATGGCACAAAAAAAAATTACATTTTACTTTGAATTTATTTCATTTGTTACATTAATATATAGTATTCAATTCATTACTTAATCACTTACTAATTGGATAGGTGGGAATTTTGTTAAGGGGACAATACACCCCTATATACCCTAACCATTAGAAAAAAAAATATTAAACTCATCTGTAATTGTTAGAAAATATCTTAGACTAAATGTTCATTAATATGTTTTTCCCCATATTGTATTTCATGTTATGTTATTGTTTCAATAACGAACATGAAAAAATGCATTCATGAAGAAACAAATGCAATATTTTCAAGCAAAATAAGAGTTTAAAATATAATGCAAATATCTTTGTGAAATACCACATTTTTACAGAAAAATACACACAATTTTTACAAAAAATATTGCCCATTATAATTTATGCTCAATCATTTATACACAGGATACGAAATGTAATTTAAAAACAGATTTTTTAATTGAAACGTGGATACATTTCCATTTTAAATTTTACAAATAGTTATAATAAATTACATAGTTATTTTATTATAACTATATTTGTAACAATTGTGAAAAGATTACTGCATGAATTAATTACTCGTAATAATAATTCATAACTTCAAAATTACATAACAGATATGGTATTTTATAATGAATCATTTCTAATAGAAGTTAAATAAATAAAATTACAAAGAGTATACAGTGAATGACTTTAAACACAAATAATATGAATTTAATTACTATATTAAATGCAATTATAATAAAAATTGAATGCAAATTATTTTATCATAGATAATATTTTTTTAAAAAATTTTATGTACAAAGCTAAAGCTTGAAAATAGTAACTGTACACATTATCTAGATAATATGATTAATGTGTTTTCTTAACATACGAAATAGAAAGATTTTTGCATTTTATCCAAGTAATATGTGTATTAATAACTTTGCATTGTTTAACTTCAAAAGCCAAATGTAAAAAAATTAATTTTATTCAATAATTTATTAATTGTTTGATTTTTATCAACTTCTTCAGATATCGAAAAATAAAAATTATATTATGTTAACTGTAATAATATGTTAAGTCGTTTAACACTTCATAATTTTTTTAAATGGTTGATATATTAGATCGACTAACTTGTTGATCATTTGATGGTATTAACTTTATTCCTTATATATCGAAAAATAGGTAACATTATGTTAATTTATACGTAAGAGAATCGTTGGTGTTATCCCAGCAAAAATGATGTTTTAATCTCAATGAGCGTCTAGTAGGTAATATGCAAATTATCTAGATAATTTAAGAAATGAAATTTTCAGGGTAAACGGATTACCTAAATCAAACGCATCTGGTTTCCGAATTTCAATGACTATATATCTATTTATATAAATAGAATGATAGACACAGAGAGAGGAAACGCAATACAATGGAGAATGTAATTGAACAATTTTCAACGGCCCGTAAGTGGTCGGAACAAAAATTGTGGTATTACAAAAGAATATGATTTAAAAATTAAATTTTGGTTGGCCGCTTTAACTAAATTGTCCGCAGCCTTCAATTTAAATTGGATAAGAAATAATGATAACATTATAATAAGAGAACATAATATAAATATAAATCTTAAAATTCTGCTAATATTTTAAATTTTACATTCACAATATGCATCAATTTAAACATTTAATATGTGAGTAAGGGTGATAAATAAGCTTTTAATGAATTCAATAATGGAATAAAGATTTAAAATTCATTAATCTGAATTTTAAACCATGTATTAGGAGGAACTATTATATATTAATGATAACTATTTCGATAAATTTGATATAACGTTATAAAAAAATTAAAAGTCATGGTGAAATTTTTTTATTAGAAATAAAATATAAATTCATTACTTTTAACTAAATTAATAAGAAAATCAATTAATTTGAATACTATTTTTTAATTAAATGATAAAAATAAAACTAAACTAAGATGAATTTGAGAATAAATAAATATTTCGTTTTTAAATACTTCATAGTAGTGCGTCAAGATTTTGAAAAAAAAATTTTGTTCCGTATAATATGTATGCAGCAAAACGATGCAAATTAATGCAAAAGTAAATATGAATATCATCGCATAATTCTACTTAATATAATTTTGCAGCAACTGAAATACAAAGAAATGTGACGAAGAATGAACTTCTTAATTTATCGAGTTCTTACTCCGATACATATTAATCACCATAAAATCAAAGTACTTGAAATTAGTAAGCTATCCTTTAATAAAGGAATTAATAATAAATAAAAAAATTTACGTTTTAACTTTAAAATTTAACATTTGAATGAAATCTATCTCGCATCAAAATATGACAAATGACGTCTTTACTTAGTAAAATCAAGTATCGATTTTAGCTTAGAATGATGTTGGTGAATTCAGATAAGTCTGGAATTCCGATATGAAATATAGATCAAGCGAAATGAAAGAACTTTTCAAAACTTCCGGAATACGAAATCAAGGGGGAATTTATTCTGTTATAAGCTAGACTTTGGTACGAAAGAAATACTCTCATTTATTTCCAGCTGTTACTCTGAAATATTTTTAATTATATATATAATGTCAATAATAAGCAAACGGTAATAATATCGAAAAATTTATGTTGTTAGGTGAAGACGCGTTCATATGAAATTGATTACCTCATTTAATTACTATCTATTGCAATAAATTCCGATTATCTTCGAGATGATCATCTTTGCGGGTTTCTCATGACGCTTGAATTCCAAAAATATGTCAATCTCTAATTAAAATGTTTCAATATAAAAAACGGAAACTTTTGATTTTACAAAACAAAAACAACGAATAAAAATAAAATATAAAAGAAAGAAATTGACAAATTTGTTAACAGAATAAATTTATAACATCTAAGTTGCAACTAAGCTCATGTTATTTATTGGGTGCTTAAATTATTTTTCAAATGTATACTTCTAACTTTTTCCCTTTTCTCATAATTTGGAGGAATATCAGCAAAAGCAACAGCTTAGCACGTTTTGGAATTTAATAAAATTTTAACTGCAGACAACTTCTAAATATAAATGCAATAGAGTTTAAGCTTTTTTTTTTTTTTTTTTTTTTTTTTTAAGGATTTAAACTTTATGATTTGATTTATTTTATTAAGGTCGTTTCTTGTACATGAGGGTTAATTCCAGTCCTCGAGCAGTCAAACAAAAATTTAAAGAACTAATTATTCGGCGACCAGTTCAGCGTTCTCTTATGTACGGGAATATTTTCTTCATCCGCAAAAATAAAAACAAGAAAACAGAAGCCCATAATCATTGTCATGAAAAATTTTACATACTCATGTTTATAAAAATTTATATTCATTGAAGAGTAACGCAAATTGAAGCAAATTTACAAAAATCATAAAGTGAGGGGATAAAAAGATTGCGCATGCGCGGAACAAAAAACTACCTCTTAATCAACCGTTTGTCCCATGTATATTAAAAGATTTTAAAGACTGATTGAAATCTGTTTACGTCCTTGATTTACATTAAATGTTTACTTAATGGTCAATATATCTCGACCAAAACCGAGGCCAACAACTTCGGAATCATATGTGGCTTTATTACCGTTATGCACCAGGCTAGAATTTTGTATCGAGAAAATGCAGTCCGCATAATGTATTAACAAAACAGTGATGAGTGTGCAGAAACAACGGGGTTACGAAAACTATGATGAAGAGCACCAATAGCTCATAACAATAAACACTTCATCAGCATGCCTGAGACGGATTGTAAAGAGACCTCTCGTGAGCAACGATAAAGCACGGGTGTTTTGTTGCCTAGCTCTACAGCTCATCACCATCTTTTGCAGTCTGCGTCCAAGAATTTCTTTTTCGTAATATTTATCTCTGAATCACAGATAGACAGACTTCATTTGAGTTAGCAACACATTGCATAGCGCGCGTTCAGTGGCAATGTTATTTTCTCTGATAAATTTCAGTATAATATGGAGTACGATGAAAGAAGAGTAATCATCAGACTTTTAAAAAGAGAATGTCAGCTTTCCTATTATATTATCCAACATCAAATCCACTAACGATTGGTATCATGATCTGGAGAGCTAATGGGTATAGTTGTCGATTCCATGGCAATCGTAATTTCAACAGCAATCGCTACTTAAGAGAAAATGTAGAGCCATGTCTTCCCCATATTCTGAACGCTGTATTGCAGCAAGATAATATCCGTGCACATGTTTCTCCTCATCTAGGGCCTGCTTATTCCCCGGATATCACCTTTTGAACATGTGGGATTGTATCGGTCGGCGAATCACTCGCGTAGCTGTTAGGAACACACACAGTAAAGCTGAATTTTGGCTTCAAGTCGAACCCATAGGGAATCTTATTCTCCAGAGTTACTTTCAGAATATACATGATTTCATACCGTGTACGGAATGATGTGCACGAACACTCATTACAATGTGGTGGACACACAAAGTACTGATTTCCTACACTATCTTTGCTTTTGTCTTGTAAACGTGAACACCAGCAGGACTCCCTGTACCTAACCCAGGGAGCGTTCTACCGGTTTGGGTGGAGTGTCTTGTAAACGTGACAGATTATTTATACTACTATCAAAAATATGAGGAGTACATATCATTGCTTTCTAACAATTACTTCAGGATATTGCAATTTACACGCACACACAAATGAAGCATGTATACACTCACGAAATGTGTCATTAATGCTCAAGATATTTAAATGTTATTGTACCGATATTATACATATACATCACTGTTGAATGTTCTCAAATCAATTTTTTTTAATTTGTAAATCAAAAAGCATCTGCAATTGATTATCATATTACTGGAAAACAAGTTAATATATTTACTTTATTCTTAATGTTAATAAGAACAATTTTTTAATCTCTAGACACATAAAATTCGTTACAATAGTTACCAACGCTTAACTTACATACATAATGAATATTAATGAAGGATTGATTAAAAAATAAAAGTTTTATGTCGCTCATAAATTACTTAGTATGTTCATAAAATGCTTCACTTATTCAAAAGCATCAACTAAGGCAATACAGCAGCCTTATCTTGCATAATGTGAACAACCACCTGTCAACATGCTGTACATCTATTACAACCATAAACCAGGAAATAGATTCAGATAAAAAAAAATAATACAAAATACGTCAAGAGAGGGGGAAAAAAACATCCCCAACACATTTCTTCGCACGTATCATTGGATTCGGATTTTCTTATCGAATTCTCCGTTCGTTGAGCTCAAATAGAAATAGCAGTGAAAAACAAAACGTTAAAATATACTTTCAGAAAGATAGAAGAAAAGAAAAAATAGATCTCAGCTAGTCCAGGAAGAAAATGGACACTGCATTTAGAAAACTCGACAAGAATTGCTAGAGGGCAACAATAGGTAATCCCAGGCACCATGGGGCCAAGTGGAAGAAACAGACTCAATAACAACGATCCCGACGCTATATCTTCAGGTTTTCTTGAGCCCAGGACATAAGTCTTGCTGACACTTCCTTTCGTTCCTTCAAGGAGGGTGGGTGGAAGACTCGTTGCTACAATATCTCTAAAACAGGGCCGTGGAAGCAGGGGATGGTAGGTGCGTAAAGATAGTGAGTGGGTGCTCTCTGTTGCAAGAATTGTTGCAGCTATCTTGTCAGCGAAGAAGCTGAGAACCGTTTTTCACACGAAAGATGGCAAGCACTGCTTTCTCCGGAGGAAAAAGGAGAATGCATTAATAATGCAATGCATTACGGCGGCAAAGATTGCTGAGGGTTTTCGCGGGACAAGACGATTCGTCTTGTCTGCTATCTTTGAACATCCCTCGTGCAGAGAGTGGGAACCAAACCGCATAACTTATTGAGATTCCTTTTGGAATATTAGCTGAATCAAGAGTCTGGCAAAGGGAAACGTACAAAGAATTTCCAAATAATTATAGTATGTTTCGAAATCATAATTTATTTACAAAAGGAGCTTTTCGAAAGAACTAGATAAGCAAAGTTCAAATATAATATGAACCACAATATTATGTAACTTGTTAATCAACTTATGAAAATTATTTATAAGGAAATGAGAAAACAGGTAATATAAATTCGACAAATTTATTTAAGAAGTATTCAAAAAATATTTATTACACGTAAGAATATTAAAATAGCAGAATTAACTTTACCAAGTTAATAAGAAGTAAAAAAGTAATCTTCAAATTATTTTCTATACAAACATCTTGGTGTAAAGGGAATTGTTTATAATTTTACGTGCAAAAATAGGATATAAATAAATGAATAAAGTAATAAATGTTTTTGAGTAACTACACTTAACTTAACGTTTTAATTTAATTTTATATCTAAATAAAAAATGTTTTAAAAAATACTTCGCATTTGATTTTAGAATACGATTTTAATTCAAAATAATTATAGTATGTTTCGAAATCATAATTTATTTACAAAAGGAGAATAACATAGAACAATTTAATTATAAAACAATAGATAACATAGAACATAGAACAATAAATAGAACAATTAATTAAAATAGAACAATTAACATAGAACAATTTAATTAAAAAACGACTAAGAAAAATTCAAAACAGTAACATTTGTAATAACGATAACTTAGAACGATTTAATTTAAAATATTGAATCTTCTCAGTAAACGATTATAATTTAAAAACAATGCGAAGTGTTTTTAAAAAGCATAAAATGTATGCATACAGCATTACATGAAAAATTTTAAAATATTCTTATGAAATTAATTTTTGAACAGAAACACATAAATTATACCAGGATGAAATTATTTTCAATATCTGAAGTTTTTCGAACAGATGTTAAATTCTTGGCATTTAAATATTTTTAAATTATTCTCCTTAAGAAGGTATGAAATACATATGAAACATTGCTTAGTTTGAAATTATTAAATTCATTATGGTAAAATTTACTAAAAATTAAATTAATCAAATTTATTCATATATAGAACTAAAAAACAAAACTATAAAAGTGCAATTTATCACCATTTTTAATTAATGAGTACCTGAAATATAAAAAATTTAAGATGATATAAAAATGTTTTTTCATTAGTTTTCGTTTTGATGTTTGTCACCCAACGGTCATTTGTAGAATATGAGGGCTAAGCAGATCAAGGCCTAAAGTTTAAAGTAGTTTTTGAACCACTACAAACGTATATGTCAAAGGTGGGATTCCAACCCACAAAATGTTGAACCGTGGGATAGAACGTTAGCCATTCGGGAGAAAAAAATACATTTGATATTAAGCTGTCGCATGATAACTTACGCGGAAATAATAACACAGAATACTACATATATTTTACAAAATAAGAATAAGTATCCTTTTATGAGAAGTGAATACAATTATTGACGGCATTCAAAGCACAATAGAAACAGATGGAAGATAAACAAAGAGAAAATAATAGTAAGTTCGATTTTAAATATAAAATATTTTAATAAAAAGAAGACGCTAACAATGTAAAAATTCTTTGTCAATACAACATCGATTTACTGAATAATCATTTTCTTAAAAAATAAAAATAAAAAGATATAGAAACTTGCAACTAAAAATTTCGATAAAAGTTTTGATTGGTCTAATATTGTCCTTGCTCTTATTATGTGTTCCAGGGGAGTTTTCTTTCGTTTTCGTTTCACCATCGATTTTAACGATTACTTAGCAGCCCACATTTTAAGGGACTGTCGACAACACAGAATTTGGGTCACAGGCCGACGGTACGACAAGGGAATCGAAAAGAAGGCCGATGACCGGGAACAAAACGCCTCAGCCTTTCAAACCCCCCTCCTTCCCTATTAGTCAATAAATGAAGTGAAGTGAGCAAACGGAGAGAACCAAAATAAGGATTTCAATTTAAAACTTCAGAGGACTCTCATTTCCTGTCGATAAAAGATTTCAACGAATTGGGAACAAGAGTTTATTCCTTGAAGTTTTAAGTGGAAGCGATAATCGTCAACAATTTTGAATTAATTGAATTAAAATGTTATTAAAACCGAAAGAAGAAGATTAATTTTAATTGGGATATGAACCATATTCATCGATTAAACTAGAAAACTGTAAATTCAAAAAGCTTTTTTAAAATTAGTTTCAGTTTTATTTAACACTCATTTTTTCACAAGTGGACAAATTAGACTGGGACCTACGGTTTAAATTCAGAACTACTATAAACATACAAGCGCAAGGTGGGATTCGAACCCACGAACTGTGTTGAAACGAAGGCAAAAGCGCTAACCATTCAGTTACCAGCGCGGATACCTCATGAAAGCTATAACACTTAGTTGGGTTTGTGTCATTTTTGTAAAAGCCACTTTCTAATTCGCATAAGAAAAGGAATTCGTTACGAGACTATTCTATTCTAGTTTGAAATCAAAAACACTGACATGTTATGTGATATTAGTTTAAGAAAATAACTTTCATGATAAGAAAACTGTGAATTCTAATTAAAATTTTATTTATTTTTTCCTTTTAGTAAAATTATTGGTTTATTTAAAACCATAATAGTCTAAAATGTGGAACGATAATATTAAGTCAGAAGAATAACATTAAAAGATTTGAAGCTAAAGCTTATGATAATAATATGCATCATTTTTCATTTATACAGGAGAATATATTTTATTGAATTTCTGAAAAAATTTTTTAATGATTGAAAAAAAAAATTGATAAATTATTATTTTCATCTATCAATTTTCATATAAGTAAAAGTAGTATTTTAAGTTTATGAAAATAATATATTGCCGAAATGAATCTCACAGAAATATATTTTTTACGCAGAGCAAATCAAAAATACATAGTTTCAATGATAATTGCAACATGTATACAGTAGTATAGTAAATTTTCAAAACTTCCTCGATTAAGTAAATTTTTAATAGTTAAAATTAAATGATTTTCTGAATATGTAATACGATGATTTAACTAACATTTTTTAATATATATATATATATATATATATATATAAAGTATTACAAAAAATATCTTTTACTTATAATATTATAGAGATTCCAGATTCGTAATAATAGGGAAATATAAAAGTAATTGTTTAAATTTGATTGAGGAATGTCAAATTGTATGTGCGGTTAGTACGATATAGCAGTGTCGTTTTGAGAATAATCCAAAAAAAAATTTTTTTTTTAACTCAATCTATAATTTTAATCAAATACTTAAATATTAATGACAAATTACTTCTTAATGAAAACTTTAAGCAAATATTCAAATAACAATATATGGACAATTACATGTACCATATATTGAAGTTGGCAGTTTAACACAATGTTATAAAGAATTATTAAAATTAGTGAATCAGTAGAAATATTCATGAGAATTTAAGTTCCAGAATAGGTTTAAATTAAGTAGATGTAGATATTTTGTGCCTTTGCAAAAAATTGTATACAAAAAATAAAATAAAAAGTTTCAATAGACATTTTATGTTTGTATTATAGATAAAAAGAAGAAACACGATTCTTATAAAGAAGAGAAATTGTTAGCATTACTTTTCATCACATTGCATTAAGAAATCGTAATCGCACTGCCGATTAGAAATATTTATAAAAAATAGAAACAAAAATTATTTTTTCACAAAAAATTAAATTAAAAGATGAAAATTCATCAAGTGCATTAATATTTCTTGCATAGAAATACATCTAATTACGCCTAAAATTTACCTTATTAAAATTGAGTTAAATGTGTTTTAAAAATAAACAAATAGAATATGAAGCAACCATATACCAAAGGAATTACTTTATCGGTAGTAAAAAAGTTCAAAGCAGAATTAAAAGGAATTATGTATTTACTTTCTATGAGAATTTTTATAAAAGTGCAAAATAAATAAAGATCAAAGTGATCCTTTTTCATTAAACTCATTATTTTGATTAACTTTGATCTTATAATTTCTTCCCCCTTACCCTCTAAAAAAGTAAACATATTCATTAAAATCTTTCCAAGGTGATTATATTTCCTATTCTATAGAGAAAAGTTATTTTTGAAAAGTAACATAAAATTAGCAATTAATAAAAAATTTATAATTAAAAATCATACTTGTGTGAATTTCTCTCTCAACACGGTTTAAAAATTATATCGTAAAACATTAAGGATTTAAATTTATTAACCACGCAAAAAATGCAAATTGTTTTTAAGCAAAACATCACTCTCCGAAAATTTGAAGAATTGATAGAGAGATAATGATAGAAATATTTTGTTACATACATGAAAATTTCGATAGTTAATACTATGTAAATTATAAAGAATCTTTTGTTACAAAACATACGCAGACTAGGCAGTTGAGAAAACATATAAAAAGAAAAAAAAATCTTTATTTTTCATAAAGGCAATAAAAATTATTTAATAGTTACAAATTGTTGATAACATAAATGAGGCAAACGGTGTGGTAAAATGAAACAATTGTAACAACAAGATTTATTATTATAATCTAAAAGGAACCGCGAGACACTGAAAAGGAATTACTAATTTCCAAAATAGTTAGTCCCTTCGTTTCGGGAAGCACTAGATACCCATAAAGAGCGCTACATAATGAGAAAAACGCGTACGTCCAATATGTTCCATACGCTCCTAGAAGAACTCTCATATCATGGAAAATTTTGTTTAAAACAAATGCCAGTATCGAGCACCAAACACCAGCCATGGCGATGACTGTGCTTCTGAATTGGATAGGAACCATCTCAGGCATCATCACATAAGGAATAGGACCAACTCCAAGTGAATAAGAGAAAATGTAAACACTGAAGCTAATCAGCGGTATATAACGAAATATAAGCTGCTCGATCACATACTGTCTCTGTATGTAGCTGTAAATACCAAAAGTTACCAATGCTAAAGTCATACAGCTTCCGGAAGTAATGTATAGTTGTCTGCGACCGGATATGTCCATCAGGCAACCGCTCAGAACTGTCCCCACAACTTGAATGGCGGCTACAACTGTTGCGGCTATGGTAGAGTCAACGGGACTATTTGCAAAATCGAAGATCTCCACGGTGTAAGACATAAGCGGGCTTGAGCCGCAAGACTGCTGAAAGAACACCAAAAACAGGGCAATCACTGTAGGCTTGTAAATAATAGGATTGAGAAATCCTTTCACACTGTTATCATTGTCTTTTCGGTTAGCAAGATTTATAAGAATGTCCTGTAATTCTTTTTCAGTGTCTGAGTGCTTTCCTTTCAAGAATTTCAAGCCTTTCACGGCTTCTGCTGTTCTTGACTCACGAACCAGCCAATGAGGTGATTCTGGCATTATTACCATTAAGCAAACTGCACAAGCAGTGAGTAATGCCCCGCACATAGCTAACCAGGACCACCTTAGTACGATGCCGAGGCTCATCACAATTAGAACCCCAGTAGTATAAGCTACTTGAAATCCTGATGTGAGTTTACCACGAATTTCGGTCGGTGCAATCTCTACAAGATACGTCGGAACGGCCACAATGCACAACCCAGCACAGATGCCGCCTACTAATCTTCCAAGGTAGATGTAGGAGATTGTTGGAGAATATGCAATCACCAGCCAACTCGTCATGTAAGACATTGACGAAAAAATCATAACACCTTTTCGCCCAATCTTTTGGGTAACAAAACCTGTAAAAGAAAAGTATTTCAGTAAAATCATTTATGAGCATCTTATAAAACTTTAATAAATAGTCCTTTAATATAAATAAATAAATTTACATTTTTTTCCCTCAAATATTATCTTAATCTATATCAAGTGTGTTCAATCTATATTCTCGGATATTTTTCGCAGAGTTTTAAAAGGAAAAACATTGAACTAAAATTCCTTGAATATATATTTTGATACAAAAAGTTTAAGCTCCTAATTATAGGGGAGTTAACAAGAACCGTTTTTAAAATTGGGATATCTAAATGATGCTCCCAATTTCGATAACGGTTTTTCTTTCACGACAAACGCAAGTAATTTAATGCTTTAAACTATATAAGCAAAATAAACTACTATGAAGAGTGAATTTTTATAAATGGGTGATATTTTGTGCGATTTAGTGTTTAATAATCATAACAGAATCAAAACGAAGTAAAAACATTCCATGAATAAATGTATTAATTAAAAAAGATCCTCATTATTTATTCAATGTTTTTATTAATATATTTAAAAAGAAATAACTTTTAAAAATGCGTTGTCTTTAAAATTTACAGTTAGGGATACATTTCATTGCAATTTTAATTTTTAGAATTTTTTTGGAAAATGAAGCTTAAATCTAGAAAATGGTAACTACGAAGAGTCAAAATTAATAATTTTTTTCCAAAATACTTAAAGAAAATAAATTTATTTCAATCTCAGCTTAATATTTTAACTTAAAACTGAGACAATATTTCTTATTGATTATAAATGAAATTAAAGAAACTTTGCAATTAAATGTTAAAAGTCATATAAAATAAAATGCAAATTTAATCTACACGTGAGTATGTACTTCTTCTGAATTTACTTCTTTATGAACTTAGATCGAAAATTAGCAATTCTTCTCTCTCTATTATTCTATCCGAAAATTCCTACGAAATTAACTCTAGGTTAACTCTTGACTAAAATTAACTGGAATGGTTTCTAAAGCTATGTGCAAATAATAAATTAAAATAATTGCATACATTGTATATATCACTTTAATGATAATTTTCTTTCAAAACGAAAATCTCTCTCTCTTCTCCCCCCCCCCCGCCCTCTCTGTCTACTGAATTCAACATGATTTAACGTTTCGTTGGTAATTTGCTTTTGTATATAGCTGGAATCTAGGTACATTTGATATAAACAGCAATTAAACATTTGTTGAACACACATTCAAGACAATTTTTAAAGTTGCATAAATTAAGCACCCGTAGAAGTAAGCCCTTTCAAGATTATAGAATATATTGTCTTTAAAAAATAATTCTAAACCTTTAATTTTAAAAACGGATTCCATTTTAAGAAATAGATTTTGAATTCGCTTTTAAAATTTTCTTGGCAATCATCTTTTTGTTCACACATCTGTATGAATCAGAGATTGACTTCTATATAAGTTAGCTTTTCTAGTTAATATATTCACGCACAAAACGCACATTTTATATATTTTCCATATTTACTCAAATAAAGTAAAATAAAATGCACTTTTTTTCATAATTTAATAAAAACTTTTGAAATTAATTATTTTACACGATTTTCAATTTTTTTCTGAAAGTGAACAGCTAATTTATAATAGTAATAATAATAATATATGTTAATTAGATTTAACAATTATAAAGAAATAAATTTTTTTAATGGTAAATAAAAATAAACAGTAAAAAAATAAGTAACTTTATTAAACTTACTAAGCAATTTCTATGATTTAAATTTTCAATTGTAATAAAAATTAAAAAAAAAAAATCGTAATATTTTTTCATGTCAATAAAAATATTACAATTGTATATAATAACTTAAACTAATATATGTACATAAAATATAATAAAACTTACCAGAAAGGAAATTTCCAATGACGCAACCTAGATTGGGCAAACTTCCGATCCATGTGATTTCATCTGGTGTTACATCCGGGTACCTACTCCCAGGCTTTTTCATGTCTGCTGTGGCCGGTGCCGAATAAGATGTTAGCATGCCCACCACCACAATATACAAGAGAGCAGATCCGGTTGCTATGTAAGTATTCCTCAAGTTCACAACAGGTACCAAAGGCAGCTTTTCCATCATGTTGAAAAGGGTATATTTGCCAACTTGTTTGACATTCGAATGTTAAAATATGGCTAAGATTGTTTTCCCAATAGCATTCGAAGTTTATGATATTGCCACCGAAGAAACGAATGAAATAAACGTTAATAAAGTAATAGTGGGCATGCAAAATAGATACCGAAATTGAACCGCTAAAAATGCATAACTAAAAAGGATAATCGCACCAGAGAAATATGTTGATAAGTGATGACAAGGTCAATACTATATTATCTGAAACAATATCAGTGCAGGAGATAAGCAAGTGCGAAGATTTGACGAATTACCACAAATCGATAACATAGAACAATAAATAATCTATCATATTTGAACAAAAATATATTCGGAATCAATATCATGTTAACGCTTTGACAACGTGAAATTTTATGTTACTATTGAATATACATTTTTGTGTGAATACTGATATTGATCAATATTTCAAAATGCTCGTTCACTTTATATAAAACATGAATACATTAATCATACAGATTTAAATTAAATTTTAATATTTCTTGAAATATAAAAGTGTTTAAAAGAAATCTGAATCACAAAGCTCATTTTCTTTCAAGGACAGACGATATAAAATATTGTGTCTTATCAACAAAGATATTAAAAATACAGAAAGTAAACAAATATTACTTATAAAATTGCATTTCAACAATAGCATAATTTTGTACAAATCTGATATAAAAAAATGAACAATTATGAATGAAAAAATATCATTTTGTATACAGATCATGGAAAAAATATTACAAATTATAAAAAATATTTTGTATTCCTATACAGATCAAGAAAAAAATATTGCTTATACGGCACGTTTTTTATACTTATTCATAAAAATTCTTGAGGATGCATTATACATTTGATATCGCACTTAAGAATAAAGATCAAAAACATATTTAAAAATTTTGGTGGACTAAATAATTATTATTAAAACAGTATTTAAATTGGCTATATTTTTAACATTTACCATGGTGTTAAGGATAAAGTAAGTCATACATATTTTCTTACAATTCTTAAAATATTCTCGATTAATATAACAATCATAGGATGAATTTAATTTATTATGCAAGAAGTATGATTTTTGATAATGAATATTGCATTTCACAAATTTCAATAAAGGGAATATATTAATATTATAAATATTTTCAACACATAATGACTGTAGAACCTAAAGTACAAAGTGTAGCATTAAATAAAACACAAAAGAAAAATAATAATGAATTATAAAAAGCAAAAAATTCCAAAATACATATAGTAGAAAAAAATATTTTTTTTAAAAATATTTATCATTAAAACTGGAAAATTCATCTTCAAACAGAAAACTCATTTAAAAAAATCGATATGCATAAAATATTAGAGTATTTTTTCTCTTTCGTAAACAATGACAAAATAATAAAATAAATTGACATTGAGAAATATGGCATGAATAACTTTATAGAATATACGTTTCAATCACTTAGAAATTCACGACTTATTTTTGGGTTTGGAAAAATTATCACTAATTTCTTGAATAGTCAGTTTTTTTGTTTCTGGCAATACGGCATAAGCAAACAGAGCGCTCAAGAAAGTAAAGAAAGCATAGGTCCAATAAAGGCCATGATCTCCTAAGGAGGATCGCATTGTATCGAATATCTTTATAGAGACAAAACCAGTGATAGAGGCGAAAACTAATGACATTGACAAGACAGTACTGCGGTACTGAAGACGAACCATTTCAGGTATCATTACGAAAGGAACAGACCCTAATCCGAAAGAGAAGCAGAAAACATAAACTATAAAGACTATGACAGGAATATATCCTAATAAAGGTGAGTGGGATGTGTGATGTTTAATTGCAATGCTGTAAATGCCAAGAACTACCAAAGATATGGCAGTTAATATTCCTGAAGTAATGTATAATTTTCTACGGCCAGATTTATCAATAAGAATGCCGCAGACAAGACATGATATAACTTGCACTGCTCCTATTATTGTTGCAGCAATTGTTGGGTCCAAAGCGCTACCAGCGCTTTGAAATATCTCAACGGTGAAAGCCATCAGAGGATTCATTCCGGATGAGCTATAAAAGAACAACATAGCAAATGAAATGATGAGAGGCTTGTAGAGATCTGGTGCCAAAAAATCTCGAAAAGTGATATTTTTCATTTCTTCTTTAGCAAATCCATCAAGGATTTCCTGTATTTCTTTCTTAGCATCGAAATGTTTACCTCTCAAGAACCTTAACGCGTTTCCCGCTTCATAAATTCGAGACTGTTTCACCAACCATGGAGGAGATTCTGGCATGAAAAGCATGAGAAATGAGGCGCATGCTGTAATAATCGCTGCAGATACCGCCAACCACGACCACCTTAAAGCAATACCTAGACCCAAGATGGTCAGCATTCCGAGATTGTTGGCTAAAGGAAATCCAGATGTCAATCGTCCTCGGATATCATGAGCAGCAATTTCAGACACGTAAGCAGGAATGGCAACTACGTAGAGACCGGTGCAGAAGCCTGATGCTATTCTTCCCGCATACACCCATTCAGGTGAAGAGGCATAAATAACCATCAACCATCCAGCCAAGAATAATGGAGACGAAAGCATTAATACCGCTTTCCGTCCAAATTTATGAGAAAAGTAACCTAAAAGAAATAATAAATAATAAATATAGCAATAACCTACATCACTAGCTTTATTTTAGTTTAAAAAGAAAAAAAAGTAGAGGACACAAAAATATGTCTACAGTTTAGCGAGGAAAAAATATTATTCATATATTTTAAATCAAGCATATAAAGAAATTCATTTTAAATAGTTTTATGAAAAAAATTTGAATAGTAAATAGAAATATAAAATTTTTGTTGCAGCTATGTTACGAGTTTAAATAGAAAAGAAAAAGCATCCATTTTTATAATTAAATGAAACAATCTAGTTTAGAATGTGAATCGAAAAAAATCATTCATTCAATGTTATCTAAAATAAAATACACTAGCATACTAATTTTCTTAATCAAGAATTTTTTATCTGTTCATTTCTTCAAAATAAAAGCTACAGGAAATTGAAATAAGATTTCCCTAATCTTGTAATTATATATATATATATATATATATATATATATATATAAGATAAAACATGAAAAATATTGAAACCAGAAATATAATATTGGAAAAATACTTAAATATACGATGCAAATTATAAGAAGGAGGCATAGGGACCACGTCTTCATCAGGAGGGAGATGGCCAGCTATGCAGCAAAATGAACATTCTTTTCTGACATGCTCGAAGGACAAGTGTCTAAACTAAATATCCTCGAAAAATACTTAAATATACGATGCAAATTATAAGAAGGAGGCATAGGGACCACGTCTTCATCAGGAGGGAGATGGCCAGCTATGCAAAATGAACATTCTTTTCTGACATGCTCGAAGGACAATGTCTAAACTAAATATCCTCGAGCAATTCCCCCGTAGATTGTTCGTATTATATATATATATATACATATGCGTGTGTGTGTTACGGTAAAAGTGTATAATCGGGTGATTATTCATAATCCCCACTGAACTCGATAAATGTGATAATTTATTGAACATTTATCACTTTTACAGATAAATATATATATATAATCCCCAATTCATAAAGAATGTAATAAATTCCGATTACCTTCTAGGAAAATGTATCAAAACAAGAAGAAATTGACTTTAATAGAAATAATTTAATAATGCTTCTCTTAAAATAAATTGCGAAATAAATGGCTGATACAAATGTGAAAAATTAAAGAGATCCATTGCTAAGCGATTTCTTACATGTAAATAATTTTGTGATTTAGAATGACAGTATAATGAGGTTATCCATTTTAACTAGGGAAGAACAAGTTAGAAATTATAGAAAAAGTGCAAAAGAAAGTTATGAATCGCAGGGAAAAAAAAGAAAAAAAAATGAAAGTTTCAATCTGCTGGTACTTACGATTATTATTATTTTTATTTATTTATTTATTTATTTATTTTTGTGACACAATGAAGCTACGAGTACCAGATGAAGACATAGCAAGAAATGATCTACTAAATAATTAACGATGATACTGGAAATTCAAAACGGAGGCATTTATCTTTTTGGATCAAAACAAAGAAAATTTTCAGAGAAATATTTTAGAAATCAGTTCACAATTTGTCCAGAAAAATTTATTTTACTTAAAGATTTCTCAGATTAAGCATTTTCACTTCGAGATTGTATTAGAAAATCCTTTTTCTGAAAGTCAGTGATAATATTTGCAAGGCAAAGGGCATCTGATGATTGCAAATGTAATAAATCAGGAAAACTGCAATTTTAAGTATCATAATAATCCAATATATTTAAATAAGTAAACTTACAGATAAATGTAAATAAATACTTTTTTACAATAGTTTTAGATTGTTTTTACATGTGTGTGAAATTGATTTTATAAATTCTAATAATTTAAAGTGTTTTCTTTTTCCGGGTCTTTTAATTAACAAAACATTAAAATTATTTATAACCACTAATTATTATTTAATTTAAAATTCTGTTTAGATATAAATAAAGAATTTTTGAAAAATAGCAATCTAGGCTTTATTTTACTTTTAGTGATTTTGATTATTTTGTATTTTTCACTACTTTTTACGTCAAATATAAAATTTATGCCATTAAATAATACATCTAACTAAAAATATCAACTGAAAAGAAAGTACAAAATAGCAACGGTCATTTAAATTTTTAAATTGAAATATTACTGTGTGTTTTGTTCTACGTCATTGTAATGGTTTTTAAATTCTAACAAATAAAATGCTTAATACTGCTTGAAAATGTATATTTTTTCAAATTAAAGTATCATTTTGTTACAAAATAATCGTAATTTATCACATTCTCTATTACGAGTAATGGATTATACATATTTACCAGTAAAAGTAATAAATATTCAATACTTGAAAATATTTACCCAGTTTAGTAGGGATTATGCAAATACCGATTTATCATTTTTACCTTAATATATATAAGCTCCCAATTCTGGAAATTTGACTATTAAATCCAAATAACATGAATTTCTACAAATTAATAAAAAAATCTTAAACATTGTATACGCATTTTCTATGCGAATTAGAGGATGTATATATGAGAGAGGATACAGTAAAAAGAGAAATGCTACATTCTGTGGAAATAAATTCTTAATTACACTACTCAATTTTATAAGCAGTTAGGAAATTAAATTCAGATTTATAAAACTTATACTAATATTTTTTTAAATATAAACTTTTAAATTTAATTATTTTTGCATATTTTCTACCAATTACTGTGTTATTTAAAAAGATACAAATGGCATAAAAAAGCTCATTTTAAAAAAAATATGTCAAGATGGAAATTCATTAAATTCAAAATGCGTTGTGCTAAAAATAACAAACATGAGTGACTTAGAAAGAATCGATTCAACTTTTCTAAAATATATGTTCACGAAATCTCTACAAAAGAATACTGAAATTTCCTTACATTCTATAGAAGTTTTTAAGACATTACCTATTTCATGAAGCATAAAAATTGATTTGAAGTTTCAGGATTCAAATGCAAATAAGGATAAGATGCTTTTGGTCAACATTTTCTATTAGTAAATAAAAATTTGTGATGAAAATGTTGAAGAAAAATTCGAAAATGTCACACGGGAAAGACTTGATTTTTAATTATAATACAAAAACTTATATTTAGGACTCAAAAAATATATAGTATTTTTATTTTTAGAAATCATTTACAGTTAAAGAAAAAAAGTTTTAAATTTACTCACCAGATAAAATATTTCCTGGTAATCCACCAAGAAGAGTCAAGCTACCTATCCAGGTAATTTGGTCAGCCGTTATTCCTTGCAATCGACTTCCAGATTTTTGCATATCCACAGTTGCGGGTGCAGTGTATGAAATGAGCATTCCCATATCGAAAATATACACAAGAGCAGAAACAGCTGCTAAATACACCATCCAATATTTTACAGTAGGATTTGTGGTATCTGCCTCACCAACAACATCTTTCAATTTGTCAATTTCAATTTCTGTTGATGGTGGTGGTGCCATTCTTAATGTAAAAAACAAAACACGCAAAGGTACAACATATAAAATGCAATTACTTAACTTTTTTAATGCTATTAAATAAAAACTTAATATAACCAAATTAACATATCAAAATAACTTCCTGTAATATTTTGAATTACTCTGAGACAAAAACTAATGTTCTTTTATTTTATTGTTTCCTACAAACACTAAGCAGAACTAAGAGGTGAAAATGAAAAGAATAGATGAAAGATACCAAAGATCAATGTTCCACCATTGATAGAGATTACATTACACAGCAAAAAAGATACCTTTCATACTACATGAAAGATAAGCAAACAAACTAAGAGATATGCAAAAAATAGCTTAAAACAAAAGTACTATGATAAATATTACGTAGTTTCATTGAAGGGTAAGCATATTATTTTTATATTATGAAAGATAACATCCTTTTAATTCTAAAATGAATCTTTATATTTGCAGAAATAATTGCAGGTTGGCTGAACATAATCTGAGCAGTAAATGCAGAAAAAGGAAATATTTAAGAAGTATTATTTACTTGAACTTAAAATTAATATTTAAGACTTTTTCTACTTTTTTAAAAAAATGATTTAAAGAACTAAATGGGGACATATGAACAATATCAGTCACAGAATACGAACTCTTAAATTAGATTGATACTCATTTTTTAAGTTAAAAGGTCATAGTTAGTCCAAGCTTTTCAGTTAGTGAATAGTTTTATCATTATTATTTATCCTAATTATTCAGTACTCATATTAAATCAATTAAAAATTGTGAAAATAAATGATTCTTCAAAACTATTATTATTTGAACAATACGAGCAATTTTTCAACTATTTATATTTAACGCAATAGATAATATAATGCATAATAATATAAAAAAAATTTTCAACACTAATAACATCAATATATGCAATAAATCAATTCAATAACTTATATTAATACTAATGTAAATGTAAACTGGCCAATTTTCAATAGTATACATTAAATAGTTTTAATTTTCAATCAATCTTGTTCGTTGATTGCCTTCTTTAGATTTATTAGTTGCTTTAGGGACAAATTATTGCACTTCAGAATTAATTCGATGAGGCCCAAAATGTCATATGGATTCCAAGCCACTATAGATGCTGCTGCATGAGGCGAGATTCGAACTAATAAACTATTCAAGTAGAGATATAACTATATCAAACAGAGAATTCGTACATACATAATTTCAAGTAATTATTCACAACGCATTTCTTTTCTAAAACTATTACTTCAATAATAATTAATCAAATATAAAGTAAGGAAAAGTAAATTTGAATATTTCAAGAATATTACTCGTGCCGGTGAGAACGCTTTAAAAAGCAAATACGCTCAATTGTTCATTTACTTTATTTTTATAAGGAACTAACAGAAAAAAAAATCTACGGAAATTTTTTTGTACCTACAGTAGTATAAAACTTAACCTTTATTTAAAAATTCACATAAATAAAAAGAAACTCATATCACATAATAAAATAAAATTTTATTAATTTAAATAACACACAATACATTCAAAGACAAAACAAAATTTTTGGTTTTAACGGCATACTTAAAAACAAGATTTATGAAACAAAATGTAAATTGTACAAGGCTAAAAATGCACAAGAGTGAATACTTTTGTTTTAAATTTTAAAAAATGTCTTTAAAAGTCAAAGAAAATCATCGCAATAACCAATAGAGATATTGTGCCGATAAAAATAACATGATCTATTCACGACATGAACCGAAGACGCAATAGATGCATACAGAGAAAAAAAAAACTGGCACAAATATTTTCGTTCAATAACACATATTTTATCTTTGGGCTACTGAAACAACAGTTTAAGCAAGAAAATACATTTCAGTTATCGGAAAATTTCTATTTAATGTCACAATTCGGAAATTCCAAGTTTTCAGCCTCTTTCACACTATTTTTTCGAAATACTAGATAAGACTAAAATAGTTTTATATATTCTTACTATCACAAATGTTTCTCTAGGTTTATATAAAAACAATAACAAAGTTATACAACAAAAAGACACCAATGATCATTGATACAACAAATGTCCATCAATAAATAATAAAATCAAAATATCATTAATATCGAATATTTGTTTATTATTAGAGAAATCATATTTTACAAGAAATGAAAACGCGTCCCTCTTTTCACAGAAAACACGGTATTTGAAACATTATGTTTAAATAATTCATAAAATAATGAGCATATATAAACAAATTTATGGCGTTTATAATTATAACTTATATTTCTTCTTTCATAAAGTAAAAATATTTTTTAAAGATGTCATTAATTTCAAATAACATTTCCCAGACTATTTTTTTATCGTCTGCATTGACCATTTCACAAAAACATGGATTTGGGTACATTTCAAGAGCACTCAAATCAATTAAAATGATTGGACAAGAGCTCCTAATTCCGTAATTTCTGAGAGATATTGTTTGCAGAAAGTGTCCAACATTGGCAACCTAATGTCAAGGTTTACAACTGAAATAACCAACACTGACCAATTTATCTACACTTGCTGAACTACAAGTTTTGCAAAGAAATTTACGCGTAGTCGGTATGAAAATGAATTTTGTCTTCATGAGACAAAAGTGCAAGCCAATGTAAAAGATCATTAACTTTTTGGAATTTATTTGAAAATAAAAATATTTATATCTATCTTCATTATTTTATTAATTTGTGTGTGTGTTTGCGCGCGTGCGCGTTTAAATATGTTTTCTGAATATAAGTGATAACTATTTAGTGTATAAATAGTATATATAAAGGATATGTTTTATTTTTTCATAGTTTCTAAAAATGTAGACTTTTTTTTTAAGCAATACACGATGCGAATGCAATATTTATGACAGTAATTTACAATGTTTTCCTTCCCATTAAGGCGTTTATTATAAGCGGGGATATAATGGAAAAATAAGAAATATTAAATATTGGTAAAATATTTTTAAGGACTTATAAATTTTAGTAACCATTTACACATCCTTATTTCACAATTCTAAATTGTTTTAATAATTTGTTGCTTATACGAAAATAAAAATCTTTTTAAAATGTTTTTTTTTTTTTTTTTTTTTTAATATACTGAAAAACATTTTCCTCAATTGTTTATAAAATATTTTCAAACATCGTGAAATCAGGTTTTTAAAAAAAATGGAAATTTTACGGAAAAGTAAAGTAGGTAAGTGTGTCTACATGATAAAGGACAGAAACTTCTAACACATTCACTTGCGATAACTATCAGATAGATTTTATTTTTTTATTTTTTTTTATTTATTTTTTTTTTTATAAAATTTGTGAAAATTGAAATTACTTTCGTGGAAACTGAGTTTTACTTCTGTGTAAGAAGAAAATGTGTTCAAAATAACAATTTATATAGATTACAGCAAAATGGAGCTTTATTACAAAATGAAAAATATTTAAAAAATACAAATATTTTTAAATAGCAAGTTGAGCTTAACTTAAAATAGGATGAAATTTACACCATAAAAGTAACTATGCATACAAAAACAAAGCCATTAATATTGCAATTTTTATAATTTTTGAAAAAAATTAGTAATTTGTTGGATAACCTTTGGCTTTTATAATAGCTCTCAATCTATATGGCACTGATTTTATAAAATTTTGAGTGATAGAAGATTGTATTTTCTGCCACTCCTCCAAAAGGACTTTTCTTAGATCGTTCTTAGTTTTAGTCTCTTGCTTCCTAATTTGGCGATCGAGATAATCCCGCAAGTGTTCAATGAGATCAGGTGACAGCGGTGGAGTTTTTAGCTATTTTCGCACGTTATACAGCAGCCATTCCCGAAAAATCCGAACAGTATGTTTGGGATCATTATCTTGTTGGAAAGTGAAGCATCCATCGAGTCCCAATTTAAAGGCACTTTGGCTTTGATTATTCTTTAAAACATTCAAATAGCTACATTGATTCATTATTCCGTCAATTATAACTAAATTTCCTATTCTAGTTGCTGCCATGCAACCCCAAACCTTAATCGAACCATCACCGTGTTTTACAGTTCCTATCAGGTTCTTTGGTTCGAGAGCTGCATTTGCTATCGTCCAAACTTTTTGGTGTCCATCTAACCCGTGGTTGTTAAATTTACTTTCATCCGAAAAAAATCATGGAATTCCAAAAATTTCTGTCCTGCTTTACATTTTCTTTTGCAAAATCTATTTTCTTTTTGTGATTCACTTTGCTAACAAATTGTTTTTTTCGCATATTTCGACCATGGGATCCTGTATTTTAAAACAGACGGTGAATTATTTCTGGATTGCAAGACTTCGCAAAATTGTTTTTCACGTCAGTTGTCAATTTTGGTGCCCTAATCTTCCGATATTTTTTTCACATTTCCAACAATAATTTGCCTTGAAATCCGTGAAAATGGGCTGTCGTCCAGTACTTGATTTGTTTAGAGTACTTTCAGCCTGGAACTTTTCAATGATTTTTTGCACTGTTGAAGGACTTTTGCCTATGTTTTTACCAATTTGTCTTGGGACTTGCTTTCCTAATAGATCTTTCTTATTGCATCCTTTAGATCTTTTGATAATTCTTTTCCAAGTGGAGGCATTGGTGAATTGTTGATGTACTTAAAGCTCAAACTTATAAACTTTGTAGCAGAACTTTTAAACTTATCACGAAAATACGAAAAATCACTCGAAAAGTTTCATTCAGCCTATTTAAAAGTAAAAATTTCAGAGTGAATACGTATTTTTGTGATTTAAATTTCTTTTGGTTGTTAACAAAATTAAAGTTTTTTTAAAATATAATGAATTGGTTTATTTTTCTTTATTTTATGACTTGAATCAGAATCTATAAGCAAACACTCTCCAAAATAATGTTTTTCTTGTATTTATTTGAGAACTAGATCTTTTTCACTTAAGCTATGAGCTGCATACTTGCTTTTGTGAGCAAGTGTTTATTGAATGCACTTGGAGTTAAATCTTTTATTATTATATCGAAAAATACTCGTAAAATATAAATATTTTCCAGTAGCAATTTACAGTAGATTTCAAGCCAATTTATACTAAATTCGATTCCCGTCTAACATATGTTGTGTATCATTCAAATTACAAGTTCAGCCACAAAACAAGAGAGCAAAGCATGTGCCAAAAACATGTTGAACAGATTTGGCTTTAAATTAATTTTGTCACAAAAAGTAATCGGATACCATACATGAAAACTAAAATAAGTAATTGAAACAATATAAATTAAACATGTTTTCGTAATCAAATTTTAAAATTGTGATAAGGATCTTTTAAGCTAACACAATACATGTTGAAACCTCTCTTTTGTTCATTTTGGAGAATCAAAAAGAGTGTGAGTTGATTAAACTATTAAAAAAAAATTCTTGGCACACAATTTTATAAAAAATATCTCATACATGCAATATAGTATTCAAGCATAAATTGCACTCTAACACTTCTTAAGTCAATCACTGGTAAACAACGAAACAATTATCTGATGTCATAAAAGCGACACAAGGAACACATTGAATTTGATGGATAAAAGTGTATTTCGGATAGCTATTTATGCGTTTTAGAGTACTTACAAAATATTAGTTTTATATTTTGTAAGTAGTCAAAAACGGTTAATTAATAATATTAGTTTTTATTTTAATGAGTAATATTAGTTTTATATTTTAATGAATATAAGACTACATAAATAGAACAAATTTATATAATCAAGCTATCATTTTTTTCGCTTAAAAGAAAAAAAACAACAGCAACGAAAAATAAAATATTACATCAAGTTCATTGAAGTAGGGAAGTCCAATGTATGCTAAAACATTAATTAGATGTCTTGGCATTTCAAAAAAAATACATACTTCAATATTTAAAATATTTTAATGAATATAAGACCTGCTTATTTGAAGTATTGATACACAAGGTACAGATTATATAAAAAATTGTTAAATTAACAAAAATTTAAAAAATGAAATAATACATGATTTCTTGCATAGATTTTCAAGCTTTATTCTTAGATTTATGAAACGATTTGCTAATTTCTTGAATGCTAAGTTTCTTAGTTTCTGGGAGTATGAAACAACCAAAAAGAATGCTCATAAATGTGAAGCTCGCGTATGTCCAGTAAAGACCATAATCTCCTAAAAACGTTCTCATAATATCAAATAATTTGACAAAGGTAAAGCCACAAATTGAAATAAATACCATAGCCATGGACAAAACTGCACTTCGAAATTGAATATGAATCATTTCTGGTATCATTACGAATGGTATCGCCCCTAATCCGAAAGAATAAAAAAATACATATGCAATGAAAGTTATTAGTGGAATGTAACCAATAATTTGATCATGTGATATTTGGTGTGTAATAGCTAAACTGTAAGCTCCGAGAATTATTAGCGTGATAGTTGTTACTATTCCCGAAATTATGTATAGTTTTCTACGCCCTGATCTATCAATAAGAGTACCACATACAACACTCGAAACAACCGTCACAAATCCAATTATTGTGGCGGCAACCATTGGATCAAGAGAACTGTTGGCGTTTTTGAAAATCTGTACTGTGTAGGTCATCAATGGCCCTATGCCGGACGAAGCGTGGAAAAACATCAAAGCAAATGAAATAGCAATCGGTTTATAAAGTTCTGGTTCAAGAAAATCTCGATAACTGACCTTCTTTACTTCTTGCTTAGCAAGACCATCAATGATTTCATATATTTCACTCTTTGCATCAAAATGCTTGCCTCTCAGAAATTTCAATGCGTCCTCCGCTTCTTGGATTCTTGATTCCCTCACCAGCCAAGGTGGTGATTCGGGCATCAAGAGCATGAACAAAGCGGCTAAAGCTGTCACAATTGCAGCTGATATCGCTAGCCACGTCCATCTTAAGGTGATGCCCAATCCCAAAATAGTTAGAATGCCAAAATTGTAGGCTAAGGGAAATCCAGATGACAGTGAACCCCTTACGTCTGGAGAAGCGATTTCGGACATGTAAGCAGGAACGACTACAATATACAAGCCTGTGCAGAAACCTGACGCAATTCTTCCGGCGTATACCCAACTAGGTGAAGAAGCATAAGCAACCATCAGCCACCCAGACAACAATACTGGAGATGAGAATATAAGAACAGCTTTTCGACCAAATTTATGAGAAAAATACCCTGAAAAGAAAAAAAATGTTTTAAAATAAAGAATATTAAATATCAATAACAAAAAATTGTATTAGAATATTGCTTTATTTCCAAAGAAAGTGTATTGTTAATCATATATATATGATACAAAAAAAAGCTGTATGACAAAATGTTTGGGTATAAGTATAAAGAGTAGCAACTATCTCTCTCATTAGAGTTAACTTAATTTACTTAATATTCAGTGCAGTAAATTTTTCATTAAAAAACTGTCTTTGCAACTTACTTAAACTTAACATTAATTTATAACATTTATTTGTGAATATGTTTTAGTTTGAGACTTTATGATTGCATTTTACACACAAAAGTTAATTCAACTATAAATTTCAAATCAGTTCTTGAATTGTGAGTCAACCACAACTGTTGAGATTTATTGGTAAAAATGATCAGTTCAACAAGGACATCACATATAAAAGCGGCATAAATAAGACTCTAGTAGTCAAACAAAATATTTGAGGCGTTACATTTTTTGTTTATTCATTTGTAACGGTCTGAGTAAAATAAACAACATAAAATGAAATTCGACTTAACTACAATTGTATTGAATAGAATTCAACATTCATTTCAAAGAAAGCAGAAAAATGTCTCGATGTATACCAAATGTTTATTTCGATTATTAGATCGCAAACAAAATTATACTTTGCTTTATTTGTCATTCTACATTCACTTTTAATCAATTAGACAGAGAGGTACACAGTTTAAACCTGATTCTAAGCCACCACAAACATCTTTGTTCTGAAAAGTAGTTGAATTGACAAATTGTTATACTAAAGTCCACTGCATTTGAATTGTCAAATCAATCTTTAGTAAAAATACTTGAATAAAATTTGAGAGAAGAAAAATAAATATACAACTTAAAATACACAGTGCCTGTGTGAGTTCATGACACTAATACTTCAATGAAGTCTTACATGTCACATGCAGTCGATCGATAATGTAGTCGAAAATAAACATGTCACTTCAATATGTGACGAGCTTACGATGATAATGTATGATGTTATTAAAATAAAACTGTGCTTTTAAATTCGCTGCGCTCTTTAAGTTGGGAGAAACTTCGTCAAATTCATTCCTTAGTCTGGCTAAAAATCCAGTTATAATAAAAAAAATGTAACTTTTGGTTTATTTTTAATTCTTTGATACGATGAGAATTTCCTTAAAATAAAATACGCTTTAAAAATAAAATTATACAACTCGTGAAAAGTAATTCCATCAATAATTAAGAAAAAATTCATTATATTGATAAGTTTGTAATACAGAAATTTAATCCGGTAAAATTTGACTATCCTTAGTATTTTTAAGCGTTAAGAAATAAAAATTATTTACATTTACTCAGAAATTTAACAAATTGACTATATATAAAATACTTGTAATTTTGTAACTATAACTTGTTCTCTAACATTGATTAATAATTTGTACATAATTTAAAAAAAAGAATGCATATATATATATATATATATATATATATATATATAACTAAGTATTTACTTTAAAATAGACGCAATAGAGCTAGTCAATCTAAAGATATTATGGTTGATAATAACTTACTGGAAGTTATAATTTTTTTAACCATAAACAGAGGCTTTAAATATTAAAGTTTATTGAACTGTGTTAATTCAAAAATTAACGGCTACCTATATTTATGGTGATAAAAGCAAAATGGAAGTAGCAGTAATGTTTATTTTGCTACCCCATATGAAAATAAATTGCATCATTCAAGAAAATGTGAAAATAAATTATATCATACACAAAAAAAAAAACAAATTCTAAAGGGGACACACACACAAGAGCTATTTTAATTTCAAAACGAATCTTATTTAACAGCACATTTATAAATAAGTGAATATTTTGGTTCAGTTATCTCTGTAAAATAAGTAAGCCCCATTCAACTGCCATTTCAGCAAATATACACATATGCATAACATATAAGTAATATATTACTAGTTTATATGGTTTGAGGTTTGCTCAAAGATCGTTTTTACACACAATGGCTAATTAGGCTGGGAAATATAATTTAAAACGGATTCCGATCCACAGCAAATATCGAAACAAGAGGTGGAAATCGAACCCAACAATTAGTGAACTGAAGACCAGAGCACTAATGGTTCGGTATCCAGTTCGACTACTTTTTACAATAAGATTTTAGTACTCTACAATGACCCGTGTAAACATATTAATAATTACACAAAATACCATTACTTACAAACAATTTTAATATAATGAAATCAAGCATGAATTGTGTATAAGAATAATAAAATCTCAATGTATTTAAATTTCAAGAAACGGGGAAAAAAACTTGAAATGAGATTGTAAAAATTCTGTTTCTATATTGTAAAAAAAATTAAAATATTTTCAATTCAGAATTTTGAAAAAAGTTTTACTATCTTGATAAAAACTTAATAAAATTTACCACGGTTAAATTCATTATATTTAAATTAGTAATATAAAAAATCAACATTTTAATATTAGATTTTAAGATATACGTTAACATAACACGTCTTCTAAATATGCATATATTGCCCTTTCATTTTTGACATTATAAACAAGCATAAAAATTAAACCAAATTATTTACAAGTGTATAAATATAAAATGTAAACATCATGATATAAATATAAGAAATATTTAAATTTACTCACCAGCTAAAACATTTCCTGGAATTCCCCCGAGCATAACCAGACTGCCTATCCAAGTAATTTGGTCAGCCGTTATTCCTTGTAATCTGCTTCCAGGTTTTTGCATATCCACGGTTGCGGGTGCAGTGTACGAAATTACCATTCCCATGACGAAGATATACATCAGAGCAGGCACAGCAGCAAGGTATGCTTTTCTATTGCTCACAATCAGCGTGGGAGTATTTAAATTGGCAACAGATTTCATTTTTTCAACCAATGGTGGTCCCATTTTTGCATTGAAATAAACTACATGTATTTCTATTCGACAGTTAAAATTTATATGCAGATAATTACAATTTCATAGTAAACTGTGTTAAAACCTGTTAAAAATTAATTGGAAAAAATTTGCAAAAAAACCGAATGAAATTTAATACATATTCATGAATAGTTGTCCTGTTATAAATGTTAGAGTTGTACGAATCGTCGGGTGATGAGTTAAATGATAGTAAAGAAACAATACTTTCTTTTTGGGAAAAAAAGAAAAACAATTTGCCGCGATAACAAGTCTAATAATGACGTATCTCAGTTTTCAGATATAAATGCAAGTTGATAGATAAAGACCATAAATGTTGCTGGGTATTAATCCAATTGTTTTGCATTTTTTAAATTATTGTTTAGCTTAATAACAATAAACATAAAATGCTACTGATACAAATAAAATTCAGAAACATTAACAGCCAAAACAAGGATATTTTTAAAGAACAAATTTCATCAGATATCATTTTAGAAAGAAATCAAGCATTAAAAACAAATTGATCATATTTAAAAATTTAAAATATTTTATTTTAGAAACTTTTTTAGAAGATTATAAATTTAGATATTTTTTAAAATTATCTATTTTAAATTAAATGATTTTTTCGTGAATTCTTCACTTTTAATTAAATAACTGTTTCTATCTTCATAAATCTCTTTCTTTACAACATAGAATTGTCGAATAGTTTACACAGTATTTCTAAACAACCCGAATGATGATACCATAAATTAATAAAATTTGCAAGTCGTAAATTTATTCAGGCAAAAATTGTAATAAATAAATTGTTAAATACTCTAATTCAATACAATCCTTAAATAATCAATAAACTAAAATTTACCACAATGGTGTTGAAATAAAAAAAGTTAACGATAAGCTAAAATTGTTTTCACATTCTTTTAACAATTCAAAATAATAAGTAAATGAATAGTGGAAATGGTATCAAAAAAACAGAATAAAAACACAGCTATTATTTTCTTTATTAATCCGATGCGCCAAGCTTAAAAGAATAATAATAGAGTAAGCAAAGAAAACCTTCGCGGGCTATAAAACATAAGCTATGGATATAAAAATGGAGAGTATGAGTAATGAAAGGCAATATAATAAAAAGAAATAATAAAAATTTCAATTGACCTTTAATTCTTAATGCGATAGAAGCTACACGACAACTTGACTTGCGACAATAATTTGATTTCACGTATCGACGGAACTTAAAAGAAAGTAAGTATACATACAAATAAAAGTGTGAGATTCAGGTTTCAAGCAATAAAAGGAAGCTTTGGTCTTGCGACAATACCATCACCCGAGTGTACACTGAAAATGCTTAAAGAGATTAATGATGACGTGTGTAAGAGGTTTGAGATTTATTCCAATAAAGTTTTAACTGTTATTTATTAAGACTAACAGAATTGCATTCGTATTCCAGTTATGGCTAATGATTTTTCTTTATTTGAAGTAAAAATCATTCATATATACTTCATACGATTAAATGTATCAGATTTTCTAATAACATGCTTAATACATTTAAAAGAAATTTAAATGTTTACATTCTTTACTCATGAATAAGTCTACATATATTTATTATTAGTCATTATTAAAATAGTATTATGATACATTATAATAGTTATATAGCAGTAAGAAATATAAATTGTAAAAAGAGAAGTGCTATTATCACCCGAAGTCTTAGAAACGAAACCTGTTTTTCCAGATTCATTTTATAACTTGTATGCATATATATATATATATATATATATATATATATATATATATATATATATATATATAATCATAATAATAATATTGATTAACTTTATTCTCATTAATTTCTAATACAAAAACAACAAAATGTATACCAACAATTGAAGTAATAATCTTGGTGTAAAAGTGCATTGAATTATCGATCAAAATTTGACTATTTGTATACGATCAAAGTTCCATACTGTTAAAATATGTCACACTGCATTATATATGATATTTTCGAACTGAAAAATCTTACATGCGATAAATGTTTTATTCATCATATGATATGACCCATTGTGCTTCATTATGTGATGGTTTTTATAACAGAAAATGATAAAAATAAGATATTTTTAAATTCTAAAAGATCATACAAAAATGTCCAGAAACTGAAGACCAAGTTTAACATAAATTATAAGAATTTATTGATTATTTAAGGACAAAATAACAGTATGTAAAATAGGATTTTTATTTATTTGGCAAAATTATCAAAATGTATTTGTAAGAAAAAAGTGAGATTATATGGCGAAATATATATATACACACACACATTAAGTGTCATATTTACTTTGCCATAGAAAAGTAACTGCTTGTATTAGTTGATTGAAAAGAATTATTAACTAGCTTGAAAAAAAAAAAAAAAAAACATTTAAAATTGAAAAAGTGTTTTGACCAGAAAGACAAAGTTTAATGACATAAATTCGTGAGATTGTTACGAAAATTTATATCCGAAATAAAATATATATAATAAATGTAAGAAATATATTTATCTTCTTAGTCATATACATTTGGAGTAACAGAATTAAAAATTGCGTTAGTGAATACAACATCTGAAAGATCAATTTGAAAGACAAGAGAAGTAAAAATTATAGTATGCATAAAATACATATTAGATTAATTAAATACTTTCTTGCAGATACTCTTACATATCTTTAAAAAGACACGCGCAGGGGGAAGAAAACTGTGAGAAACTCTAATATTCAAAATGAAACCTTAAACAATAATTTTAAACATAAAATGATTTTTCAACTTTAAATATATATATATATATATATATATATATATATATATATATATATATATATATATATATATATATATATATATATATATATATATATATATATATTCAACATCTTTTAAATTACAACAATGTTTTCACGCAGTAAGTAAAACTAAATAAGTTACAATAATAATATGAAAATTAAAAACGAGTCCTTTTGTAGCAATTTTATAAATGATGTTCCCAAAATATAAATTTATTCCACTTAAAATGGATGGGAAAAACCCTTGACAAAAATGGACATTTTTTTTTTCAGTAAACAATTTATATATATATATATATATATATATATATATATATATATATATATATATATATATATATATATATAATTAAACATTCTCGATTGAAAAAATTAAAAGTATTAAATATGCATTTCTTATTCATATTTAAACAGAAAATCCATTACTGACATATTAGGAAGTAAAAATATGCATAATATATATATATATAAAATAAAAATATATAAAATAAAAATTTTCTCAGTAATACTTCTAGGAGATTATGTCTCTTTTTAGAAGCTCAAGAAAAGGAATTTGTTCAATAATTAAAAAGCAGATTATCTCTATATAATGTATCAATTAAGTATCATAACGAAAATATCGTCAGATATAATATTTGAAATAATATTTTGATTTTGTTGAAGAAAAAAAATACCAATCATGATAACTTTTGTTTAATAATTATTTTGCATGATAATTAAAAATACCAATATAAGAAAAAATTTATTAATTATTTAAAATTTCAGAATTAATTTTCTGAAAATTTTAACAGAATTCGCAGCACGTCCTTCATTTAAATAATAATCAACAAAAGATTAATTTTCCATGAACTGTAAAATTAAGAAAAAAACAATAGTTAAAGATGATGGAAACGAATCTGGAATTTTACTTTTTTCTAATGCTTTTAATCCAGCTTATGCATACGGAATTCAAGTTTAAAATCAAATCAATTAAGGTTGAATTCAAGGTTAAATCTTTACTATGCAAGATCTTCCCCATAAATGTAGAATTTCGTTAGCGTGAAAGAGATTTTTTTCTAATTTAAAACAAAATGGAATCATTATAACCATAACTCAAGATAAAATCTTAAGTATAACATATAAAAGGTGAAGGAAGGATGAAGCAGGGGGATGAGTAGGTCTTCCCGAATCGATGTGTCCCCCTTCTTCCTCACAGACACCCCCCATGTCCCGGAACGCACCGCACTGCGCCACGTGATGCAGAGGATGACTCATACTTCGGGACAACCCCTCTTCTATCGAACGCCGGGAAAAGGGGGACGCACCGGGCATTCCGATACACTCCAGAGAAATAATGGGAACATTTTTCACACACTTCGTTCCATAATGGCATCCCCTCCCCTCCTTTCACCGTGGATGGTAGTGATTTTGGAAAAAAGTTTCAACAGCAACGTCCTTGAAATTTTTATCAGAATTTCCGGAGAGGAGTCCAAAGTTTCTGAAAAAGTAGGTTCGCCAGATATAAAATATCAGCCACCTAGTCGGGAGAGGTGAGCCGTGATATAAATATGAAAATTTGAGTTTCCAGTAAAACATAAGACTTGAATTTGTGTATTTTAAACTTTCCTAAGAGAATAAATAATAATTCTTCTACATCTAAAGCAGGATGTTTTAGTTATTGAATTGCTTAGATTTAGGTTATGCCATATATTAAATATCAACTACCTAACTGAAAGGTGTTTATAGTGCAATCCTCAAAATCTGAAATTTCAACACAAACAATAAGGTATTAAGGGTTGAATCTTTCTCAGAGAATATGTGTGAATAATTTTCACCTGCAGTTCAAGATATTTTAAATTTAGGACATGCGAGATAATAATTTCAAGCAATATAATACTTTTTTAATTTTGGCAGAGAAGTGTGTAATAAAATAGTCCTAATACACATTAAGTTTTATATCTTATACACATAGAATAAAAAAAAATTATTTGCTATTCGGGTTATATTAGATAGCAAATATTTTTTTTATTCTGAATAATATAGCCTTAATCAGCTTGCCTAACCAAGAGCTATGACGGTATGGACTTTTATACCGATTCTCAATATAAACAAAGGTTTCAAATCCTCATCAAAGAATAAATGTGAATTGTTTTTCGTTGCGATTTAGACTCCATCTCTCTCTATATCTTAAGAAAAGCATTAATTTTCAAATACTGTCATTAATGTAAAACAATTTTAGAAAAAAATTATATAAATATAATAATAAGAAATTACTTTAGGTATACTTAGGATTAAAAATTAACTATCTATTCCTACATATTACGATTATGTATGGGCCGTAGTAGCTTAGTGATTAGGGTATCGGCCTTCCATCCGAAAGAGTGAGGTTCGATTCCAACGCCGCCAAAGACCCACTGAGTACATGCGATATACGTTCTCGTTAAATCTGTGGAGTCGAAAGTCCTGTGGTCGGTCGTTGAGCAACTACCATGGATGCAATGGTCTGGAGAAATTTACTCCCCCTTCAGATCAATGTCAAAATTAAGGGGTAGATTCTCTGGTGCTGCCATCTATCGAAGGATTTGAAGATCAAAGTCGTACTTTCACCTTCGTAGTGCTCTGATTAAACGAAAGACGCCCCCAATTGACTTAAATTTGCCTAGCTGAGGCATAGCAAGCTTGGCTTTTTCAAGTGTCATTAGTAACAACAAATACAAAAATATGTAAAATTTTAAGAAAAATGTTATTAAAAAGTCAAAACATCGATTATTTTTGAAACGTTGAATCAATAATGGCAAGCACATATTTGCTTAAATAACACTCCTTATATAAACGGGTTGATAATGATTCACTTATAAAATAATGTTGAAAGCTCAATAAATAAAAGTATAAAATTTGCTCTGTTGCCATAAAGTTTATACACTGATGGAAAAAGGTAGGACAATCATATTTTATTAATTATGTTTTACATTTTAGCGCAATTCATCTAAATTTTTTATGTATTTAATCTAATTTTTATTTTACTTTATGTGAATATGTTTTATCTAAAATATTATAAAATAGGATTTAAGGAATTCTGGTCTCTGTATAAAGTAGAAAAACACCAGCAAAAATATTCTCATTTCGGAGTCTGTAGCAGTTTAATATATTGAAAACATTGTTCTTCAAAACTGCCTTACTTTCAAAAGACATTTTGTTGGAAAAAATCCTCATTTTTTGTACAGTTAAAATTTCTAGGGGGAAGCCTTTAAGTGAATTTCAAAATGCCAAATTGTGTCATATAAGGGTATGGGCAACGCGGTGTAAGAGAAATTGTTATAGGCAGTCATCAGTCCAGGCGATATTTCTAACTTCTTGAAAAATCCAGAGTCAGAGGAAAGCAAAGAGTGGCAGAAATAAAAAAGTGACACTATATGATCAAAAAAAAAAAATAATAATAAATCCTTAAAGAACTTTAAAAAAAAAAAACATGTAGAAGCGTTATAAGAACCACCTTGAATCCAAACATGTAACCAGAAAAAGAGTTTACAACTACATAAAAAAAAGATCTTATATTCAAGAAAACGAAACAATCTTAAAAAGCACGAAAGATACATAAACACCGGCTACTGTGGGCCAAAGAACACATGACTTGGAACTCCGAATGGATTTCAATTATTTTTTCTGGTGGAAAAAAATACAATTTAGAAGGCCTAGTCGGTTACCAATGTTACAGGCACTGTTTCGTTGCACAAGAAAAACCTTATTCGTTTCGTTTGTTTGTCGCTCAACGGTCATTTTTTGCACACGAGGGCTAATTAGACTGGGACCTACGGCTTAAAGTGGATTCCAAACCATTACAAACATCCATGGCAAAGGTGGGATTCGAACCCACGAACTGTTGAACCGAAGTCAAGAGCGCTAACAATTCGGCTACCAGCTCGGCGAAGAAACTTATTCTACCAGATAGATAGGAGGAGGCAGCTTAATGGTTTGGATATCTGTTGGCTACGTTGGAAAGACCAATCTAGTGTTTCTGGATGGAAGACAAAATCAGATAACATTCAAATTTTAAATTCAGAGCTTCTTCCCTAAGGCGTTGAGCTACAGGGAGAAAATTGGATATTTCATCAATATGGAAAATCAATTCAAATAAAAATTGGTTAGAAAATAACAATATTCCGTTTTTACTATAGCCTGCTAAAAGTCAAGACCTCAATAGTGTTAAAAACATATGGTTAGTAACTCTTCGGTCGGTCAGAGGCAAGCAATATGAATCTTTCATCAAACTTCGAGAAGCTTTGAATTGTGTTTCGGACATTTTTTGGCAAACCAAAGTTCAAGACTTATATAATTTAACGGCAAATAAAGTATTTAAAGTAATTAAAGAAAATAGCAGAAAAATTCCTCATTAACTAGACTTTTATTTTTATTTAGAACTGTCCTACTTTTTTCACGCCGTATGATGTGCGTGTTAATAACTTTTTTCTCATACTTAATACAAAATTAATTATTTGATTGTGAATATTATTTACATGAATCCAACGATTTAAATAATCTAATTGTATTAAAATTTCTTTTTAATCACTTTTTAATAAGATTATTTCGTTTGCTAAAACAAACTGGTACATTTTCATTTACATAGAAATTGACTATATTTAAGTGATTAACAATTTGTTTATACTTTTTTTTATATATAAGTTAGAAACAAGAAATTTGAATTCTAAACGCACTAGAATTAGGATTATTTGAATTTTAAAGAAAATCCGAAAATTTATGTAATTTCCAAATTATAAATACGAATTTCTTACTATCATTGCAGTGTTAATGAGAATATTTCAGTAATTGACATTAGAGACACTTAAAACAATTTGATAATAATTTAAGTCAATAATATTGAGAGAATTTCATTAAAATATTAGCATTCCTTTGGCAATCAGTTTAATTGTTTTTTTTTGTATCTCTAATTATTTTATTATTTTTCCCTCAACATTATTTAATTCATTCAAGGTACACATAGTAAAACGTCTGATATATATAATAAAACCTTTGTTAATCCATCTTCAAATTTATCTTGACAATGTTTATAATTTAGGTGAAGAAAAATTATAAACTGTTTTGTTTAAAATATTGTTTGAAAAGCATCAATTTGAATCTGAGTTGAAATTAGTTATTACAATATATATATATATATATATATATATATATATATATATATATATATATATATATATATATGTATGTATATAATATATATATATATATATATATATATATATATATATATATATATATATATATATATATATATATATTATAATAACTAATTTCAACTCAGATTCAAATTGATGCTTTTCAAACAATATTTTAAACAAAACAGTTTATAATTTTTTAATATTATATATATATATATATATATATATAAATCCTACTATCAATTTCAAATAAAGATGTTTTTAACAGTTTAAAATTTGAATCCGTAATAAAAACTAAACAAAACCATCAATTTCAAAGAATGATATTTTTAACAAAATAAATGTTATTGATTATTAATATTGATTGAGCTAAGTTACCAATTTAAAATATTTTAATATTATACATTTGGATTATCAAATGTTCATCAAAACTATCAGTTTCAAATAACGATAGTTTTAATGTTAAGGATAATTAATGTATAAAGTTCAGTTATATATATATATATATACAATACAATTTACACTCTACAAGAAATAGTGTTAAATATTTATAATAAATATGATATTTAATGGCTTAAAATAGGGTTTCAATTCAAAAACTAGTTATAAGAATATTAAACGTAAAAAAATTAAACTGAAAAAAAAAAGTTTGGAAAAAGAGCGAATTTAAAATGAAGCTGAAATAAAGCCTTTAAAAAAAACAGCTTTTACCTGTGAAAAAGAAACTTTTGATAATCATCGCGTTTGTTTCGAGCACATAAAATCGGAAATTAAAGGAATGAAAAAACTATAAAACTCAGCAAATTTCTCTTTTATTTCTTTTAATAAAAAAAAACGAATTTCTTTCGGAATAGAATTTTATTTTCAATCCGAAGTTAACAAATGAAAAAGTTTATTTATGTACAAAAAAAAGAAGAAAAATGGCGTGATACGATACATAAAATAAAAACGATGGAAGAAACGGGTCAGCATTTTTAAATCGATATCAAAAGGAGGGAAAAGGTTGAAACATTCTAAAGCATTTTTCCACAAAAAAAAAAAAAAAAAAAAAAAAAAAAAATTTTACATTTACAAAATGCATTTGTAGATTTTTTCTAAGATAATAAAAGTTTTGTTCGCAGAAAAGAGTTCAGTACCGAAAAAACTTTTTTAACATGAATATGAAAACGAAAAATAACACAGCTGGGTTAATGTTTAGATTTCCCAAGATAAGAGTTTTGTAAGCAACAGATAAACAAAACCTTTTTAAATCGAACCAAAAACTTAATCAAAATGCAAATTTGATTAAATAAATTTAAATCACAGCAGTATTTTTAATTCGTTTAAAGCAAAACTGAAATTAGATTTTAACTATGATATTATCACACTTAAATATATCATGCAATTAATTAATAGATGAAACATTTATTTTGCATATTGTATATGATATAAAACTAATCTCTAAATTTTGCAGACATTATTTATCAAATATTTTACATAATTTATCGGTCTTCATTTACTAAGAATTCTCAATCATTCCTTATAAAATTTATCTTTAAAAGAATTATACTATCAAAATTATTATAAAAGCAATTACAATAATCCTAATTTCTTAAATTTCCTTGTTTTTATAAAAAGCCAACAAAATAAAAGCGATATTAATAAAAATTAACTTTTTAGAGGATTTTCATTAAATTCGACAGCAAAATAAAACAGAAGTATCAGGAAAAGTTCTGATGCGGTAAACAAATAGTATAAATTGTACTAAACTATTCAAGTGTTATTCTGCCAGTGACTGGTTTAGTTTCTTTGTCACTCAATGGTCATTTTTTGTACATGAGGGCTAATTAGACCGGGACCTACGGTTTAAAGTGGATTCCGAATCATTACAAACATCCATGTCCAAGGTGGGATTCGAACCCACGAACTGTTGAACCGGAGGCAAAAGCGCTAACAATTCGACTGCCAATGCCGGATTCAGATAACTAACACTACACTAAAAGTTTATCATTTGGTGGGAAAAAAAACTTGAATAAAAATAATAGCCAAAATATTTACATTTAAGTGAAAGAAAATAACAGACATTCGAAATAATTGGTTTTCATCCTATTAAAGAATTTCCAATTTCTTGCAGAAAATTTATCACAGATATTTCATTATTAAGCAAATTCTAATTTTCATATCCATAAGAAATCCAGTGAAGTTCATTTTTTAAAATGAGTTTTTCAGGGAAAGAAAAATATTCACTTCATATATTGCGATTTTACCAAAACATTTGACGACGAATTTGATTCTGGTATTATAACAGGTAATACAGTTCATAATTCTTTCGTCTTCAAGCTATCGAAAACTAGAAGTTCTTTTCAACAAATATAACTTCACAAAGTAAAAATACAGTGTCCATTAAATGGTGCTCGATATTATGATCAAATTTTCAATTTGTCACTTTAAATAGTTTAGCTACACTAATGAAGCAAGTGATTCTTAGGAATAGTTACTAGATTCTTTCAAATAGGATTAAAAATAAAAGAAAAAAGAAGAAGAAATGTCATGGACAAAACGCTCATATCTGGTGAAATCACTCAAAATTAAATATCATAAATCTTATTTCATTATAGACTTTATTAAGATGGATGTGATATTTAACATGCGGTTACGTATAATAATCTGGTTCCAAAATATATTAAAATTACTTTACTTAAATTTTTTTCATAACAACGTTTATCCGAAAATATAAAGACATAAATTTTAAGCAAACACATATCAAGTGTTATCCATGCCTAATGAATATTTCCTACAAAAGGTAGAAAATCATATTCGCACGGAGAACGGGATGATAAACTCATTACATTTTCCAAACACAAGTTTGTTTATATTTCACCTTAAATATTCAGTCACATAAACTGCAGTTACATATTTTCAACTTCGCACAAAACATTAAAAACGAAGGAAACACAACCTGTCTCTTTTGAAATGGATTCGTTAAACGACACCTATAGCTTTTGTAACCATGACAACTAATTTTATTGCCAACAACTTGCCTACATGAAGCATATGCAGGCTTATTATAGCTCCTTTGGGTGCAGCTCGTCTTGTTTTTATCCCTCCTGACTAAAATTTCAAGAGCGATTCATTGGCATAATGCAACTAACATTACCCCTCAAAATGGTTCTGATTGTAAGAATAACAGGGAAAGAGAAGAGATATTGCACTTGATGAGTGCTTCTTAGGTTGTAAACACGAAACAACTAAAAGAGCAATTAAAATAATTAAAACACAACCGCAAGTTTTAATTTATGGTTACTTATGAGCATTAACTGAATCAGAAATTAGATTAAAAAGCGATACTTTATTCAAATTTTCACATCTTAATAAAATATTAAAATGTGATACTTTGACGAAAATTATTGTTCTCAAACTTAATTTAATCAAAATTTTTAGTTGAAACGAATCTAAACAGACAACAAAATGGTGATTTTTTTCTAGTCATTTGATCGAGAAAAATGCAGGTGTTTAAAATTAATGTTTCCGGTTTGACTTCAATAACACTAGGAGTGAAAAATCACATTTTCATATTTTTCCTGTTATTTTCAGGAGTTTAAGAAAAGTATCAATTTTCTAAATAAAATGGACTTTGATAATATTAAACATAACTGTTATCCTCGGCTTTACCATAATCAAATAAATAAAATAATGAATAATTCAGAAATTGTGTAAATATATAACTTTAATATTAATTTTAAAATATTAATCAATAAGCTGCATAATTCTACAAAGATATATCTGAAATATCGATTTACTATAAGAAAAAATATAGCATATACAATAGAACTTCTTAACCTATAAAAAAAATGCCCCTCATCGTATAGAAAATATTGCCATGAATAAAAGTACTAAAGCAAAACTCATATAAAAATATTATTTAACATTAAAAAAAAAGCAAATTTTGCAAATGTATCATTGAATGAAGCTTATTTAATATTCAATGACTCATACTACAAAATATTACTTTTTACAAAATTATAATCATGAAAAATTATTAAAAAAAAATTCATTCAAATAAATCAATCAATTACTTAAATCCCTTGTAAAATATAGTTAAATTATCGAAATGTTTAAGCTACAATGGATGAACATATTTTAGTTCTGCAGTATTTTCCTGTTTAGAATTATTTTAATTATTATTAAAAAAATACTTTCATTAATCTCTCTTAAATAAAAACCAGTTATACATTTATGCTTTACTCTATGTGCTTGTTAAAAACAAATTAAAACATAAATCAACTATAAATATACATGAAAGTTTCGTGAAAATATTATAATGTGTGCGAACGTATTTTATTTTCTTGTTTATTATAAAATAATAAGTACAAGAAAAATTAAATATGTGAGCAATTTTCATAAAACTACAAAATAATTTAATTAACAATATACAGAAACTTTCTAAAATAACATTTATGGATCTAAATGAAAGGCAACATAAAGCTGATTTATGAAGTTTTAAGAACCAAAATTATATATAAAGCTTACATAAAAATCATTCTACTATAAATTCGGCATATATATATATAATATATATAATCAAACACTTTAAACAATTAACTTCCTCGATAAAAAATAAATACAAATTCCTCTTATTAGTATAGGCACGAAAAAATAATAGAATTAAATTACAAAAATTGAACTACAATTTTTCACACAGACAGACGAGAGCATTTTTACCTCATTTAAACCAGAAAAATACATTTTCTTAAGTATGTTGTTACTAAATGAATTCATCTAACATTTTATACATTTAAACTCGTTAGAATTTTATTAAAATGAGAGAAAATATTAACTGCTATTTTCGCTTTAAAACCACAAATATTTTTAATTTATTGAACTAAAACCTGGGAAAATCTTATGCATATTACAAGTTGAATGTAATGTACTTTCTCAAATGCAAATTTCAATAAGTTTCTAAAATGGGATTTGATAATACAGAGAAAAATATTAAGCGAACTTTCAATTTCTTTATCAAAATCCGAAGCATTTATATCTTACTTAACTAAAAGACTGGGAAAATGTACTTCTTCCAAATATTATGCGAATTGAATGCAAAAGATTTATTTTACAGTTTGAACTTGCAAAATTTTATGAAAATCTGATTTTCTCCTTGGAATGCGGAAAAAAAGAATTCAACAGAAAAAAATCAAGCAGATATTTTTCCTCTAAAAATCACGAACTTTTTAAACTCATTTAACCGAAAAGAATTGTAGAAATCCTATGTATATACTATCAATGGAATACATATTAAAATATTTCATACATATGAACTCTTCTATTCTAATTTTATTAAAATGGGCTTTCATCAGAAAAGGAAAAAAAACCGCACAAATAAAACAGAAAAAAAAAAATTAAACGAATCGTGATTTTCCTCCCAAAAGAACAAATATTTTTACTTCATTTAACTAAAAGACTGGGAAAATGTACTTTAACCTGAAAATGTTACGAATTGGATGTATCTAATATATTTTATACATTTGAACTCGCTCTAATTTTATTAAAATGGAACTTTCATTGGGAAAGCAGGAAAAAAAAAAGTGAGCGGGTGGATTTGAAGGAATCCCAATGCATGAATTATTTAATTCTTTCTTCAATTATTCGAAGAAGTCCGTAATATTTTTTTACTTAAAGCCGGAAGAGAGAAAAACGATTTGTCAATTCTCTGGCAGAATATTTTTCTATCCTCAGTATCTCTTCCGCCTCGCTCCCTTTAGGGATAAAAAAATTCCCTTTCTCTTAAAAAAAATTTTTTTTTCCCTTTCCCTTGTGTGTTGGAATTGATCGAAATGGATTTTCGTCTCGGAACTTGCAAACCAGAAATCATTGTGCAATACACACGCGCTTTTTACGCTCCAGAATGAAGACAAGTTTTTTTCCCTACCTCAAATTTTTTCCCTTTATTTCCTCCGTACTAGTGTACCCAGGACACGTACCAGGAATGTACGGCGGGGCCCGTCTAAAGTCATTTTTAGGCATGGCGATCACGAGCCCCCGAGCGAGAAGTTTTGATTAGAGTACTTCGGGAAGACGCTTGTAGCTGTCATGTGAATTCAGTTTGGAGAATCATCAGTGAGGGCATGAGATGATTCGTTCCATGCTTTACACCCCCAATCGCTCCTCCAATTGCGGAAGAGAGATCTCTGCACTGATATGCATGTCAGAGCAAAGTACTTAAACGTCAATCGAAAAACCATTCACTGGTTTATCACATAAACACCAATAGAAAAATTATTTACTGGTTTAAACACTAGATCTTCAAGAAAAAGTATTTGAAAAATATACTTTTTAAAAAAGCAATTTATAAAAAATATATTCATATTTTTATTTTCATAAGACATATTTCTATTCTTAGGAATACTATTTTTAATCTAAAATTTATATTTTTCATAAAAAAAAAAATGTGCATTTTAATTTTTTAAAAATTAAAAAAAGAAAAATTTTAAAAAATTGAAATTTTAAAAAAAGAAAAACATTTTTAAAAAAAAAGATTTCACAAACTCTTAATTGAAACCGATTCCTTTGCCGCTCAAGTATCACAATTTGCACACGAACATTCATTAGACGAAGACCATAAGACCTACAATTTAAAATAGAATCCAAACGATTACAAAGATGCACACCCGAGTTGGGAGTTGATCCCAACGAACTCTTGAACTGAAGGCAAAAACGTTAACTGTTTGTTTGCTAATCTTAAATGGGAAAAAGTAGAGAAAAATAAGAGCCTAATATCTAAAAATAAATTATTAAACTTTAATTGAAAATATACCATGTGCATACTATATATAGTTATTATTCTTTTCATTAAGAAATAATAAGAACAACTAAATAAATTTATTAATAGCACTAAATAGGAAAATTTACATCAAATCACAAAAAAAAAAAAAAAAAAAAAAAAAATAGCTTACAGATAATTTTTTAAATAATTATTTGATAAATATAAAATTAAATTCTATACAATAAAATTTTTTCCTTAAATACGAAACACACAAAACGTGTAATTTGTTTTTAAAAAAAATTCATAAGAGTATTAAATTAAAAAATACAATAAAGTTACTAAAAGGTAAAAGTAATAAAGAAAATCTGAAAAGGAAAAAACGTTAAGAATTCTTGATCAATGGATTCTTCAAAAAAATTTTTTTTCATTGCAGATTCCATATATGTAAAATTCAATTCAAGAAAATTGTAATGGTGACTATTTCTCACATTATGTAAAATGTTTCATAACTTTCTATTTATATATAAATTACTCAAAAGAAGTAGTTATTCCTTAAAACATAATTTCTCATTACCTTCATAAGCACAATATTCTGATGATTATATTTTTTTAGTAAATAAATAATTGTTTTTAAATAAGTTAACTGTTTTGATTATATTTTTTATTGTATAAACACATTTATAGAGAAGAAAATTATATATCTAAACACTTCATTTGGAAAAATGAAGATTATATTAATACAACATTTAATAACAATTTCATAATTAAATGCCTTTTCAATGATTAACTTAATAATTGTAATATTTAATTTCGTCTAGTAAATTTTCATATTTAATTACAATTTTGAAGTAACTTTAAAATATTTTAGTTACCCATCATATTTTAAAGAGTTCATTGGTCATTTAAAAATTAATAAAAAATATTTTCCTAACATAGAAACTTGCTCAGAAAAAAGTTAAATATGTTTATCCGAAATCTCAGCAGAAAAAAATTATGATATATGAAATAAATTATATAAAATTTTTAACTAAAATACATATAATCAAATAAAAAATTCACTTAGCTTTCTGAAATATATTTGTGTTTTGTGTATAGTTATAACTTTCTTTAATGTATACGAAAACTCTTCTAAGACTACACAGGCTATTGAATTTAATTTACTAATCTTTTTATCAAGACATTCTCTAGTTGTTATTTAAGAAAACAAAGGAATTTATTTGCAAAATTATTCAGAGTTACTTAAATTTGGAAGAAAATTTCAAAGATCAACATAGAATCAACTTTAAAATAGATACATTTTAAGACGAAATAAAATTTTACAGGAAATTTTTTTCTTAAAACATGTGAGGAATATTTTAAAAAGATAAATTGATCTATGTACAAAATATTGATCTATGGTATAAAAATAAAAAATTTAATACTTTTTTCAAATATAAAAATTATTTAAAGTATTAAAAATCTATTTTTTTACAGTCGTAAATACTATAATTATTTCTAAGCATACAAATTGTCCAATTCAATATGAAGTTTTAAATGATATGGAAAACCGATATTTTGATACTCAACAAATAGAAAGCAATAAAATGATTAAAATTAATTGAATAGAATTTTAATATTTTCATTAAATTAACAGTTAAATACAATTTGAAAATTCTTTCTACTCCTAAATATTGTATTAACATTAATATAAAATAAGTGTAACTATTTATAGCTAAAAAAACAATTTTTAAAATAATTAATAACAAAATAATTTGTCAAATTAAAACTATTTCAACTAGCATTTCAAAAATATTTATATCATCATCGCTTATTCAATGTTTTCGAATAAATTCAACATGTATTTCTTAGAAATAAAAATATCAATGAACATTAGTTTTACTGAAATTTCAGCTCATTGTGGTCGATTATTCAAGAAGGTTTTGAAATTCTTGATCACGCAAATCAAGAAACAGTGATCTTGTTTTTTTATACATCAAATTCATAATACAAATTCAACATGTAGATCCTAGAATCGCAGCCATCGATAAAGTTTCAGCAGGTCTTATTAGAATTCCAGATATTTATCGATTCAGCAAAATCATATTTTCTGGGCGGCATTGTTTTTTTATTCAAGAAGACTATTGGCCCTTAAATTCAATATTTGGTCTGTCTGAAAATACTTTCTCAAAGAAAGAATGAACTGGAAAAAGTGATACAGAATTTTGTTTCATCAATCACATGATGATAACTACAAATTTTCGAAGTATTCAACTCGCAAAAAAATATAAGCAGGAAAATATTTATTGTTATTATTATTATTATTATTATATATATATATATATATATATATATATATATTTTTTTTTTTTTTTTTTTTTTTTTTTTTTAGCAAAAATTAGATTTTACTACACTGTCCAAGTGAAACTCAGTAAAAATAACTAGTTCAATTAATTTGTGTGCCAAATATTTTAAAACACTATAACAATTAATGTAACACACACAAATGGAATTATAATATAAAATAAACATTAAAAATACAATTAAATAATTATATTAAAGACTACAAAAGGGGGAAGATAAAGCTAAAATATTTAAAAACAAATTTCATATTTCTTTACTCATTTGAGGTATTAACAATAGAAAAGTGCATATTGTCAGAGTAATTCAATTTATTAAATTTTAGACTAAAATCTTTTGAAACATAATAGATGATGTAAAATTACATGAATATATATATATATATATATATATATATATATATATATATATATATATATATATATATATATATATATATATATATATATATATATATATAAGTAATCAAAACATTATATATATAAATGGAACAATGTAAAGTTAAAAACTTTTTTTCGCGTGGAAACTAATCTGTTTCCACACTATCTTTTAGCATACAAATATCATTTATAAATATTTTACAATACTCAATTCATTTTGTTTAAAAACTTACAATCTACACTCTTTTGGGAAAAAAAAATCGAAGCACCATAAATGAAAAATCAAGATCACAGTACCTGCTCACAATCACCCACTGAGTGTTCAAATTAGAAGTAAGTCGAACAACTCCTGGCGGTAATGTATGCTTTAATTCGTCAAGGAAGAGAGAGGTAAAGGTTTTTAATATCATCATGCGACAGATTCTTCCAGCCATTCATCAGTTTTGCTCAAGATCTGTAACATTTTGTAGTATCCGAATCTGGCGGCCTACCATGTTCCAGACATACTTAATTGGGGAAAGGTCTGGTGACCTTGCTGGCAAAGGAAAAGAATCAACAGCACGGAGACAGTCCAGAGATGTGCGATCGGTATGTGCCTGGCATTGTGTTGTTGGAAATTGGACCAGGATGACGTGCCATGAAGGGTAATGCAACCGGCCGCAAGATAGTATCAGCATATCTTTAGGTTGTTAAAAAACAAGTATTAATAAAAATGAAGGAGGATAATAAAAATGACCTGCTGTCATAAGAAACAGCGCCCCACTACATCACACCAGGGATTGTAACTAAATGTTTTTGTAAGTCAAAGGCTGATTAGGACCACTGCCCCCGTAATCTCCAGACAGGAACACGGTGGTCATCTGCTTCAAAAATGAAGCAGGATTCATCGCTGAATGAGCGGGATTCTGATGCCGGTCTGATGGCGGTCATGATAATCGGCTACGATACTGCTCCAGGTGACTCCGCCGATGTTGTGGAGTCAAAGGCAAATGTCTTAAAGGTCTCTGTGAAAGTAATTTCGCCTCAGAGAAGCACCATGAGATGGTGGACGAGCCACGGGAAGTACAGACGAAATTGTAGTGCGTTGAATAGTAAACAATGATACCGTTGGGGCAGTTCGGGCTTGGCAACAACCATCCTATCTTGCCTCGCTTTTGTGTTCTTTGGCCTTCCAGAGCCTTCATTTTGTCGGCAACTTCCTTGTAGCAACCATTGCTGCCAACAAAGCTTTGCACAGCAATATCTGTACGCTGCAGGTGGCGGCCCATTGCTCGGTATGACCACTCAGTTTCACGCAACCCTACAATTCAACCACATTCGAAATCGCTTAGTTATCTATAAGGTCTTTGATAGCGTTGTAATAGTAACATTAGTTGCTTCTTTACGTAAATAGAATCGCAGCAACAAAAAAAAAAAGATAAGTTTTGCAGCTCTGCTACAGGATTTTATACTTTACAAATTACGTACTAGAAATGCGAGCTATGATCGCAATACCAGTTCATTTGCCTTGAAACTTTGATCACGATGTTGTTGCATACCAAATTTGATCACAATCGTTTATTTTTTATTTATTTATTTATTTTTTTTTTTTTTTTGTGCAAAGGAGAATATTTATAAAAATATTTTTCAAATTCTCTTCAATACATAAGTGCTCTCAACAGACAAGCACACTGAAAAAAGATCAAAAAAGGACCAGGATCGAATAAAGAATTCCTCTCCGAAAAGTAGGGTCATATTACTCGGTTACTGAGAAACTAATAAATATAAGGAATATTAAAAACTAACTAAAATTAAACCGGGCAAAAAATCATATAATATCATAGAAATGAATATGAATACAATCTAACACTATGGTGAAACATTTTATTAGCATTCAACACATAACAATCAAACTTATTAATGGGATTCAGCGCATATATATTTATCGAAAGACATTTTCTGGATTCTAAATATATCCATGTCTCATCAAGAAAATTCCCGATGCAACCACTCAGACAAATAAATTTTTATTTTTTTTTAAATAACGAAACGGAAAATTAATCCTCCATTCCGGGAAAATGATCCTAAACCAAATATTAAAATATGCAATAGAATTACATTCTGACATACTTATTTTATATCAACTTATTTTATTCATTGACACTGATCTATTTACATACTATAATACCGCATAAATGAAAAATTAACTTTCTTAATTAGTTGATGAATCTTATACCTATTTACTTTATTTATTTTTAAATGATTATTTGCTTATCGCTTCATGATTCTAAGTTTACAGGCAAGAGCTATTTCGATAAAAACCGGCATTATAAAGTGGATCCCAAACTGCTATCAAAATTATGTTCCAGGTGAGAATCCAGAGCAAGAATTGCCAAATGCAAAATGGAATGCAAATGAAAATATATGAATGGACATCTACTGAGATAAATGTTTATTTTTTATTGAAGAGAAAATTTTGCAAGCAGATTATTCCATTTAGAAACACAAGATATCCTATAAATTTTCAGTTAATATCTTGGACAAAACAAAAACTTTTAATATCCAGGTTGAAGGCTAAACACCAAGAGTTCATATTTCACTTTTTATCGAGTCGATTATCATACAACAGAGGCTATTCCCTACCTCCAGAACCACATGCTCATCTTCGCATTTAAGAGTTCAAGTAAATAAAAAGAAAATGCAAAAATAAGCTAAGAAGGTGGGAAGGGAACGACTTGGCGACTTTTTATGGGCGCTCGTAAAGAGGCTGTCGGACTGGAAACCGCGAATCGCACTTTCCCAAGTAAAATACGGGACATAAACTCTAAACTGGCGAAAACATTAAAATCCCGGCGTATACATTCGCTTTTTGAGGGTTCCTATTCGCGTCTATGTGCCTAACCCTCTGGTGATGTTTTTACGAGTGTGTGAGGTTATACGGAGGGAGAGTTTCCTCACTTTCCCTTTCTTTATATCGTTTATATGCTTATGAATGTATGGTCTATTTACCCCGACACCAGTTCCCTTTCCTTTCCTTAGAACAGCTAACTCATAACTCGTATATAAATTACTTAAACGAAAAACTTAAGAGATAAGATGTTTCATTTTAATGCAGATTATTTTATACGATGACAAATTGAAGTAAAATTCCAAATTCAATAATTTTTCTTGGCGAAGTGACTGTTACGAATAAAACTATCTAAAAACTCAATTTATCTTAAAGAAATGTATGTCCTTGAAAAATGTTCTTCAGCATGTACAGGTTATTCTTAAATTTCCCAATTTTAAATCCCGTCGCTTACTCGAAGTAGCCTTGATGAGTTAGCAAATCATGACAGTGAATAAAGAATCATATAATAAAAAGAAGAATCGTTGTAATGAGTACAAATACGTCTATTCTTAACCTAAATAAATGACATCAATTACGTTAAATATATATTAATATTTTACAAATGTAACAAAATATATCAATTAAAGTTTGGTAATTAATGATTGTCATCTATTTCTGAAACGGAAGAAAAGATGGAGATTGTTTGTCGCTCAACGGTCAATTTTTGCACACGAGGGCTAATTAGACCGGGACCTACGGCTTAAAGTGGATTCCGAACCACTACAAACATCCATGCCCAAGGTGGGATTCGAACCCAAGAACTGTTGAACCGAAGGCAAGAGCGCTAACCATTCGGCTGCCAGCTCGGCGAAAAGATGGAGAATAGTAGTTGAAGATATAACAAATGAATTGACTTGTGTAAGTATCCTCTATATAACAGGATATATGTGCTTGTTTCGGCAAAATTGTGCTATAGCAATAGTTACATTTGACCAAAGCTTTTGAAAACATTAACACCTAAAACTGCTGAGATAAATAAATCCGATAGCATTTATATGTCAAGCATTATTTCCCATTGTCACGAAAGTTAGAAAAGTTTGAATATAACGACGCCAAAATGAAGCACATTAATATCGAGTTCAGTTTTCGTAATTGCACAATTGGCTGGCGACACAAATTATGATATTTAAACGTGGACAGGTATCCAAATATAAGGAAACGATCGATATCAGCATCTATTCAATATTTTTCGTTTAACCGAAATGTACTGCGAAGTAAAGAATGTGCTTGTGAATCAAATATCTGATCGCATTGGTAATGAAAATGTTTCGAAATAATAAGAATAAAAATAATTCTAAGTGTTGAAATTTAGTGATAAATTCAAAGCACTCGAGATAATAATTATGAGATAACTGTGATAAAAAAAATTATGCTCACAGTCTGACAAAACAAAAAAGTACAAAGAATAAACTGCCTTGATAACAATTTGAGACACTACGATGATATTTATGGTTATTTTAGCTGGCAAAAATTTATAATAAAAAACAATATAGATTTAAATAAAGAAGGCACTGGATTGCGTAGTTGAATAAATTATTTTGCAGACATATGACAGCAATGACATTCATGCTCATAACAACTTTTTGAATAATTTTTAAAGCACGTAATCATCTCTAAGTATCCGCCATTTAAAACTGAAAAATCACAAGATTTAAAATGAAAGAACTCGCCGTGTCTCAGTCGTAACAATGTCGGATGTTCAACAGTGTCGGGAAATAGGTATCGCGCTTCTGCCTCCAGCATGAATGCCTTTTCGAAATGAGTACTTGGGAGTTTTCCTCCTCGACACGAGAACAGGACCTACAATCGATAAAAAAAATTTCTGGTGGACATTAAAATACCTTATTAACAACCTTAGGCCGTGAGGCAGTATCAACATGGTGTTCAGATTGAAATGAAAGAAACTTAACCAGATCCAATTGAATCAACTATCTTAATTTGGTGATCAATTTGGGCATCTTGATATGATAACCAACAGTATCGGAAAATGAGTCATGATCTAAATCTTGATATATAATTAATCAACAATTAAGGAGGTTATTTGACAAAGCCATTATGATGCTTTTTCTTATATTAACTAGTAAGAACTGAAAAACCTCAACCCCATACATCTTCACACACAAATGGTATATAAGGAAAACATTAAGTGAAATTGAGTATTGATAATAGATAAATTAACTGCGTTAACAATAAAAATCAAATAATTTTGAATGGAAAAAATTATCAAGCTCAAAAGAAAATGATTACTTACCTAAATACCTATTACCTGAATGCAATTAATACGTTATACTTTAAAGCAACCGCATCATAAATTTAAAGAACACACATACCTAAAAAAATAAACAAAATTTTCAAAAAATTTCCTTTTGAAAAATAAATAATTTAATACATATAAAATTAACTATAATGTTTTACAGATAAAGAAAGCATGAACAATCAGTGCTTATGAAAAAAAATTGAATAATAATTTTAATAAATTAGTCACGAAAATTAAAATAATTCCCATTAACAAAGTTAATAAATGTAAAATAAAAAATTCATACACACAAATAAATCTGTAAACCGTAAAGAATACGTATTCAATTTTCGCTATGTTCTTAACTCAAATAAATTTCTACAAAATACTTATTGACGTGAATCAAGCAATTGAGAGTAAAATTGACACGCTTGGACCAACATTTCAGAATTCTAAATAGATTAGAAAACTTAATTGAGAATTATTAATTGAGCTAAGTTCATGCCTGTCAAAAACTTTGAAAGTAACGCACCTGTCGAATTGGCTAAGGAAATAAATATGCACGTTTCTCGTAAATATTAAGTTTCTAAATTCGCTCAGTGATGAATTCGACCGCTAATTAATTTTGAAATATATGGCCTTTAATTTAATTTTGAAATCAAGTAATTCCACTTCATGATCAGAATCTTGAAATGGAAAGATTGAAAATTTTAATTTAAGAAGTTAATATATTGCACAACGCTGCACTTTTACTCTAATTTCTAGATAATTTTATAATGAAATGCGTTGTACATGTTATAAATTTATGAACAAAATTTCTTTACTAAAGTTCTCTCTTGTGGAATAAATGAAAAATGTCTTGTTTCATTACATTTCCTTTCACAGCCCGCAACTCCAATGGCCAGCGCGAAATTTGTTTCATTACAAAACATTTTCCAAACAACAATGCGCGTTTACAGTTATAAATGTTATGAAAGTACAAATTGGATAACGATGAACGTTCAAAATGATTTGTTGACATTGAATACCAAGAACAATATCTTCGAGTATACATTTTCTGCAAGTCATCTTTGTTCTTGGTTAGAAATGCAGGTTTTTAAAAACTTTATCAGAGAGTATCTGAAATAAATAAATAATGACAGCCCACTTCTAAAATAAAGAGTTGTAAGAATGAATGCAGTACTTTATGAATAACGTCCATACTAACAAGATGAAATGAATGTTTGCGTTATTAAAAAATGATAATAAATTAAATAAATAAAGCGGTCAGTTATTTAAAGATTTCAAAATTTTTAATAAGCATTTACGGGACTCGGAAAGACTCTTTCATCAGCAGAACCTACACACACACACACACAAAAACTTCTTTAATAATCACAAGAAAACATAAGTGGTGCAAATACAGAAAACCGATTGAAAACTATTACTTCAATAGAAACTGTTGTTGTCGTTGTTGCACCAGCATGCTTCCCTATACATAGCCCTGTGTTGGGCTCTACCATTTAGATAGAAGTGGCCGGGTGGAGTCTGTAATTTTAAAACAGGACCAAGCAGAAGAATCCTAATACTTGGCTTGCCACCCGCAGAGGTATTCATTTCACTTAGAGTACTTTGTGACCAGGTCCAGTTTTAACGTGCCTTAGCCACCATTAGTGAACACGACGGATCTCGTTTTAGATTCGAACTCACTACCTTCCGATAATGAGAACAACGCCCTAACAAACCAGGTCAGGGCGGCCTTCTTCAATAGAAGTACAAACATGCAACAATTTCATATGTAACTATATATAAACCATAATAGACAAAATATGGGAAAAAATCAAATTTATAAGTTGACAAGCTCTATTTCAACACATAAATTACAAAATCCAATAACTCCACAAACCATAAGTATCTCGAAATATGGACAAAAACTGAAAACAAAGTCACGGTTTAAAGAGATGATACTTCAATATAAAGTTGCAGGAGAATTTCTTTTAATAACTTCTATACATAAAATTTAAAAATTGGCAAACTGAAACCTGCCAAGTCATTGTGGCTTAGTCAAACTTTAATGAACACTTAACCACACATCAGTATTTAAAGGAAACCATAATCATGGTGCTAAAACAACGTTAAGATATAGTCTATAATAAGAATATTACACTACATCATGTATGATAAAAGACAAGAATATACTTTTAATTTAAGTCTTTTAATGCGAGCGCAGAAAAGTCCTCATATTATGCAGAGAAGCATAATAAGAGTCGGGATTATCATGACGAAATAACTCAATATTTGTCTAAACATTAAGTATCCATACACAAAACTTTCATTTCCGTATGATTGATGGAACTAATTTGAAATCATCAACAATGTCAAATATTATTCATCACGCCATCGACGATCGCATGGTTATTCATGAAGTATAGCTAGACTGATAAATCGCGTGCTACTCTCCAAGCGATGACATAGAGTAGGATGAGTTGTCAAGAAATTAAATGTGTGTTCAGATGAGTAGAGAAATCCATAGAAACGATAACATTTATGCAAAAGTAATAAAAATCTAATAGACATGCGTGAAATTTTTTGGATAATCTATAAATGAGCATCAGATGAAATTAAATTGTGATAAATTTAAAAAAAATTAGTTCATAAAGTCATCATAATTCATATAAGAAAAATAGTATTATATAATATTTTTAAAGAAGATTATTGCATTCAAAAAGGATTAAATGCAAATTTCCTGCACTTGCTGAACATTTCCTTATACCAAATGCAATTGAAGTGGTAAATTTGATATATTCTTGATTTTCGTTATAGTTTGGTCTTGTTGTAATGAGGCATAAATAATTACGTTACATCAGAACGAAAAAAATTAAAATTGGAGTAACGAGAAAAATCAAAATTAGAGTTTTCAAACATTTGATATTTCTGGATAAATCTATTGATTTTGAAAATTTGTGTGGTCTTAATTGAATCCTTCAACTTGAATATTTATATATATATAATTTTTATAATCTTAATTATTTTATCTTAAATTTTACTAAAAAAAGATCACATAATTTCTCTTTCAAAATACCCATAAAATTATCCAAAAAAAAATAGCTGTTTTTAATTTTTTGTTTTAAACAATTTCACGTAGATGAAACATTTCTAACTAGATATTCATTCACATCGCCCTAGAATCTAAATATAAGATTAGTAATAGATAAAAAAATAATAATAAAACAAAAATGAAAAAATAAAAACTTAGGTGAGAGACATTCGTTTTTTTTTACACATGTGGTTTGAAGAAAGTCAAGTTTTTAATAACGTTCTTTAAAGATTCAGAACTAAACTCATCGTATTAAAATGTGGAACACTAAATTGGCTGCGGTTATCTGGCAAGGAAAGGCGTCATTCTAGAAAACGGAAAGTAGTGAGCTCTATACTAGTCCTAGTGTTTGCTTACAGAGACTGGAGCACTGTCCTCCAATTGGTACGATACCTATAGGGAGTGACAAGCCATGTGTGGGAGAGTTCTGTTTAGTACCTGCTTCAGTTGTCATTGCTTTGTATCCCACTTGATCCACAGAAACATCTAGAGCGAGTCTAGGAATCCCGTGCGTTTTGAAATCCGACGTATCGTGATTTAGGGAGTGAGATCACGAAGTCTTAGACCACGAGGCAACAAAGGTTTATGCCCTGACTTTTTCTGAAGCCTAATAAGCATTTAGCAAAGCAAAAGAGTGGCTCTTTGTTATGTAGAAGCAGGAACCAAGCAGGTTAACTTAGGTCAGCCTATCAATCTCAGATATATCATAGCACTAGAACTGTGACCACGGCATATTTTGCGGACCCCAGTCGAGATTAACAAACACAATGGATCTTCAGCTTGTTCGGAATTCGAGTTCAATGTCTGCCGATGACAAAAACACCTTAATCAATAAGCCATTGCGGCCATGTAACTGATTCTAAATTACAATGATTCACCCACTTTCGGGGTACAATCTTAGAGATCCGCGCATTGTAGGGGCCAAAGGATGAAAATTCAAAATAACCAGTCGTTTAATAAAAAAAAAAAAAAAAAAAACAGATCAGAAATGCGACAAAAGAGGCTTAAAAATGAGGAAATAAATTTATAATTAGTCCAAAAGAGCTTAATTCCATCGCACACAACGAAAAAAATTATTTCGATGAATAGAAAAATCACACCATTAAATTCAAATGTGATACATGAACGAAAATGAAAGATAAATGATGCTGAAGAAAGCGAGCGACGTAAGCCAAGAATGACTACAAATAATCCCAACTTTATTTACGCCCGAGCGGGCAACGATTGACTCATGGTGCCCACCCACCCAACTCCTCCGATAAGAAAGTATCTCTTCTTCGCCGTTTTATAAATGCTTAACGAGAGAAATTCCTCACACGGAAACCCCACCTGCCACCTGAATTCCAAAGATAGCAAGCACCGGGGCTAAGGCTCTAAATTTATGAAGTCCAGGTATTCCGACGGCTCCAGATGCGAACGTAAGCAGGAAGAGAGATGAGGTTTTTACTGCCCTGCCTCCTGGTGGTTATTCTTGCCCGAGTAATTCGTTTTTAGGGCGAATAGTGAGTGTACATAAAGAAGTGGCCTCGCTATGTTTCCTGAATCGAACCACTCCGATAAAAAAACGGAACTTAAGCCAGAAAAATATAGACTGAAACGGATGGAGCGAATGGTAAATATTTTCAGTTTTCCTCCCCCACTAAGGCTGAGTATAGGCTATAGATTTCTTATTAGAATTGCTAAAATAGCGAAAACACGAATACTTTAAACATGAATCTCAGAAAGGAAATATATTTTATAGGTAAAAAAATATATATGAGAAGATATTTACGGAAATCTATATAAACACAGTAAATTTATTACAGCAGCCACAAAAATAGAAAATTGTTTAGATATTGAAAGTTAATATTTAAATAGAATTTTATGAGGGGAACAGAAGTCGAGAATTTATAGAATAATATAAAAAATAAAGAAACTTATCTTAAATTATTTATATATATAAAAAAAAACTTTTAAAAAAATAAGGAAGTAAGAGAACACGTAAGTCATAAAACATTGCAGTAAAATCAAGCTTACTGTCCAATAATTTTTCTATTTTTATATCAATAAAAAGTAATTACAGAAAACAAACGAATTTTCAGTAATCAAACAAATGAAAATGCATTCAATTTAAGTTATAGAAGATAGTAGAATTAATAAATTTTTTTTTTTTTAGATTCTAAATTAAAATTTGAAATTTAATCTAAAAAATTTTTACACCACTTATTTTTGAAGTATCCATGCTATTAATTCAGTACTTTTATTTCAAATTTAATTCAATTAATACAAAAAATTCAACTCATTTTTAAATAAAGTATTTATTTTATGCACACATATACTGTACGATTGCTTAAAATACATATGCACTGCACTTTAGCTGAAAAGCATAGTCACGAATTTTATTTTTTATTATATGAAATTTTTTTAAAAAAAAAAAAGTTGCCACGGCATTACCATATTTACTTTGTTTATCGCTTTTTTGGGCAAGAAAACTCCACTTTTGGACATGGTCACTTTTTGCACTAAAGTGAATTTAATATTTAAATCAGACATCGAATCACAATCATCTATATAGTAAATGGGATTCGAACTCACGGTCTATTGAAATTATGGCAAGAGTGCAAATCATTCAGCTGCCAGTTCACTGTATATAGATTAAACAAAAGGTAATTTTCTTCAGAAAATTCAAGTATTTTGAAGGCCATATTTTTTATATCATGGCTCTAAATGGTAAATTCTCTGAAGCCTGATGTTTGAATATTGTTCCAAGTCAATCCATAAGAAATGACGTGTGCGGTCGGTACACCTTTATACAATGATCAAAACTGACAGTGTGTCTGGATTTGACGTCAGAATCAATATGTTCGAATGCCTTGATACAAAGTGTCAGAAATTTTCCCTTTCATGGCATTATTTATGACTGTTGGGTTGGTTCCTTTTTCGAAAATATACTTTTGAATGTTATTTTTTTACAGGAGGCAAATTGTTAAATAAAAAAATTTTTGTTTATAATCCTTTTTTGATCAACTTCAAATTTAGAGGGAATAAATTAATATTATTCGTTAAATCAAAATTATTCGTCGAGTTTTATTCGTTAAATCAAATAAATAAAATCTATCTTATAATATTTCGAGAACATCAGAATAATTTTGAAAAAATTTTCGCTAACACGTTTTTAGAATTGAATATTTTTATACTATATTTTTGGCAAATTACTTTTTAATGCACATAAAGATTCTCGAATGATTGTGACTGATATAACAAATCGTCAATTTATCAATCTTTCCAATTAGCACTCTTGAAGGTTCTGAATAATAATGAGAAGATTTACGCGATTATTAATATGAGAAAATTTCTTTAGAGATCAATTTTATAGGAAGGAAAAATACCTCGACTCCTGTGTTTATTAAAATCTTATTTTCAATCACTTTATTAGGTAAAATGAATTACAATAAAAATAGTATTCAATAAACAAATATATTTCTAAGGTTTTAATTAATTAATTAACTTCCACCAGGATTATCCCAGTCATTTTTGGACTTATGTTTCCACCAGCTGTCCTTAAATTTTTACCATCACTATTTCAAAAAAATGTAACACAAATTACAAATTCTAAAATTCTTTCAAAGCTATTAAAAATAAATGACGAAATTAAATAACAAAATTTGAAGCAGAAACACTTCAAATATTAACTTAAAAAGCGAGAAATCAAAATGAAGAGCAGCTTTTATTAAGTGAGGGTGAGTTTGAATTATGAGAAAAGATAACAATGAACTGGCATAGCTGTCAAAATTTCAAATTAAAATAAACATACTGAAGCAGACAAAATCAATAGTGAATATGGACACGAAGGACAGGTCCTGTCATTGTAACTGGACACCGTACTGGATATAGAAGCAAGAGCATCTGCATCGAAATCTAATTGATCTTACGTCATCCCGCTGGGAAAACTAAAATTCCAACGTGTCATCAGCCTAAAGCTATTTAAGGGATTTCAGTCAAGGTAAATAGTGACCAGTCATAAAATCCTTAAGGGCGTGTCAAATCTTAAATTTAAATTAGATTAGGGCGTCTTTTATTGGTCAAGTAGCATATAGAATTCATTTTGGAAAACACGAAAACGAAAATGATTCGGTAAATAAATTTATTAATAACTGCTTAAAACAACGTAGATGTGCTCAAAAGAAATATATTTTTTGGAAAATAAAATTTCTCTAATAAACCAATACAAAAGCAAAATTAAAGAAAATTTTCAAAAAAAACTACTTGAAGTTCGAAATGTAGTTTATTTTAACAGAAAAAGGCTTGTTTGTAAAAGACGTGCTTTTTTTTTTTTTTTTTTTTTTTAATGAACTGGGACTAAAACATATTTAATCAAAGTAATGAAACATTCAGAAAGTAAATATTTAAGAAAGAAAATTATTTTCGCTGGGTAAACATAAGTTCAAACATTTGAAGCACAGGGCGTTGAGAACAATTTCCTTCATATTTTTTTTTTTTAATTTTTTTTATGAAACATAATAAAAATTTTTTTTTACTCACTGAAAAAATTTTAAGAATATGTCGAATTCTTTTAATACTACAAAATATTAACTGAAATAACAAAAATAATTTTTACAAAAAAAAAAAAAAAAAAAAAAAAAGAAAAAGAAGAATTAACAATGATCTACACTCTATAGTAATAGAAATGTTACTTACATTGATAAAAATATGTGGCGGAAAAAAAGCTTTATATGACGAAATTATATGCCAAAAATACGTCTACTGACTAGTAAACCAATATTTAAAGTTATATGCTTTGTTAGATAGTACTTTTTTTGGCTAAATTATATAAAATAAGTTTAAATATTACCACAATTATTACTATATTAATTATTGATGTCGCAATATGGCTTCTAAACTTTTAAACATTAATTAAGTAAAAATAGAAATATCATTAAAAAGCCTTGAAAAATGTAATGGATATATAGATTATATATATATCCATTAAAATTTTTAAATGCTTTTTAATATTTCTATTTTTACTTATATATATACACACACGCACATACATACAATACCCTGTACTAACAACATACAAAGGTGAAATCCAAAGTCATTATTTGGAAAAAATGCCATATACCAATTTTAAGGGGTGAATTACAGATAAATTTTTTCCACGGAATTTGTAAAAACCTATTACAAGCAAACTAGTTTTCTGACATTTAGGGATTCAATCAATAGCTCATAGGTTGGACTCAAACATGATTAATTTATAATAGCTCGAAGGTTCACAGCTTCAAAATAATTTTGGCGATTCAGAATGTACTTTAAATCTTTGATTTCTGATGCATTAACTTTCAGGTGCTAGTGACCATACAGAGAAAAACATAAATAGATTCTTAAGATTTGATGTTCTCTTATACAGGATTTTAAAAAAATAACAATGAGTTGCTCAATAAAGTGGGCGATCAGAAGATTAAAATCATTTCAAAAATTGTCCAATTATTGAATAAAAATGTTATATTCGCTGACTTAAAAAAAGTATAACCGCCAAAATTTGGTTAAAAAAAAATGCAGTAAATCCTGACTCTAACATGTATTTTATGTGCAAATTAGTGAAATTCCTGAAGATATTAATGTAAGTATTGCATGTATAATAGGGATATCGCAGCGGTGGATTCAAAAACAATTGGAGTTAAAAATTCTAACATCCGACAACTTCATTGTAAATTTTATTGAATGCGATTTCTGTGAATCACACATGGTGCGAGATCATGATATACGAAAAAAAAAGAAATACACATTGAATAAAATTACTAAAATAATTTGAAACAAAAAGTAGCTTCCAGAAGGTATAATATGGGTGATTCATATAATTTTTAGAGCTAAATACGGAATAAAATAAGTATTTTTCCAAAAAAAAGTACCCAAGCTTATTAAATTTTTCTAAATATTTTAGTCCTTTTGCAAGAAACAAGATCTTAGACTGCCTGTAATACTGAACAAAGCTCATGTTGTCAGGTCACCTCACAAATGAGAATTTTTCTTCTGAATAAAGTTGTAGATTAATTTCAGTACTGCTGTAACTGCAAATATTAAAATGTAGTTAATTATATACTGTAGTACCGACTCAAGAAAGCATTACATAAAATCCTTGTCTAAAGGTATACAAATATATCGTTACATTTTTACAATTCTGCATTAAAAGACTATTCTGTATTAAAACTCTATCTCGTTTTTCTTTGAAACTTCGATGGATTAAATACAATATAAAGTTACAAGCGCCTTTCACTAAAAAAGAAATATAGAATAGCGAGTACCCCATGGCTTTTTTGGAAAAAATGGAATATGTAAAACTTAATAATTATTATAGAATTTGTAAAATAATATTTGTCAATACAATGCAATAAAACATGATGAGCCCAAGTCAGAAAGAGCTATTAAAGCTCAGATAAAGCAGTTTAAGAAGAGCAGTAGAACTTCCTTTAGGACATTGCTACCTTAAGAGACATCTCACTGCAATACGAACATTGGATGATCTCATTAGCAGGGGTCATCAAAACATGGTGGAAACTTGATTACGTATTCTATGTGAATGTGAAAATTTTCCATTTAAGGATTTGAATACCTGGGTCAGGATTTGATTAAATCTGCAGAATATCCCTATTAAATGTGTGCTGAATTTTCATCAACTACTGATCTTTTCATAAAAGAGCTTTTAAGAAATAGTAGAATAGACCTTTGGTTACAGTGTTAGCTTCTTTTGGAACCACTCTACCCTAAATCTAATCTAATCCCAAGTGAAAGAAGATTTTGTTTCTGTATCTATCCACAATCCGGGGGAACAATTATTTTAATCGCCAACATTAATGGGACTGAATCTAATTAGAGCAAATTTATATGTTCGCTAAGAAGTTGCTATTTTCAGTACAATCTTAAGAAAAAACGCGAGAGCTTGGAGAGTACAAGGCATACGTTAGTGGTGCCAGAACATCGCCGGAAATCAAGGTAGAAGTATCCTGATTTTGACAGGGATTTCGTGGAAATATCACAATGATTTCTAAATACATAGATGGGTTATGTCAAAATTACACGGTGACGAAACGAAAAGCTAGTCATCAATATTCGTTTCGGTAAGGGTGATGTTGCTTTATTTTTGATGGATGACAATACATGTACTTATAAAAGTGACAACGTCGATGATTACTTGGAGAGTATGAAGAGTCATCGCCGAAGATTCGCATTCCAAGGTAGAAGAACATGATTTCGACAGGGATTTCCTGAAAATATAACAATGATTTCTAAACATGGGTTCTGTCAAGGTTATACGATGACAGAATGAAGAGCTAATCAAAGTGTCAACGTCGACGATTACTTGGAGAGTATGAAGATTGTACATATAACGTGTCCAGTGTAAGCGACCGATCAGAATCCTATTGAAAATATTTATAATGCCTTAAAAGCGTTACAACGATTACTTGATTCTGCAGATGTTGATCGCATTATCCAAGACATGATCCAATGGAGTAAATTTTGTACATAAATAATGGTAACTCGCAAACATTCAGGCATTCCTTGTTGGTTATTGCAATATATGTAAATATTATTTATTTGATTTAATGAATATAGTGCGCAGTGAGCTTTCTTTCACTGGGTATCAATCAGAGCAGTATTTATTGACTTTTTATTTTTCCAATAAGAATTTAGTTTTTGAAAGTGAATGCATTAAAATTTATAAATTTTCTCAATACTTAACTATATTGCAAATAGTTCTTGAAGTTTTGACACCATATAGTGATTTGCTCAAGATTAAAAAGCATTGCAAAGATTCTTGACATCCACAGCTAAGAACTCGCTAAAAGAACATTCCATCGATAATGGCAAACATTCACTTAAAGGGATCAACTCGAACTTTACATAACATGAAAAATATGTATGGATAAAATAGAAACGCAATGTCAATATCCTAGTTGTAAGAACACACTATTTTGTATAAAAGATTCTTGGTTCAGTCAGGGTCACATTTGAACAAAGAGAAAACGATGTTACATAACTATGTTATTAAATCCCCACTAATATAAATTTGATTCAAAATGACATCTGGCTATTTATTAAGAAAATCCTTGATGTTAGCAAATATATATAAAATTTCAATTATAAAATACTGTATAGATGAAAACACTAAAAAGTAAAATAAACTTTATTAAACGCTTTATAATGAAAATAACCTTTCAAAAATAATTCATTACAATCAAGTTAAGAATTTACACTAAAGTTAAATCAAAACCAATAATGAAATTTATAAAAACAGCATTCCATACAATCGTACAACTTAACAGCAGACTAACAACAACAGACAGACCATGCGGCAGAGCCATACCAGACAGACTGTTATGGTTCCATGCATACTTAACAGTAGACTAAAACAGCGGCAGACTGCCCTCCACAGCTTATAAACCTGGACTAAATTTTTAAAGTATTACATTAAATGTAATGTTACAATATGAGTTTGGAAAGTAAATAGTTTAAAACTTTTTTTTCAATTTAATAATTTTTCGTAATGTTAATTTTATGCACTAATTACTTATTCCAAAGAGTAGGCCATCTAGTCCTTAATCCAATAAACAATAAAGTAGAATTAAATATTTGTTTTACATTTCGCAGTAACTAAGATGTGCAGGTGAAAGCACATAATAATTCATTCAAACGATGCCTCCCTTTAAAGGAGCATTCCTTTTGCCAGTTGAAATGCTCCAGAAAACGACATCCCAACTGGAAGAGAAAGCAACAATCGGAATGCAACAGGCATGATCCTCTTTATTGAAGCAGAGATGAAGCATCAACCCCCAATCTGCATTTACGCTTTACTGAATATCCCTGCAAGATGGATGAAATTTCATCAAGGACAAAAAAAAGAAACGTGCGAATGACAACAGCAGGTTCACCCTCTTCCCACACCTCAAGAAATGATTCTTCAAATGGGGAGGAGGTAACAGGTGAGGGACGTGGGAGGTGTGGGTGGTACGAGGTTTCATTTACAGGTATGGGGGATACAAAAGATAAATAAATGAAATGCATGCGAGAGGGAAAATTGCCTTGGAATGCAGAAGGCTGGGTGTGCGATTGTTGTCGAAGGTGCATCCGTTTGCGAGAAGGCTCAATTTGTCAGGCGGCAGTAGCTGAGATTAGGTGGAAGGAAAGGTTCACGATTATTTATTTCCCATGGGACGATGAGGCACATAGATATTTCAAGATTTAGATAATAAAAACGGGCGGCCTTCAACCAGAAAAATAGATGACAAAATGCAAAAAATATATATATTTATAAAAATAAAACAGATCTAGAAAAAATTGTCAAAAGCTAAATACTTAGACATGAATACCAAAGAAGATAAAATAAGAATATACAGACTAATTCAAAAGAACAGTAAGAAATACGAATTAAAAAAGACCCTAATAAAGTCCAGTAAAAATTATCAATAGCTCACAATATTTAAATTTCAATACAAATAATATAACTCAAGAATTATAGTCATGTTAATCGTTTTGATAAATTAATAAACTATTTTTAAAGACTTTTTACCAAAATATGGAAATTAAGCATAACAACGCCTACCCACGACACCGAAATCTATAAATGCAACAACTGGTATTTAATACGAAGATACATGCATTATAAAGGAAAGAAAGAGACATGTACACACAAAAAATTCAAAGATTATCTGTCTAGGTAACCAAAACTTTTAGAAAAGAGATACACTTGTATTATCTTCCTAGATATATTGAGATTACTTAAATTTTTATTTCGAGAAATAAAAAGCTTAGTTGGTTTGTTTGTCGCTCAACGGTCATTTTTTGCACACGAAGCGTTAAGAGGACAAACAATTACAGCAGATTTCTTTAATTACAATAATAGTAAGGCAATATAAACAATTTAACAAGAAATATATAATTTTAGTAAGGCATTTGTAAATAAACTTGTCTATAGAAAATTAAACATATAATCAGTGGCTTAATATTGGGCTTAGTATTTAAAAGATAATTAATTTTTTCTGCATTTTAAAAAATATACAACAGAGTTTATACTGTGCACAAATAAATAGCAGTACTTTTACACGCACAGTTTTCAGTATTATTGTTTAAATTTAATACTATCATTAAACCTTTGAACTGAGAGGACTAATACACAATATTACTTCTGTAGGTTTTAATGTCATTCCGTTGATATTGTAGAGACACCGAAGAATACTAGAACAGCAGTCAATCTCATTGCTATACCATGGTTCAAAACGAATGAAGCATTTGCATGCACCAGTGTTTACAGTAGACAGAAGCAGACAGCTTAGAATATTGTTATTATCAACCAACCAAGTAAATGACTGTTTATCAAAATTCGTAAACTTTAAATATTTTTTCATAACAATCGTATATAGAAAATGATTTCCTTCATTTTCGATTAGTAATTTTTGGAAGATTGTTTAAATTATTAAAATAAAAGCGTATTGAAAAAAGATTTTATCAGTTAACATAACAGTATATAATGAACCTTTTACACGTTAGTACTATTTTATCAATTTCCATTTCATTTTACATCATTTATAACAGCAGATATCTTACATAAGAAATGGCACCAATTTTTAATCTTGTGATAACGACTAAAGATCAGTCTCAATAAACAGGAAAAATCAAATATTCTAAATATTACATAATTATAAGTATATATAATTATGTAATATTTAGTTTGACTATTGAATAGTAATAATTAGTAATAACTATTGCTAGTTATATATATTATCAAATAAGAAACCAAATAAGTTATCAAATAAGAAACAAAGTCTTACATTTACTGTATGTGAATATTTAATGATTTTTCTTGGTCAACAATAATTTAATCAACATTACTATGATTTCGGTAATTCTTTCCTTGCCAAGTCATGAAAACATTAGCTTTCTAAAATGCATGCACGCATATATATATATATATATATATATATATATATATATATATATATATATATATATATATATATATATATGTTTGTTATGTTCCCCATAATAATGAAATTCTTTCCCTTTTTATTTAACTGTATCTATTATTTTATATTTTCAAAATTTATTCAAACTTATTGCATATCAAAATATTTATTTAAGATCTTATATTTCAGGAGCTAACGCAAAATGTAAGCAAAAAACATATTCAATACATTTGAACAAAGTTCGTCAAAATAGATCAGAATGTTAACAGACTGGTTTGGTTTGTTTGTTGCTCAACGGTCATTTTGTGCACATGAGTGCTAATTAGACCGGGACCAATCGTGTAAAGAGGATTTTGAGCAACTATAAGCATCCATGCCCAAGATAGAACTTGAATTCACGAATCATCATCAAGACTGAGCAAAATTTAGAGATCGAGTTTCTTTCGATGAAAAAATAAAAAATTACATCATTGCTTTCTTGTATTATTTTACATGAGTTTCTTTTCCCTAATGAAAATAATTATACTTTAAATGCTTTTATTAGAGAAAAAGATTAATCTTGGCGATATTTTTTCACCAAGAAATAATCATTTTGGAGGGAAAAGTTTGCAATTTTGATTGAGAACAGAAAACGAGGGGATATTTACTCGTAACATGTTTTAAGTAAAAATCAGCTTTTTTCATACATTTTATACAGTATTTCATAGTATTTTGACTATACCTATATATTTAAAATTAAAAAAGGAGTTTATTTGAGTAAAATAAAAATGTTCTCTTTATATCGACTTAAATTTATTTCTTCATCTCATTCAATATATATATCTTGAAATGGATGTAGAAGAAATCAAATCACATATTAAATTTACTTTATTACAACATAATCTCCGCAAATGGCTTTAAATATAATTTCTGCTTACATTTGAAGCAAGTTTTCAAGGTTTCTTGGAACAGGAAATATGTAGTCACAAAGAAACATATTTTTACGCCAGTTTCCACATCCAGCACATAACATTGCAGAATACAGATTAAACTGATTTAAGCAGTTTAATAGCAAACTCATAAACCGAAAATAGCTCATAACGTTCTTCTTGGGTTCTCAGTGAGTAAGAAAGTAGGGGAGCTTATGATTTATTTATGCACTCTGATCTCTCAACCCTAATCTAATAATCTCCGGTCTTTACTACTTGTCAAGGCTTTTCCCCCAATGCAAGAGTCGAAGAAATAGAAAGAAAATCGCGGCTTAGAAACTGAGTCATGGAGCGCGGAATGGGATTTCTCATGTGAATTCGTTATGGAAATTTATTTTCCTACAAGGGTCGCTTCTATCCGGATTTTGGGTTTGTATCCCAAAAATGGAAAAAGTTAAAATGATGGCATGAAGAGCAAACGTAACTATTGTTTTTCTCAATCACTAAGAAATGAATAAAAACAGGAAAAACCTGAGGTACTACACATATCATATATTCTAGAATATTAATTCATAAATAACATCACTCAATATTTTTTTATAAATTAAAAATCATCAAGTTCTTTTGCATTCAGAAAAAATTTACATCGAGAAAAACAATACATAATTTTTGGGAGCAGTTTTTTTATAATACATAGTAGACAACTTACCAGTCTTAAAAGTTGTGAGATACATTTCAGTCGAACATCATTGACTCGAAAGACTTTTCACTGCTAGAGATATGTCATAAGACAAAAAAAAAGCCTAGAAAATTCCATGCATCTATACCAAAAATCATGAAGAAACATTCATCACCCATTGGTTAACATTGACTGAAGCTAATCGAAATATAAATTGTGGATTTCTTCTGTTATACATTGAGATTACTGCACCGAGAATGGTTAAGTACACAAAAGCAGTAGAATTTAACCCAAGTGCAAGGCTTCTGGGTTGTAATGATGGCTGATACAGTGCCTAACAGTCTAATTAAAATCTGTGTTCTTGCACTGATAATATGTGAGATGTTTAAACTAGTAATCTAGAAGAACCCCTCTCCTTTCCCATATAAGTTGAATCGGGCGATTGAATAAATGATGAAAAATCAAAATTAGTTGGAAATGTTCTCGTGACAACCTAACCGAATGGAACTGTGCATTTACCTCTTTCGACATTATCTCCCATTTATCTCCCAAGCACTGATACATGACAGATGACATAAGAAAGTATTGGTTGTAACTTAATTTTACCATAAATCTTTAACACAAACACAAGTGATCGAAAATCAAAAGGAATAGCGTTTTTGACCGATTCACAAGATAGAGCAGCCACTATTCAGAAATCTTGCATTCGATTACAGAAAAACACGCAATAGAAGAAAAGCAATTGGTTTTATACACTACTGGACAATCGCTAAGGACGGATAACACTATCATCCATAGCAACCACAAAATGAAAGGAAGCAAAATGTGGAAAATTAGAATAAGTGCGGGATACAGTATGAAGAAATATGCGTATGCAATTTTTTTTCCACGTCTGTTTACCACGAGATAGCGTTCATAAGAGCTTTAAAGGTTCTGACGCGTGTGGACAGTTGTTGTTTCAAGTCAAAGTTTTACAGGAAAGATTTAATAGACGAGCTTGAAATTTTTGGCAGGTCTTCCCGACATCACTCAGATGATTTTATGCGAGGCCAAATTATTGGAAAGATCGAAGAAGGGTGAAAAATAACAAATGTTGCCAGGTAGTTTGACATCGCTCGACTGGACTTGGCATGGTACTATTCTCAGATGAGAGTAGGTTCAGCTTGTCATCGGATTGTAGACGCCAACTGATCTGGTGCGAGAGTGGTACTGCTTATCGTCCAGAAAATATCCAGGAAAGGGACCTATTTCCGACAGGATTATTCAGTCCAATTGCGATGCTCATGACACCATTGCAAACGGGCAGTACGGTGCTGTCTAGTCAATGGGAACACACAACAGGTTTGCAGGCGTATAGTCCTCCTCCCATCAAACGTCTGGCAACAGTTTTTCGGGAGATCTGCTTTCCTGAGGCAGCAAGAAACTGATTTGCCACCTGCTGAGCTGTGATGCGCCTGTTCCTTTTTCCTGATAGGACGATATATCTGTCTTCTTCAGGCGTCGTACTTTTAACTTCCTCGTGTCACCTACTACACATTCCAGTAATTTTAAATGACTTCCACAGCCTTGAAACAACGCTGTAAGCGATGTCTAACTCCCTGGCAACATCTGTTATTTTTCACCCTTCTTCGAGCTTTCCAATAATTCGGCCACGCATAAAATCATCTAAGTGATGTCGGGGAGACATGCCAAAAAATTCAAGTTCGGCTATTAAATCTTTCCTATAAAACTTTGACTTGAAACAACAACTGCCCGCGCGCGTCAAAACCTTTAAAGCTCTTATGAACACTATCACGTGGTGAACAGACATGGAAAAAAATTTGCATACGCATACTTCTTCGTACGCACTTATTCTAATTTTCCACAATTTGCTTCCTTTCATTTTGTGGTTGCTATGGATAATACTGTTATCCGTCCTTAGCAATTGTCCAGCAGTGTATTTCCTGCAAACATTTGTTAAAGTAAATGTTAAGAAATTTTCCGTTTTAACTATAACCTATGAAAATTCCTCCTCTGAAACAACACAAGGCGTATACTCAAATTTTACAATGCCTTAAGTCGGTAAGCTACATGGTATCAAAAGTAAATACTACCGTCAAAAGGTAAAAATCAATTCAATGAACAGAACTGCCGACAATGATAAAATCAAAACCAGATTAAACTAACAAAACTCTTGTTTCATATACGAAGGCTTGGAAACAGAATTTCAAATAACACAATACAGTGCCTTTTTTTAACGGAGTAGAAATGTAGAAAGCAGTTTCTAATTTTAGTTTTGATCATATACAAATTATAGAAATGAACTCAGAAACATCATTAGAATATTCCGTGACATTTTTGTTACTTCTCATGATACACACTAAAAATCTATTTTTTAGCACGATTATTTAAATCAAACAAAAATTACCCAGAAAAATTCATAAAATAATTTCATGTCTTATTAGCATAAAACTTAAATTTTTCTTAATTGCGGTGGATTATCAATACACTAAGTTTGGTGCCACATATTTAGCTGTGTTTTTAAGTTCTACCAAAATCACTTGAATTTAGTAATACCACAGAATTTCAACACTTACTATGAACTTATTTCATTGTTTATTAATTACTAGTTTTACATTACAAGAAGCGCAACAAACTTAGAGAACAAGTATTTCACGAGCGTTAACTCTTCAGAAATTGAGTTCAGAGATTGATCTTATTAAGAAAGTTAAAAATTCCCTTTTAACCACTTCTTTAAATTGATGATAAAAACGCAATGAGATTTCTCACTAAATTCTTGCACATTCTTTTAAGAGTTGCAATTTTAATATTGAGCGATATGTTTAAAAATAAGGCTTTGATTTATTCGGCTTGTATGACACTCAACGGTTAATTCTTGCGCAAGATGGCTAATTCAACCAGGACTTAAAATTTAAAATGGATTCCGGATGAATAAGAACATCCACACCAGATATGGGAATTGAATTCACAAACTGTTGAACCAAAGGTCGGGATACTCAGCTGCTAAACACACCTATATAACTCAGAATAAAAAAATTAATAAATAACCCAAAAGAAAGGCTTAAATAACTACTAAAAGAAGACAAACAAACAAACACGCTTAATAAAATAAGTAATTTTGACATATTGGACTTGTCCAAGGGAGTCTGTCTGCCATCTTTGGACATGGTAATAGGGTACGTTAGAATACAAACGCATTTCCAAATTTTTCAAAACATAAAAAAGTTAATAGAAAAACCAACCATCTTTATTCTGAACAGTCGTGCAGTTGGGCTCCTTTCGTTAACATTTAATTTATTAGCCAATCGTTCAAAGATTTGAAATTAATAATTTTTTTTATTTGAGTATAAAATTTGAAGTTAAGAAATTTTATCATACCATACATTGCATTTTCAAGCAAATAAGTATTTCCTCTTCAGACGAATAGTTCGAATTACACCCAATTGCTAATTCTTAAGTTTCCAAAGTACTTCAGACCTTTGGAAAAATATTAAACAAAATTTGTTGCTTAAAATTTTCTAATTTCTATTTTTGTCGGAAATTTCTTAAAAGTTATCTCTTATTAGTTATTATTTTCCCAACCACAAAAAATTGTTTTAGAAAATGTAATGTGGAACATTAAATTGTTGAATCAAAAAACCTTAATCTTACACAATATTATATTTTCATTGCATTAATTATTATAAGATAAAAAGAATAAAGGGGAAACAAGAAATATCGAAAGAAAAATCTCAGAGTACATACTTCCTCCGATAACAAATTGATTAAATACTTTTATCCAAAATGCATTACTCGCTATTCATCTAAAGTATATTACTTCAAAAATAAAAAATGCCTTAAAGAAAGAAAATGACGGGAAATTCCTCAAGAATACGTTCTTAAAATAATTAATCCTTTCCGTTTAAGTTCAGAGCGCACATGATAAATTATAAAATTATTTAAGCACCAATGTACAAGTAATTTTAGCAACAGATAGGTTTGTTAAAAAGAAAAGAATTACATCAGAAAACTAAATTACGTTGTTTAAGGGCATTAGTGTTAACAAATCAACGGCACAGAATTAAGTAGGTAATTTAAATGCTAATGCAAAATCTAATTCTTTATTAATGCTTTACTTAAGCTCTGTCCCCCAGAAGGAAATTAATGTAATATTTGGCTCTTTCGTTTATGGGCTTAAAATCACTTTAAATTAACGACTAGAATACAAAACGGATTGTTTCATGATATGCAGATAAAAAAAAAAAAAACAACAAAGCACTTTCGGCAATATGTATCAATATATATATATATATATATATATATACAAGCTATTATAAGAATACACTTTCGTACAGTGAGTCGAATCCCCAAACTACTGAATTGCGGTAATTTGTTAATTATTTAGTTACCAGCTCACCAAATAATTAAGATGCTTAAGGTAATGATTATTTATAAAATTACTATACAAAAAATAAATAATGCATTTTCAGGTAATTTCATCACAAACACTAAACTTTCAGATACTATTTAGGAAAATATTCTCCTTCAACCCAAAATAAAAATAACAATAAAAAAAAACAAATTTTTCCTTAATATAAGCAACATAAATATTTTTCAGATTAAAAAATTATTGTGTTGTGAATATAAAATGAATAAATAAAAAGTATATTGTGGATTTACAGATGAAAAATAACAAGAATGCAGACTGAGATTATTTTTATAATCTCAAAAAATATGCCATACGCTACACAAATTTTGAATACGTTAGTAAATACTATTAATTTTAAAATTAATTCAATTTGAAATATAAAAAACATTCTATGCAACATAAACCCCACACTATACTAAATATAATTAGTAGCACTCAGTCACAAAATGTTTATTATAAATTTATCGCCAATAATGCTTTGTCAATCCTTTTGCAAGTGAAGTAATGCAACTTATGAAAAACTGAATTGTAATTTGTTACAAATTGAATAGCCTCATATGAATTTTAATGTTACGTACAGTTGTAAATAGTTCATCAGAAATGATAATATCAAGAATATCAATGTTTTTGGCTTAGAATAAATTAATTCCATATCATTACAAGTATTCATCAATTGAAACGATATCTATTAAACTGAGGAAATTTAGAATTCCATTATATGCTCCAGAAGCGAACACTCCTTATAGTCTGAAATCATCTATATATTTCATCAATTTCTTTCTACAAACAAGTGGTAGGTTGATACTCAACGACGGTACCTCATTCTACGATTTTTTATGTTCCACGCTCATTAAATTTTTTCTCCAAATGACATCGACAAGGGTACCTATTTCTAGTAGTGTCTGTCCAATGATATTTGTCTAATAATATTTGCAATAAAATAGTAATAGTGTCAGCAATCACACACACATTAAGTTGATAATAGATGGCATTGATATTATTGCTAGTGTGAAATGACGAGTTATTACTTCACAGTGATGTGACATTATATATATTTTGTTTTCCACAATTTTCAAAAATTACTTTAGTTGGCCTCGATAAAGATGCTTGTTTCTAGTAGAAAACTGTCCAGCAGTACAATAATTACCAACAGTATTATAAGAACTCTGTCATGCACTCTTCAAGTTAAATATATATAGTGAGCCTTATCAAGACTACTTCTTTATAGAAGAATTTTGCATCATGTACTCTACAAATTGACACTAGTAGGCCTTAGCAATTGTATTTGTTCCTAGTAGTGATTGTTCCAATGGATACTTAAAGTCAAAGCGTATCCAAACAAGTTTTCATGCGTTTTTACCTATAACTTTATTTCTAATTTTGCAACATTGTTTCTTTTAAAAACACTACGTATATCTCACAAATACCAATTCAGGACACAATACTGAAAACTGTTTGAATGTTTTACACTCAACAGTGAATTGCATTGTATAATTTTATACTGCATAGAAAACATCTCGAGAACTATATAAAAGCGGTTGCAAGTTTTTTCTCTATCACACACAATTTGTTCTCTAAGAAAACTTCTCGGAAATATAATCCCATATCCGAAATATCAACATGACGTACTTTCACGTGTCATTAGAAAAATAAACAAAGAGAATTCCCAAAATGTGGGAAAATCATAAACTTATTATTCCTACCTAACAAATGCATATCTGCTACTCTGTTCTAACCATTCATACGTCAATTCGGCTTCTTTTCAATTTAAGAGCAAATATAAAATTCGTTTAATATTAAATTATGTATTCATTCATTGATAATATACTTCTAAAGAAAAAAGCATCAACTAACGACCAAAAAACAAAGGACTCTGGCCATTTTATATAATCAAATGGAATATTCAGATTTATAACAACTCAGAAACTATCAAATATTAAAACAAAGAAAATTTACAAAATTAAATTCTCTCTCAGTAATAAAAAAAATAGCTTTCTCTAAAATAATATCATAATTATATTTTGAGCTTTTATTTTTTCCTTACCTCATCATAGCTACAAAAAAATACCCTGAAAAATCACTTTAAGAGTTAATGATACTAATTTTAAAAGCGATTCCCCAAATGCAATGGTCTCCTTTTGCGTCCTAGGTACAAATACCAGATCTCTTTTTATGTAATCTCATAACCGCGAATAAGGAAAAAAAAAAAGAAAGAAAGATAAGACTAAGTAAGAACACACACACCTGACAACCACATCTGCTGATGAAATATGAACAACGCCTAGGGAATGCAGTGTTCATTCGCGGAAGAGGGGAAAAAAATCCCTCTTAATACATGAACATGAGGCTGCATGTGCATTATAATCAGAAGCAGTAAATAAATAAGCAAAGGCAAATCGAGGAATCGAGCGTGAGGATAGGAGAGAAACAAGAAGGAGAAAAGGGAGAAACAAAATGAGCAAAACATAAACCCAAACAAAAACTGTCTCAACCGTGTAAATGAGATGAAGGCAAAACTTCTGGAATAAAATATTTAATAAACCAAAAAAAAAAGGGGAGATGAATTGCGAAAAACACGGAAACTCCCTACAAAAATGAAAACAGGGAAATAAAGCATGAGATGTGCGTACAAAGAAAGAGATTCAGGAAAATGATAATCAACTTCGTACCCTTTCTTCTAGTACCAGTCTCCTAGTTTTCCTGCTCCCCCTTAAGCAAATAGGAATACGTACAGGTGGGTCAAAAGACAAATTTACCCAGCCATATAGATCTTAGAAATAAAAGCTCTAAGCAAGAAAGGGGAAACAAAATATATAATTAAAAATATTTCCCTACCCGCTTAACTATACTTTTCTCTTAAAGTTGCAGAGAAATCCTGAATTTTTTTTTCATCGTTTCAAGATGATTTTTTTTTATTTATTTATTTATTTTTTTTATGCTTTTTCCTTTTTTCCCCCAATTTTCTGCAGCTTGAGGAATGATTTTCCAAGAAAGCAGATTTTCCCTTTCTTGGTTCGTTTCATAAACTTGGGGAAGTCACTGCGGTAAAGAATAATAAAAACAAATTGGAAATTTTGGAAGAGTTTCATAACAGTTGCTTGGATTTCGGTTCGAAGTGAAAAATGCTCAAGGCACAGTGAGGAAAAGAAAGAAAAGAAAAAGAACAAAAGTGGAGGGGAAGCGACTCCGATGTGCTCTTTCTCACTTTGTGTCAAACCAGCAGCTTATTTCCCTAGACAATTTTCGCATTTGCGGTAAAGAAAAACGAGAATGAAGTAGAGAAGTGATAATTATGATTCGTTCTGAGCACTAGACAAAAAAAGGAGAATAAAAACGACATTCACTTAAAAAAAAAAAGAAGAAAAATTTTGCTCTGATTAAAAGCTTTTATAAAAAATATAACAACAAACAGTACAATGCACTGTAAATACATTATCTAAATACCAAAAATTTAAAATACATTTATCAATTTCATATTGGTTTTTTTTTTTTTTTTTTGACAAATATCAAAAATTTACTTTATTTTTCAAATAACAAAAAAAGACAATTATTTTAAAGATACAGAAATCTTAAAGAGAGTCGCACAGTTAAATCGTTTCCTGTATACTTTGGCATAATTTATCTAAAAAAAAAATAATCTAAGAATCAAAAGCAAACCACTACTTTCTATTATCAATTTCTAGGAAGATTTAAAAAACAGTGGGAAATAAATACATGTCATACCGGAAAATTCCAAAATATTGATCTTGACAATTGTACCTGCTGAAAACAGAAAACGGAATACTCATCCTCCAGTGTTTAAAAGTGGTTGTAATCGTACTCAATATCTTCTTGTCCAAAGAGGGAAGTTTTATAACAGAATACAATGAAAATTTGTAAATAAATATTTAAAATAGAGAACGAAATACACTCACATAACGATAACTATTCGAATTTTAGACTTAATAATAGAACATATGGTAAAATATTTAAAATAGCAGAGAATTTATAAAACATATATTTTCAACTAACATACTTTATAAATTAAATATAGGTATTACATTTTTAGTACTTCATTTTTGGGGGTAAAAAAAAATGCTTTTTTCTTGAAAAATTTAAGACTTCATATTCTCAAGTTTGATGTTTCTGTAAAACGCTTTCTATCAAAATTTCATATATAAATAGAATGTCATTATAATTATACTATTGTAAGCAGTTATGATACATAACATTTTAAAAATAAATTAATATGTCGGCTACAAGTTCAATAACAGAATATTTTACATTTTAATTACTTTTAGTTGTTCTAATTTACTTGTAAAATTAGTACTGTCAAATAAACAATTCACAATAACACTATTTCTAAAAAGAAAATTGAAATATTATTATTCTTTATAAATTTAAATTATTTATATAAACGGATATTCAAGTTTAAAATAATTGCAGAACTAACGCATAAATTTCCATGGTAAAATTATTTTCTTTTAAATCAAAACTTCTCGGAAGATCCTATATATATATACATATAAGGCTATTAACCATACTTACTCATGTAAAGCAGTATTGATAGCACTATTGTACAGTATACAGATAAATTAAAACACGCATTTTGAAACAAACGTTGAATAATTATGTGAAAATAAAAACATACAACCATTTGAAATCAGTAATTTTTAAAAAGTTATATGAAAAGCAAAATACATGCAAGTCATAAAACTAAATAAATAAATCGAAAAATGTATTCACTGATCTAAATTATAATCTCTAAACTTAAATGGATGCATTAGGAACAAATTCTCTTTGTTTTAAACAACGAAACTACGAATAAAGAAAACTTAAATACGGAAATAATTAAGAGTAATGATTAGAAATGGAACCAGGAATAGAAAAATAGAATGAAGAGTGATCCTTAAAATAACTCCTCGCATCATTTCTCATACCTGTTATTTAATATTTGTTTTCGGAGCATTTTTTTTTTAATTCTGACAGATTGAAAAGCGAAGACATGAATAATTTCGATTGAATTTGACAGTATTTGCAGGCGAAACATAAAAAAAATTTATAAATAAAAATTAATTAAATGAAAAAGAAAAACAATACTCTTAGGAAAGAGGATTACGATGAACGAATATATAATTAAAATAAATGGAAAGAAAAAAATGTGAAATATATTAAAACAAATAATTTTAGTACAATGATTTGACGAAATTATATTTTTCACGCAGTTGTTACTAAAATGTTTACAATGTTTTAAGGAATTTATAATTAATGACATTAACATTGTTTAAATTACTTTCAAAGGACTTTTTTTTCTAATTTTTAAATTGTTTCCTTTGTAATTATTTATACGTACTCGCTATAATTGTATATACATATAATTTTTAATATTAATACTAAAGAAATATTTGACAAATATTCAAAACAATAGTTTTTCACTAAATATTTTTTATGCTATATAGTATAAAATTTAATATTCTTAAAAAAAATATTTTCAAAGAATGTTTACAGATTCATGTTAATTCAAATAAAAAAAATCAACAATTCAATCACTGTTTGATTTGTTTACGTAGCTGAAGTCATTCTATGTATACGAGAGCTAATTAAGTTAGTTTTTACAGTTTAAAATGAATTCCGAAATAGCATTTACATCCGAGTTACAAACTGTGTTGTTGTTAATCCCAGATGATGTAGCTAAGCTACACCATCTCCATATATCCACAAAATCAAAAATGTCCAGAAGGTTCTAAAATAAAATCGGTTCCCTTAAAATTTCAAAAACTGTAAAATTTTGACGAATAAGAAGATGATCGGGTGAGGCTTGAACAGCCACAGACTAATGACACTCTGAAAAGAGACACTCGCCCTGGTGAATTGATATAGGCGCTCAAAAAATGTGAGAGAGCCGTCTGCTATTATCTCGATATATTGAGCTTGTGGCACCATCGAGGTCTTTTGCCAAAGCACCATGGGTGACCAAGAAGAACTCTCCAAAGTGTATTTAATTCCTTCCTTTTGAGTGAGGAAATTTAAGAATATGTTAATTCAACGTTGTCATGCAGGTTATCAGCAGTAGCAGCCTTGGCCAAATTATCGGCAATCTCATTACCATTCAATCCAACATGGGAGGGGACCCATTGAAAGTGTATAGAGTGTCTTTTAGCAAGCTGGTTCAAAAGTTCTAGTATATCATGGTTTATAATATCCCCAATAGTCATCCAATAAAAGTGGTACTGTATAGAGGCACGACTGTCGGATAAAATCCAAATATCCTTGAAGACAAGTTCAGAGGTCGTGTATATACAGTCCCTTGTAAGTTGCCACATGTTCAGACCTGAAGACAAAACAGTCATCAGTATTTCTAAACTTAAGATCAATTGTGTTATTACTCGATATGCACTCCACTTCCAGATACATCACCGGCACCCATGAGTGTACATTTTCAATGCCGAGACAGGAATGCCATGTATTGCCTCAAGACCCCTCAATTTAAAATAAATAAATAAAAAATAAAAATCTTTTTAAATTTGGATGGTGCACAATTAATGTGACAAACAGAAAATAAATATTAAAAAAAAGTAAGTTTATTGAAAATTTAAAGAAAATTGAGAAACACAGATGCCAAACTATATAAATATATAAGAAAAACAACAAATTAAAAATCATACATATTTGGCCACTGATTGAAAGAAAACCAAATTACTTTTCTATCAATGAATCAGTAATAATTAATAATGACTGGATGTACAAAACGTCGAAATAAAGTATACAATAATTAAAACATATATCCTTTTATATTAATGGATATTTGGAATACTCATCCATTACCAAGTGCCTCGTAATTTTGTACCACAATCAAGTAACAAGGTCATACTTGAGCAGGTACCCTCCTCTACGCCACACCAGCGTTGGAGCTTTGGACACCACATATTAATGTGGACAAGTCCCCAATCCTCGGAACTCCACCAATCCAGTAAGGAAGAGTACGGCGTGGTGACTCTTCCAATCATTGCCCGCGGAATAATTAATGCAGTAATATCAGTTAATTAATAAAAAAATGACTTGCTGATAATTTCTTAAGAAAAAACTTTTTAAAATAAGATATTGCATTAGACGAACATAAAATTTAAATGAAAATTGAGATGCCAAAACTTTTAATTGACGAAATAATAAGTTAAAAATTTAATTTCTTTGGCATATGTTGATAGATAAAAACCAAGCTATTTTTCTTATCAATGAATCAGTAACCAATCTCTATAAGGAAAAAAAAATAAAACTTAGTCATTTGCAAGAACCAGGCCACACAGAGACGCATGGACAATTTATACCAGGATAAAATAAAGACAGCAATATGATTCAGTGAGAAGCATTCCTTCCTTTTAGACGAGGGAAGCAATCATGAGCAGGACCAGGTGGTGCGGGGGAAGATGCAAGAAGGATGGAGAAGCAATTTGTAAACCTTTGACAAGGTTCCCCCCCCCCCAACTCGAGCAGGAAGAAGACACTGGAAAAGATGCATGTTCGCAGAGCACAGAAAACATCTCTCCCCCTATTTGCAGACAATTGCACCCGAGAAGTTTGAAACTGCTGCGTATATTGGGATGTGTCGTCTGGAAGTTATTGATGAGCCTTCGGCTTGGAGGGCCTCATCTTCTTTCGCTATTGGAAAGTATTGATCGTAATCATCTCCCTTTCGCGCTGCCAGGTATAGCTATTAATAGCTTCTTCGTCGTGGCGGTTGCGGAATGAAACGGGACAAAACATTCTTTTAAATAATGATGCTGAAATGGCTTGTTAGAATTCTAAATTTAAAACAAATAAATTAAGATAAAAATTCCAATTCTAATTTGTATCGTGGTTTCTTATTTATCATAAAAACAACATACATTCAAAAATTTAAACAAGCGTATAAACGTTAGATATGTACTAATGAAATTCTATTGTAATCGTTCGTGTTTGATGCTTTTATATAAATTTAAGAAATTCCCGAATTGGATATTAAAATTAAAAAATGTAGTTATAAGTAAAAAAATGACATTCATTACAACTTCAAAGAAAATTCTCAAATTATTTTTATAAATTTATGAAAAATTTAAAACATTTAAAAAATCTTTTATTGTTTCTTTTTTTAAAAATATAACAAAAAAAAAAAAAATACGTAAATCGAATTTTACATTTGGTTACATACTTTTATCCTTTTTGTCTACTACATGCTTTTAAACTTTTAATTTGAATAAGTAATCAAATAGTATAATAAATATAAATAATTTAAGTAAAAATAAAAAGTAGCGATGTTATATTTTTGATGATGAACACATAAAATAAATCAATTTCGATATCAAAATATAGGAAAATGTTTCATCCAATGCTCTACTTATATGTAAACTGAATATATTTCAGACATGAAGATATATATTAAATACTCTTTTATATATTAAAACATGATATTATATATACCAAAATCTGACTGCAAGATTAACTACATATAGAAAATTGCTATACGCAAAACGTTTATACAAAATAATTAAAACATACAACTTAGTTTAAATTAATCGACATTTTCAAACAAAGCAATTTTTTAATCCAATTCACAAAATAATTTCTTCAAAAAAACATATCTTAACAATGATTTATTAGCTTCAATACCATCTCGAAAATGTAAAACTTATTTCAAACACTAATTTAATACCCAGATTAAATAAACATTTGTTTCCTTGAAAATTAAAAAAAAAAAATCGAAACTAAAAGGTTGTAACAAAAAATCTACTTAAGCACCGAATTCTAAATAAGCGATTAATTCTTAAGGAAAAAAAATAAAATCTTATTTTCACATTTTTCATCATTAAGAAAAATATCTTAACAAAATAAATACATTTTCTACTAAATGGAAAGCATTTCAGTTAAATAAGACGTAAATAAAATAGAAATGATTTTAAAAAAGCATTAAGAGAAACAATTTCTTTTATTTCGACGAAGAAATGAAAATTTTAAAACACAAAAGTCATGAAGATTAAGAGTAGAAAATGGAAAATAACGGACGCATTTTTAATGTTCTTTGACGAGTAAAAAATCAAAAAAGAAATTTTTACAAATTTTCTAAAAATATAGTAAAAAAATAAGCACTGACAAATGTAAATCAGATTTTCCTTCTAAATATATTAAGTACACATTAAGAAAATACTTCTAAAAAAAATATTTTTTCTATTTTTTTTTTTTTTTTTTTTTTTTTTTGCAAAAATTTATGAGAAAAATGTAAATGAATAAAACAAAAATGACATCGTAAAATACTAACATTATATAATCATCTATTTTCAGATTCTTTCAATGTGGTAAAAAAAATTAGATTAATTATACAAAGAAAATAAATGTACAAAAGATAAAACTGAAATTTCTTAGATAATTTAGCGTACGTTAATAATTTAATAATGATTCGATATCATTACTACCGTTACATAAAATACTAAATGATAGTATTATTTGAAATATATATATGAAATAATTTTACAAAATTAAATGTCATATTTAGTTGTAAAAAATTTGCATATTTAACTACATAAAATTAAACATTTGCAACTTAATTGAGGGAAAATTGAGTTTTATTAAAGATAAAAATTATTAAGTATTAACAACCGCGCGTATTCACAAAATAAATAAATCAATTCACTTAATGAGTAACTTTGTAATTTACATTTTTAGAAAACAAAATTAGTTTAAGTCAAAAAATATAACAACTCTATGAATTTAACTCATCTGTTTTTCACTCTCGATCTTTTAGTATGTAGCAAATATTGAAATAGATTTTACTTTATGTACCCCTACAAATTTTAAATCACCAAAAATATAGAATATTTAAAAATGTAAATTATAAATAAAATCCATTTATAAATACAAAACTAAATGCATTTATTAACAATATCAAAATAGTTTTTCAATATAGTTCAAAATAGTTACAAAAAATCAAAACACACGATTTAAGGAGTATTAGCATTTTTTTAACTACGCGTAGCTAGAAAAATGAAACATTCTATATTTAATTTTGCTAAATTATTACAAAAGAAAGATATCAATAAAATTAAATAAATCAAACTGCATATATGTTAAAATAAAGCTACCCTCATGAAAACTGTCCAGCATTATCTTATGACTCATAGATCCAATTAGAACTTGCGAAATGCACGGTAATTGCAGATTTCATTTTCATTTATATGATAAATAAGGCAACCCTATGGGTGATTTACCAATAATAATTATGGTATAAGATGCAATGTCTGGAAATTTTACATTACAAAATTCCACAAAAGGATAGATTGACAAGATTATGGTTTACATCATAATCACTGAAAGTGACTGTGGCAGGTGGTGATTGCAATATGCTCCAAGTGAAATAATATACCTGGGGCCGGTTAAGTCAAATATTGGGCGCTGGAATAATGAAAAGTGAAAGGTAGTCCTTTATTCTATAAACACTAGCAGAGGGATGTCATTTAAAGGCATGTGAGCAGCCGCTACTGTTACTTTGCTATTCGCTGAACAGTCATTTTCGACACAAGAAAGATAATTAGACCAGGATTTATAGATTAAAGTGAATTCCAAACCACTGCAAATACCCAAGCTCGAAATGGGATTCGAACCAACGAGTAGATGAATCAATGGCCACCCAACTTCGGTAGCAGTCGTAACAGATTGCCTACCTGGAGAACTTTGTGGATATCCAAGTGGATAAAGTGGGGAAATGCACATGATTAAGGAACACTAATTGCGAATTCCCCGTAAGATTACAATAGTGACGAATATTAAAAAATACCTCACAAGAACTTTCGTCCTATGTCCACTACAGTACCTAACCTGAGAAACTTCCTCAAAGATGAAAGATGTTCAACTCCTGTTACGCAACAATGCCCCTTTTTTATGTGGGTTAAAACGAGCCATCTGAATCACTTGAGACCTAATAAAGAACTGTACGCGTGATAGAAATCTAGGAGAAGAATCGCTAACTGAAGAGCAGGCAGACCTTTGGTCATTGAGTCACCAGTTGGTTGAATAATAAGGAGACATCATGCTTCTGTTTTCCATGTGCATATTCTTAAGTAGGGGTGCTTGGAACTTAAGGATTTTTCCCTTTATGACATGTTATCCAATGTCTATGAAAAATTCGAGGGACACATCCTGCAGCAATAGCTCATCAAAATGTTTACAGCTATTTCAATTTTTCTCTAAGTGATGTCACAGGATTAAAGTCGGAAGTACATATAAAGTTAAATCACATCTTCGCGACTTACACTGATTTTAAAGAAATTGAAAGCAAACGAATTTACGAATATTTCTCAAACAATTTTGCTAATTACATTTTTGAATAAAGACTAGCAACAAATTAGCATTCTGACATAAAAACCCGTTTTTCGACTGATAAATCCTTCAAAAAAATTATATATTTTAATTAAATTTCTAGAGTTTATTTCATTACTAAATATTTATTAATTAACATCATTCTAAACATTTTACACTGACATATCATTAATATATCTAATTTCAAAACTTGCATAATAAAGTGAATATATTCGAAAAAATAATGCAACACTAGTAAGGAAAAACTCTTGACAAACATAAAAAAAATCTTCGAATACTTAATAAAAACACAAAATATTTTATAAATTTTTTTCTGTTACTTTAAAATTTTGAATTGGTGAAAGTTATTTTATTTTCATAAATTCGATATGCATAAAATTGTTAGTTTAAAAGGTAAGAAGAAAATCAGATGAATTATTTTTGCGAAGCCAGTAAATATTAGGTATTATTAGGCAATAAATTTTACTATTGGTGCATAAAAGTAGATCATAATAACTTAATAGACTTAACATAATTTTAAACTTAAAAATTGTAGAAAATCCGATTAAAAAAAACTTGAATAAGTTTTTTTTAATCGGATTTTTTACAATTTTTAAAAAAAATTGATAAAATGAAAAATTGCAATGAACACAAATAACAATGAAAAATTAATAAAATCTTTGAAGAAAGGATAATGAGCAATAATAATACTTAAAAGAAACGCGCAGGTATGTTTTAATCATCTTATGTCATAACTAACACTTGATATTCAATTTTAATCGGAACACATAATTCGTAATCACTATTAGCAATAAAATCCTTAATAAACTTTAAAAAAAAATGCTCAAGCTTTCAAAAAGTATATCTCTATTTATTAATGCCACCAATAAATAACAATATCTTGGAAATTAACAATCTGATATGTTCCGTTGGGAAAAAGGACAAACTTGTTTGCACGTAAAGAGAAAGTTCTTACAGAAGAGAGAAAAAAAAATAGCAGCAGCAGCACACGTAAGATAAAAACTACATTTTGACTTCCATCCATTCATCATGAAAATTGTGATGCATTTCACTTTGCCAGAAACTTTACGGTTCTTGAATTTCTTAAGTGACACATTTCAGGATAATTATGATTCCCAAAAGGATTATTTTTTTTTTTCAAAACTAAGGCAAAAGAAAAAAGGAGAAAATAAAATCCTTAAAAATTAACAAGACAGGAAGGAACATCAGAGAAAAGCTTCCATATCTAAGGATAAGATTTTACAAAAAGAGAAACAGAACAGCGCAATATTAAATTGAAAAGCAAAATTTCTGTATACCAGTGAAGTAATGGTTATTCTAAAGATACTTGAGATTTTTTTTCTTACCAAGCACTAAAAATTAAATGCAGCATGAAATAACTTCTTCTAACATGAAGTTGGAGCATCGCACGCAACCGCTGAGGAACAATTACTTACAAATTGCCTGCGACCAACCAGATATTTTTCAGCAACAAAAAGCTTCCTAGAAGAAAGTCAACGGCACGTCGGATCTGATTACGAAACTCTTTGTCAAAGCTTAAGAGGCTTAGTAAAGTTTCTCGAGCAGGAGCTGAAGTAATGCATTCAAATACAAGTGCATTCGAAGATCCCAAATGGGAGTGTCTGCTAATGATTTCTTTGTATTTAGGAGTCAAATATTAGAATATCATAATGTAAAGTCCCGGCAAGTAGATATATACTGATTGATACTTTGTAAGCGCGAAACAATGAAAAAATGAGGATAAATAATTTTACGTTTAAAAGTTGCACTAAAGATTTTTTGTAAAAATTATTTAACAAATTAGTCAACTATGTATTCAAAATAAAAAAAAAAGTTAAGTTCAATATTTCTTATAAATTTCATTACTTTAAAATTTAAACACAGAACTAGCCCTACCTCTTAATACGACTGTACTAAAAAGTAAAATACAATAAAATTTTCAAGAAATTAAGGTATTTACGAATTTGTAAATTCAAAGTGAAAAAAAAAGCGCATTAAATTTTATACATCATTAAAATCAACACATTTTAACAAATAATGCTCGCATTTAATAGTTCCTCATAAAATCTTTTTTAACAAGAAAGTATAAGTAATTTAAAATTTGGTTACAAAAACAAAAATTACTCGTTACCAAAATATTCTCTTCCATTATTGAAAACATTATAAATTTTGACCATACATATCTGTTATTAAAAATGCTTTCACGATATCTTGAAAGAACATTATTTTTTATATAGATTGCATTACGTAACTTCGAATTTCGCTCATTCAGTTTTGAAGACGACAAAGCAATTGTCCACACATACTAAATCACAAAATATAGAATTATTAAAGCACAGCTCATTGCTTCGTAAATCTATATTTCAAAAAAGGAAAGGAGTAACATAATTTCAGCAAATTGTCCTATAATTTGATACCCACAAAGTACTCCCAGTGAGGACAACTTAATTAATCTTAGTCATAAAGATCATTACTCACGAATACCTAATCAAAGGAAAACAATAGTCCCTTGTTAACTCTTAGCTAGCAAGCTCACCGGATGTTACGTAAGTTATTAACTTCCAAGGAAACTAATAAGAGATCACTTTCGTGCAATAAGTATTAATTAACTTACACGTTCCTAAATATTAATTTAGCAAATTCAGAGACATTTTAGCATGTTAAAGAAAAATACAGACTTGGAATTGTTAGGGCAATACATACAGGCATATATTCTATATTTTAGAAATAATAAAAATATTTAAACACACAAAACTACAGCAATAATCTTTAACGCTAATTTAAAATCAATGAAATTTATTATTTTTACTTTCACTTATTATGGTTTTTTCAAAAACCTAATTACCTTAAAAACAAATTTTAAGTATATATATACATTTTACGAAAAGCATTTACACAGTAAAGTTTTTGATACCTAAAAATGACTTAAGGGGTTAAATAATTAAACAAATAATATTTTTTGCAAGGTAATTACATTCCCTAAAAAACGAATTTACGATTTCTTCGCAATTTACTATTTACATTATCTCAATAAATTGTTTTCTAGGATCAAATATGTGTGGCACAGATAGTTTCTATCTAAAAAGGTAATCAAACAATTTTTAATCAGTTTATTTCCTAATAATTAATACCTCGAAAATCACTGAAAAAGAAGAGAATTAGATATTCTTACATTCTAGAAATTCTAAGGAATTTTTAGATATATTGTAAATATAGATATTTTTTTATTTAATAAATAGCAGTTGAGTTTGTAGTCAAGAGGTTAGCAGTCTAGCTTTCGATTCAACAGTTTGGGGGTTTGATTCCCACCCCTGGTTTAAATTTCGGTAGTGATTGGGGTCCTATCGAACTTCGATCTAATTAGGTGTCGTTTACGAGAAAATACCATTGAGTGATAATTACATACCAAGCTAATAAAAAGCATTGAAGAAAGTTTGAAATTTAAAAAACACGATATCTATATTTTGCTAATTCTTATTTGTTTAAAAACAAAATGTTTCTAATATTATTTATCAAACAAAAATGTTTAATAAAGAAATTATAAATGAAATAAAAATTACTCCGAATTTATGCGTAAAAAATGTCAACCAAAATAAATTGTGCTTTCACAGTTATTTCAAAAGAAGTTAAAAAGAAACTGAATATATGTAGTGATTACGCATTACTTATTTTTTTAATCATATTATTCCAAAGAAAATAAAAGTTCTTGTATTGGATATATAAACACACGCATTATATATATATATATATATATATATATAGATAGATAGATAGATATAGATATATATATATATACAGAATTGTTTTACCTAAGAATTACATAATTAAAACAGAAATACGGTAGTACCAATAATAAACAATGCTAGTAAAATTTCGATTCCAAACAAAATTGAAAAAAAAATAGGGCAATTAAATGCTTCCAAAAAATTTTAAAAAGAAACTCAAATTTAGTTCAGTGCTAACATACGATAAAATAATAACCCTCTTCTATTTGGCATTAAAACCACGATAAAAAAAAATACACATCAAAAGACAGGCATCTGAAAATGAGCTGGCTGTGTAGCTAGCTGATCAATAATCAGTACACCACCGCAAAATTATTATCTCCGCCAATATTTTTAAGTCGCCTTCATTGTCCAAAGACAAGGGCAGAAGCCTTTATTATAGTCTTTTGTTTCTTTTCAAAGCCCTCCATATATCCCTCCCTGTGGAGACACTGGCCCTCTAATTAGGTTTTAATGACAGTAGAATTTGCTTATTTTCTGCCTCCACAGAAAGCTACCTAAGCCCCTTCTTATCGCAATTCCTGTGTTCCGCAATTTTTTTTTTCGCTCATTCTACTTTTTTTTCGTACGCATTTCCTCCTGTTTGAAATCCCTTTTGTTTTGAAAAAATGTTTAATATCGTGCTTTGTTAAAGGGATAGCCTTCCCCTCGCTTAGATTCTCGTCGGGAACGCGATTCCGGAGCTTAATTTATTACCTTGTTGAAAAGTTTTAAAATTGTTTTTATACCGCGATGATCATTACTTTTTCATGGGGGGGGGGGGAGTAGAAAGTGGGTTTGCTTCCCAAAAAATCAGAATTCTCATTTATATTTGTCTACTTCGGACTAACGACGACTTAAAAAGACGAGTAATGGGCTCGGTTTTTGATAACGCAGCTTCCATCTATGATTGGAATTGTTGAAAAATTAAAATTCCCCAGCGGAGTTGATTACTTGCAAAATCCTTCAAAAAACCCACAAGCTCATATCAAAAACTTCTTGCGATAACGAAATACATGAATTAAATTTTCCTAGATATTTAGGGAACATGTCGAGTGATTTTGAAAATGCTAATATCTAGGAATTGCAATTTTTTAAAACATTTTTTTTTTCATGAAATGACAAAACGAACAATTTTTAGGCTGATGAATATAATTTATTTTTACTCAGTCAAGCGATTTTTGATATTAAAGATTTTTTTTAATGAAAGTTTAGGAATACAATTAATAAAACAATATATACTAAAATGCAAAACGTGTCAAACATATGTATAAAAAATACTAATAATAACTAAAACAAGTATTGTAATATTTCTAAAAGAGAAAGCAAATTTCTAAATTAAGTTTTTTAAAAAAAGATATAAAATAATAATTTACCTATACAATATTATAACTATTACTTTTTGGATAAAAACCATTTTCAAATCATTTCTTGATATGACAATCGTTATTTTTCAGATTAAGTCTCATTAAAAAAATACAAAAGAAACTTCGTATAAATAAAACAAAAATAAAAATTTGAATTTGATAATCTTTTATAAAAATAGTAACGTTAATTTATTTTTTAAATAACGATTTTTTTTTCATTAAAAAACATGGCAAGTGCAAAGAATGTGAATGGAAAAAATGTCTTTTTAAAATGACTTACATATACTGAAAAATAATCAGCGTCGTTTTCGTTAATTTTTAAAATAAATATATGCATATAAAATCATTTAGATCCATTAAAATTAAATGTATTCTGATGCGGTTTTGGTTTGTCATTCTATATTTTTTGTTTACTAAGAAAATTTTTACACTAAACTATATGGTTTGAGGTGAATTTAAAACTATTACAAATAACTACGATCGAGGCTAGAATTGAACTCGGGAATTGTTGAGCTGAACATCACAGCACTCACACCATTCAGCGGCCAGCGAAGTTCAAATATACTCAGACTGTTTCGATTAATGTTAGGAACATTTATATAATAATGCAAAAAAATCCTTTAAACTATATTTCAATTTTTCCGAATATACAAAGATAATTCTATACCGCTTTTTAGTTCTACTAAAATAAAATTTAATTACTCGTATTTAAACAATCAATACTAGTTTCATACATGATCATTTGATGTTGTTGTTGTCGTGTGCCAACTAGGCTGGCATTATGGGATGCGCTGCTCCACTTTTCCAACTGAATCATGTTTAGTTGAGGAGTCCCATTTCCACAGTACAAGCATGCCATAAGTACCCATTTAAAGGATTGGCAACCATTCACAACCCATTCATACAAGGAAAGGACAGTGATAGGATAGACGGAGAGAGAAAGTACATCCCTGCCCGAACCGGGATTCAAACCCAGGACCTCCCTATCCGCAGTCAGGCTCGCTGACCACTACACAAACTGGCGGCGGCTCATTTGATTCTTAGGATGATTGGTTGGTGTCGTGCCCATGGGAAGAACTATAGATGACCATGAGTGTGCAGAACACAGCTGGCTCTCATTGATATTTTCGAAGTATCGACTCTTTTCGATGTTGAGCTGGGAGAATTCCCCGAGCTGAGCCAGAGATCTTAAAGTGGCAGGACAGTCAAAAATGTGTCTTGCAATTGGTGGAATATTATCGCAATTAATGCAGAAATGATAGGTTTTGTTTTCATCTCTCTGGATATACATATCTCGATAATCATTGGTTCTAAGGTGAATGATAATTTTAGTAAGGACTCTATTTGTGTTCATTTCACAAATCTGTGAGTCTTTTTTTTAATGGTGTTTTCTCTTATAGACGGTATCTTGCAATCGCATTCACATCGTCAAGAGTGACTTAAAAGGTATTTCTGCCATTGAATTTTTTCCCTTCCTTGGCACATGTGTGATCATTTATCATGCATTATATAGCATTTATTTATAATTTTTAAAAATAATTATTTTAAAATGCAAATAATTTATTTAAATTTAATACCAATTACTAATTGAAGTATTTAAAAAATTTTTTGAATTCAAATACTAAATTTTTCAACTTAATAAATTTAAATAAAACATTTCTTATACAACTGTCGACTATGATTTTGCAAATTAAGCCCACAATTTGTTATATTAAAATTTCAAATCGATTTTTCAAAAACACAATTATTTCGATATATATATATATATATATATATATATATATATATATATATATATATATATATATATTAGCTATGTGTATCACATATATATAATGAGTTAGATAAATTAAATTATCAATGCAAATTGTGAACGTCTTTCATAAAAAAAACAGATGTTTCTAAATTGCATGAATAATTCATTGCGCCCCAACTAATGTACCATAAAAATGCAACTTAATTCACTGAAAAAATCTAATTGGCTGACGTTGTTCAATTATCTAACTTGTCCTTGCAATTATTATCCAAACTGCTAACGACACGATACGATGGATTCAGTAAGCCAGCAACGGCAGGCAGATGCTTTCCTTGCAGAAAGAGGGCAGCTGTCTTATTTCCCAGCATGCAGAGAACATTGAAAAACCATATTCCCGAAAAAGAGGATAAGATATTGCATTGCATTCCTATTCAACAAGAGGGTTGGAGAAAGGCTAGAAAGATCTGCACTACTTCACAAATCCTTTTACCTCTACACAACATTAGTAGTACTCGTTTGTGCTTAAAAAATGGAATGGGAAGGGAAAAAATAGAAAGCGGGGGAAAAAATAGAGAAAAAAATTAAAACTGAAGTAAAAAAAAATGACTGGAATAAAATTCGTTGGGGGTTCTTTTTCTAATCCACTTAAGATATTCCACCCAAACAATTCGAAGGGGAAAAAGGGTGGGATGATTGCAGTCTGTTCTCAAAACTATTTTGGGGCTTCCTTTCATGGCAGGGTGTTTCGCAGTGAAATTGCTATGTCAAGGGCTTAAATTCAAACATTCTCATGCTAATCGGCACTGATATATCTAGAAGGGATTCCTTCAGGTTACCCGCATTCACAAGAAGTTTTAAGTTGAAATAAAATACAGTAAAACAGCTGAAGAATTTTAGCAATGTATTTTTTACAATTGTCTTCACGACTAAACTAGACAATAGCTTTCTTTCCTTTCGAGAAAAAAAATTTTTTTCTTTTACAATTTTTTTTTCTCCTAGCTTACAAAGACACAACTCACGATTAGGTTTGGTTTGTTTAGTTTGTTTGTCGCTCAACGGTCATTTTTTGCAGCCAAAGGCTAGTTAGACCGGGACCTACGGTTTAAAGTGGATTTCGAACCACTGTAAACACCAATGCCGCAGGTGGGATTCGAAACCAAGAAGTGTTGAACCAAAAGCAAGAGCGTTAACCATTCGGCTGCCAGCTCGGCAACAACTCACGATTAGCTCATGTTTATTAACAATAAAGTTTTGAAATGTAAATGGATTAAAAAGTAATAAATAACACGATTTAAAATTAGAAATCATAAAATAATAAACAGAAATTAAGATAGTGTTAGTAATAATTTTTTTCCATATTTATTACTTTTATTTTACATGTATTTCAAAAAAGTTTATCTTTTATAGAGAAAAAAATGATAGTTTTTAAATTTAAATAATTTTTTACAAGAGCAACTAACTATATAACTAATTATAGTTAATACAGTATAAATCGACAATGTAATTTAATTATTTAAACAAATAAAAAAAATCAGGTATGAAGATTAACAATTTTTGAATAACGAAATGTTGATCTTTGATCATAAGTTGTTCCGAAAAATTTTTAACAACATTTTATAACAGAATTAATTCATAGCATTTTGTATTTTATATAAAAAAAATACTTCAAGTTTTATTGTTAAATATAAATTAATATATTTTATAGCGCTAAAATTTCATAAAATATTACTCTTTTATTTCATTTTGAACAAAAATAAACTTAAAGTATTACATCAATTCTTTCTTTTTTTTTTTTTTTTTTTAAAAAAAAAAAGAAAGAAAAGCAAAAGAAAACATATATATTTAATTGAAAATGTATTGGTCAAAAATATCACAAAATACCCCTAATGAAAAATTAAACATAAATTAGAAATTTCTCTGCGTTTTATTTTCCTATATAGTGATAACTGTGATAGTAAGTTTAATAGAAATTATCTAATTACAAATACTCAAGTTCATAAATAATCAGTCAACAAAACTGTTAAAATTATCTTAAAAATCGGTCACTAAACTATTATTAAAAAAATTTAAAAATCGATTTTCTTAAATCAAACTCAATGAAAAATACAACTGAATTTCACGAAATAAAATTTTTAATATTGATACTTTTTTGAGGTAAAAATATCATGAAGGAAATGTGTTCATATATTCCCATACATATTTATCCTATACTTACATTTTAGCATCATCTTATATGTAAGCAATTAGTAAGTATAAACTGTACAATTTGAAATATAAACTTAATTTGTTACTTTAACAAAATATTTTATTTCTTATTTACCAAGTGCTTCCATGAATTGTTTATAATAGAATAACAACTTTTGTTTCCTTACAAAATTTTTGAATTTACGCACTGTCGCAATTAAATCTTTACTTTCAAAGACAACAATTTTCAGGAAAATTGAAGCATTAAAAATAATCGGATTTTGCGATTGATGCCGTATAAAATCAGATTCAAATAGATGCTAGAGATAGAATTTAATAAAATATTGGTCCGCTTGAAACATTACACAACAGATTGCATTGTGCTTACTTGCTTTAAAAACATTTCACTTACATTTCGTTTTCAACATTTACGCAGACATAAATTATCGATTATTAAGCATTGTGTTAGAATTTTAAATTAAAAACATAAAAGTAGTATATCAATAAAAATTATTCTGTCTATAATAGAAAACTTTCTGTCTAACATAGAACATAAAATAAGTTAATTTAGATGGAAATTATGGATTAAATTGAAAGTAACATATATAAAAAAAATTGATTTTTTAATGTTGGCATAATCAAGGCAATAGTCTTGCGATTTAAAAGCTATGTTTATAAATATTGCAATTATTGATTTAGAATTCTATTAATTAATAAAATTTTTAAAAAATTTAAGTTGTCCTAGCCAATTTAAGCTAATTATAAAGTGGATGCTATGTCATGTCTTTTTCATTTTGCTCTTTCTGTAGTTCTATTGTCCATGGCTTGAATTATCTTGTTAATGAATTGAATGTGTGGAAAACGGCTTCTCAAACTGATGCTTTGGTTCTTTTATAAAAAAACGTTTAATTGACAAAATGAACTTGGACAATATTCTCAGACGTCCCCTTGCTGCCGCTCGAAGAATGTGATTTAAAGGTAAGCAGCAAATTCTTGGACAAGTCGGATCTACAGCATCGTTCCAATACAATGTTATGTAAATGAAACACTATCTGACGTCATGAATATTTCAAAGCAATGAGAATAATAAAAAAAATGGCGTACTCAGGATCTCAACTGTAACGACATAAACAACCAATTTATAATTAATAAAAATAAATACTGCTGTAAAATTGAATAATTTCTGACTATTCCCTTGACTGAAACAAAATTTGGCACAGGTGCCATATAATACTAGATTCAAAATTCTGAATTTTTTTTGGCGATAAAGAAATGTTGCCAAGATGACGTATCATGACGAACGCGATGACCTAAATACTAGGGTTACCAAAATAGAATTTTTTGCATAATTCTTATAGGTCTCCATATGTATGACGTAATAAAAACGTAATTGCCAGAAACATAAAAAAAACCGCCAAAAAATCGCCAATCTCAGAATTTGTAATCATGGATTATACGGCACTCGTGTCCAAAATTTCAAGATTTCCATATCTTCTGAATTTTTTCATGTAATAGGCACAAATAAGGTAGCAAAATTCAAATGCAATCAAAATGAATTACGACTGAGCTAAATAATAATATATACATCGAAAACACAATATTATTATAAAATATTCTTTGATATAAAAATAAATAAAGTGAAATTGAGTATTATTTGCCGGCGCAAATCTCGTCATGTTGACATTTTTGGTAACAACTCACGAAAGCATATAAAGAAATAATAACTGTTAGTTGAAAAAGTTTATTTTGAAGTCTTAACTGGTTTTGCATATTCGTAAAAGGTAAGATTTTAAAAATAATAATGATAAAATCTCAGCAATTAGTGATACTTTATTTCACTTGATAATAACGTTAGGTGATCTTATCGCCAGCGCCAGTGAAATGCAAAAGTACCTGAAATTATTAACTTTATTGTAAGAATTTTATTTTCCGTCAAAACATTATTTACATTCATTGCACTGATATCTTTCATAAATATTATTGTAAAAACAACTATTTCAAAACTTGTTTTTAGAAATTTCGTGAAAAATTGTAAGTTAGTCACTGGAAAGTTCTCACATAGGTGTGTCATGAAATGAGAATTCAACTACATTGAAGTAAGTATTCTTTAATTATTAGCTACATGAATTTGATTGTAAAACAAAGTTATTTAAATTTTATTTTTCTTTCGTTACATATGTACGATATTTATACTCACTTATTAATGAGAAACTAGGAAATAATTCAACGAATCGAAAAGAACAATCATGATGTATTTTTAAAATATTCCAATTCTCAACTCTAAATCTCTAAAAAGCCGAATAACTATCTTGATTTATTACAGAATTCTGGCTTATTCTTTAAATAAGCCCAATAGTCGCTAAATATAAGCAGCGACTTACCAAATTACTATTTTTCCGTTGTCAACTTCGGTGAACACATTTTGAAAGTCACCATTTCAAGAAAAAAATAAATAAGCAGATCATAATGCTTATTATTACACGGGATTTATGTACAGCAGGTACTGATCTGTTAAAAAAAAATGTCTTGTTTTCAGAATGTAACATTCTTTCGAAATATATTGAACTGGAATTCAAGATTTTTAATCCCAATCAAATAGTTCTACCCTTAAAAAGATAACCGAAAAGATATGAGAATGAATGATTCAGCAAATTCGAGCTGTTTAGAGACTCACCATTTAAAAGAAACTTTGACAACATTAATTGAAGTAAGTAATGAAATGATATTATCAAATGACACAAATGGCATTTTCCTTTTTAATACGGATGTCAACATTCATTACACAGCTGTGTATGTCGCTTTCCATTCCACTTCCCAACAAATGGCTAATGACGGATTAAACGCAGAATCTTTTGTTCTCAACTTGTACTTGTCTCAGAAGCACCTAGGGATTTAAATCTAATCAATCAAAAGAATTTAAAAATATTACCATAATTTGATTCGAGCATTTGTTAATAGAAATATTCGCAGGTTCTTCGAATATTTGTGAATAAGAGATTAACATTTGAATTATTCTTAACGAAAGAATAGCGCTCTTGTGTATAATTTAGTTAACCAGTTCTCAAAGAATAACAATTATAATGAAAATTTAACTTGAATAAGCGAAATAACTATAGAAATTTATTTGTCCTTATAATGATATTTAATTTTGCAAAAGGTATTTATTTTGACAATTTCCTAAGAGATAAATTTTGAAATATATTTCAAGTTTAAAGTGGTTTTGTTTTGTTTGTCGCTCGACGGTCATTTTTTGTACACAAGGGCTAATTAGACCGGGACCTACGGTTTAAAGTGGATTCCGAACCACTTCAAACATCCATGCCCAAGGTGGGGATCGCACCCACGAACTGTTGAACCGAAGGCAAGAGCGCTAACCATTCGGCTGCCAGCTCGGCCAAGTTTGAAGTGGATCTAATTATTAAAAATCTAACGAGACAAAAATGTTGACAAATATGAGTTGTTCGGAAAAACATTTCGTTTTTCCCACCTGGATCAGCTTTTTGCTAGTAAAAACCAACCACTTTATGAGTGTAATAATTCTACTACTACCAGAAAGATAAAGATAAGGTAAAAGCTATTAGATTAGAATGGACAATATGCAATACAATACTATATTTATTCGTCTTTCATTTTCATGAAAAACGAAATTACTTTCCGAACAACCCAATAAAAATGAAATGTACTTTTGTAAAAAAAGTTTAAAATTGAGATTTGCTTTTTGGTAAGAAACAATCATAACTTTTGTATTTTTTTGCGTAATTAAAAAAATATTTATCGAGTATATTGACAGACAATAATATGAATTAATTAAACAATACATTCGAACTTTCATTTATAAGCCCAAAGAAATGAAATAAAATTAATTTACGTTTCTCTAGTTTTTAGCTTTAAAGTTTTTGAAAGGGTGAGAATTTCATAAATCTGAATAAAATGAATATGTGAATCATTTAGATAATTTTTAATACTTAGGGAAATTCATTTCCGAAGTTAAAAATGTAGCTGATGATGAAATATAAATATTATTTAATAATAAATAAATATAAATATTATTTTATATCAATAATGAATTCACTTTGTAATTTTTACATGCTCATATGTAAAAATGTATCAATAAGAAAATCATATAAATATCAGCGTAACTTTAAGGAAGAGTCGCTGCATTTGAATAATTTAGATAGAGTTCATTTAAAATCAAATGTAATTGCAATGTTAAATATTCTGTTAAAAAATGCAATAAACACAGTAAAATATACAGATATGCTATTTATTTATAAATATATGTAATTTATTACTTTTAAATATATTTTTGCAACACATTTTATTTCTGTTAAGATTTAATGTATATATTTATGTGAAGAAGCTATTTTTCTCTCACGGTGACAGCAATTTATACTTTAACATGAAATTACGATTCCTATATTTTTAACTGAAAACTAAAACATAACTATAAGATTAAATCAATATTAAAGGGTTTGAAAATTTCAAGACGTGTTACATTTGACTACGATATAGCTGTACAAAAATATTCATGACAGTGTTGGCTATATATAGTATTACGAAAATTTCAAATGCATAGAGATCATGCTAAAATAATCTCCTTAATGTACAGAAAAAAAACAAAAAAACAAATCTATAATAATATCAAAATTTAACTTTTAACTTCAATTCCAGTGAGTTTTACTTTTCAATTTCTGAGAGAATACAAAAATTTAAGGGTGTGAAAAGAAAATCCTTTACTAATCCTCTTAACCTTTTTTCCGGTCTAAGTGATTTGACCACTGAGAAAATTTGCGTCTGTATTGTTTATTTTAACTTTTCATTTATTTTGTTTGAAAATTTTTTTAATTATTTGCCAACCCGCAATAAAATTATTGCTATAATGCATTCATATTTTCTTAACATAATAAATGCCATTATGCATGAATAAAATAGTTAATTTACAATTATCTTCAACAAGTTATGCAAAATTTAAGCTGTGGAATAAATTTGTGTTTTATTTATCCATAAACACGTTTCTACATACATAAGATAAAAATAACTGTTAAATCATATTTATTTAAAATAACAATTATTAAAAAGTGACACAGAGAGGAAAAAAAAGTTTCAATGTTTTATTTTGAAAAGAGTGGTAAATAAAAATATCATATACATACACTGCTGGACAATTGCTAAGGACGGATCACAAATTGCAATGTAGTATAACATTAAGCGAGGCCTAGTAGGATAAAATATAGTTTCCACACTATTCAGACATTAGAAGAAAGAATATTTATTGTTCTGGAAAGTACAAAAGCTGCAAAACATCTGAAAGAAAAGAATGTTCATCTGATGCTGCATACGGAAAAATGGAACAATGCATCAAAAAGTCAGCAGGCACCTTGAAGAAAGGTATCAGTACGGGATATATCCACCGTGGAGTATGATGTAACATTCCACACATCGTATCATACTTTGCACAAAATTATCCAGCAGATGTTGAGGCAATTTATCTCATTCATCTGTGAGTGCACGAAGAGGGTGTTCTTTTTTGTCGGAGGATAGTTTCGACCAGCAACTTGCCTCCCTAAAGCATCCCAGACATTTTCAATGGGGTTTAGATCTGGAGAACGTGATGGTCATACGAGGCGTTGAATACCCTCGCTGTCTAGACAATGCTGAACAGCGATTGTTCGATGACATGTTGCGTTGTCGTCCATAAAAACAAATTTATCACCGACAGCACCACGGAAAAGATGAACATGAGGAAGTAGAACTACATTAATGTATCGTTGGCCCGTCATAGTCCCATTTGCAATAACATGTAGGGGCGTGCGGCCATTGATCATGATGCCGGCCCACACCATGACAATGCATGTTGGATATCAGTCCCTCTCCTGGATATTTTCTGGGTGATAAGCAGTACCATTCTCACGCCAGATCAATTGACGTCTACAATCCGATGACAGACTGAACCTACTCTCATCTGAGAATAGTACGCATGCCCAGTCCTGTTCAGTCCAATTGCGATGCTCACGACACCATTGCAAACGGGCAGTACGGTGCTATCTGGTCGATGGGACACACAGAACAGGTGTGTGGGTGTATAGTCCTTCTCCCCTCAAACGTATGGAAACAGTTTTTCGGGAGATCTGCCTTCCGGAGGCAGCAATAAACTGTTTTGCCACTTGCTGAGCTGTAGTGAGCCTGTTCCTTTTTGCTGATAGAACGATATATCTGTCTTCTGCAAGCGTCGTACTTCTAACACGATCCACCCCGTGCCGCCTACTACACATTCCAGTAGTATTAAATTATTCCACAGCTGTGAAACAACGCTGTGAGCGATGTCGAATTCCCTGGAAACATCTGTTATTTTTCGCCCTTCTGCGATATTTTGAATAATTCGGCCACACATAAAATCATCTAAGTGATGTCGGGAAGACATGCCAAAAATTTAAAGTTCGTCTATTAAATCTTTCCTGTGAAACTTTGACATGAAACAACAACTGTCCACACGCGTCAAAAGCTTTAAAGCTCTTATAAACGCTATCACGTGAGGAAGACGTGGAAAAAAATTGCATACGCATACTTCTTACCATATCCCGCACTTATTCTAATTTTCCACATTTTGCTTTCTTTCATTTTGTGGTTGCTATGGATGATAGTATTATACGTCCTTTAGCAATTGTCCATATATATATATATATATATATATATATATATATATATTCATTCTTACATAACTCTTGTATCGTTTCAGATACAATTATTCCTAAAATGCAATGCATTTATATATATTTTTAAACACATATTACGCAGTATGCACTGATATGCAACATGTTATTCAATCACAAAGTATTCTTTTATGCGGATTAAAATAAAATTATTAAACATTTAATATATTTTACCCTAATATTTTTAGCAAACACTAAGATATATGCAATTCAAATTATTGAAAATTAAAGATTTCAAGTGTTATTCTAAATAATTTGCGTAAAAGAAACTTAATGTCAACAAAAGTTTGCATATTATGTAACAAAAACAGGTAGTAAAATAATAATATATCAATAATTTATCAGTTAAAATTAATAATTTACGTCAACTATAAATATGCCTTACAAAACCAGCTTAATATTCCAGCATTATTTTATTATTAAGTACAATAATTAATATTTTTTGCATTTTCGCTGATTCTTACTTCTTGGAATGATTTCTCATAAGTAATCGGAAAAGCTGTCAACTAAATATTAGAGGTTTATCTTTTAATTCAACAACTCATGGCTTACTTTCTATAAAATATTTTGCATTAAAATCCGTAAAAAATTATCAGCAAAAATAGCACGCTTATTTTTTAAAACGCCTACCGTAGAAGACAACTCAATAATCGATAACCACTTTTTTCCTGCACATATGTTAAGAAACGAAAGAAAAAATTAGGCTTGATGGGAAAAAAGGATAAGAAAATATACAAGATAATAAATACTAACTCCCCATGAAAAAATAAAATTTAGTTCCTCCTCCCACCTCATGGTCCAACCATCTATTTCCAAAGGGACTTTCACAGAAGGATATCACTTATTGTCTCAGTTTCTCTAGAGCAGACCGGACCGTACAATTTCGCCAAATGACGAAAATGTCTCCATCTTTGTTCTATTTCATTTCGATTTTTCGAACTCAGCTATCCAGAGGGTAGCTTTATAAAAAGAAATACCAGCAAGAAAAATAATAAAAAAAAAGAGGTCGCCAATATAAAGGAACTCCTTTTTCAATTTTATACCCATCGAACGGAAAGAACGTAAGCCCCTCACTCGCCAAGCAGAAAATAATTTCGCACCAAACCATCCAACCCCCTTTTGTCTTGACATTGACGGAAACCAGCTGCAATCCTGAGATAAAAGCTTTGTGTTTAGTATTAAATTCCGACTTTTGTATCTGGTTACTAAGTCATAGGAAGACGGTGTTTCTTGAAAATAGTAACTTGCTTATCGGAGACAGGCACCTTCTACACAGCGAGATATTTTTAATTAAAAGCGGGAATATAACAAAGAAACGGGAGAACACTTTTTTTTTTCTCTTTCAATTTTATTTTCAATTTCCGCGGGAAATTTCACAATGAAGAGACGGAATTTCTCGTAAGATGGTCTCGAGAACTAATTTGAATATCAATGGCAGTTTTTACGATATTTTTTTAATAACAACTCTCGAGTAAGATCCGGTTGGTGCTTCTAAACAGCACTGTGATTTTCAAGACAATTAATGTTTGCTTCATTTAATATTGGCAAAAGAAGGCGCACATAAATGGGGTGTTAAACACGACAGCTATTCACTACGCTGGACATGCTTTTTCCGACCATAAAGGATTTCAAATTTTTAAAGTTTTCAGGATGCGGAATTAAAAAATATTTTTTGGCAAAGTTTAAAAAAAATGCATTAAACTGGATATTAAATTTTCTAATGACGAAAAGAAACTCGCGACATGATTGGAATTAAAATATTTTTGACGTATAATGGGACGCACATTTTGGAATTTCAAGGGAAAAAAATTAATCAAGTTAAAAACAGTTTATTATGAACCCCATTAGCAATTGCAGATGATAATAAATGATTCATCAGGTTTTATTTGAATATATTTCACAAAATATTATATAAAAATTTATTTCGCTATACATTAGATAAAAAGTTAAGGATATACTCTTTCATGAAATGTATCAAATTTTATAAGTATTACACCTTAATTTTTAAGTATTACATGAAACATTATGACATGTTCTATGTAACAGTGCATTTTCAAATATTTTACATCACAACAAATGCTCTCCATGTGCCTTTTTCATACTGCATGATAAACATCTACGCTGTAGTCAATAAACATTTTCTTTAACGCATCGCTCCAAAAAAAATCAACAAACTGTAAAATCAGAAGATTTCAAGAACCAAAAGAAAGCAATACAAAAGTTGTTTTCATGGATATGACATCATTTTATAATCTATAATTATTCTGGAAAATTTTCTGTGAAAGACATCGGTATGGACATTGATGCAAATAAAACTTTAAAACATTATCTTCTTTTCATCAATTATTAACAATAATACGTTACATATCTGAAACTAAGCAGTGAAAATCCAACAAATTATTTGTAATTTCCTTGTATATTGCCTTATTATTATTTTTATAGATTGTATATATTATATTTATTAAATATATTATTAATCACAGATTACTGTATTTTGGGTTATTCGGAGGGTAATTTTTATTTCTTAATAAAAGACTATTTTTTCACGGCAACTTCATACTTAAGCAGAACTGAGTTTATTTATTTTGCCAATTTGTATAATGTTTGGTTGGGTTTTCTGGTGAAGGTCCACAAAAAGGACAAACTGCGCCAATCATTGCTTTATTTTCATTTTTACTTAATGTATTTTTATTTATTGAAATAAAGAAAACCTAAGAAATATTAAAATCTAATTAAAAAAAAACTGTGCATATAATTAAATTAAAATTCAGATTATAAAAATATAGCCAATTTGTATAAGGTTTAATCCTGTGGGATAGTTTTGTTCGATACCTCATCAAATATAGTCAAAAGTACCATTTTCGGTATACTTTAATTTTTTAATATCGAAAAAGTAAAAATAACATTCAAGTAAGAAAAAGTTCTTCGATATATAACGACGAACATTCAATGGAAGAAAGTTAATGTCAAAATTAATTTCTAAACTTTTGCTTCAACAATTGGGACACTAAAGATATTCTAACGTTCTGGAAGCTATAAAAGCTGATTGAAGCAAACTAAGAACAAAATACAAACCGAGCAATGACAGATAAAATTTATCGAATTTGGTCAGTCATAATCATGTGATGCCTTGACTTAATTTCAAAACTCGGTACTAACTCAAATCTTTGAAAAAGAAATTCACATAAAGTTTCTCCAAGAACCCTAATGTGAAATTCTTTCTAAAAGATTTCATTATTGAAAATTGGCAGATGGCATGAATTTTCTCAGTGTGCAAAATACTTTATAAGGAAATCCAGAACGATTTATTATTAATCGACTTACTTATGATTTAGATTTAAAATGAGGAATACTACTACGTAGGAATAACAATATTTTAAAATAACGATATAACAGTTTTAATTTTGTTCGAACAAATAAAACTGAATATTAGAACATATTTATATCAAATATTTTATTACTTGTATACCAATGAACTTTTAACTTTTGTAAGTTGGCATTACTAGTCGTAACATTTTTTAAAATTTTCTACTAATATTTATTTAATTAATTTTTTAATTTCCAACGACATAATTTTACACTGCGTTATGTCTTAAATTAACACAAGATAATTAACTAATCTTTTATTTTTATGAAAAACTTTATAAGAGAGAGAGATATGAGAATAAATTTAACACAAAATACACTTTACTTTTATAACTCTTCTATAGGATACACACTTAATGCGTTTTTCCTATTTTTTGTTAAATGGATCAAAAATATAGAACTTTCTAAACTTAATAAAATACATAAATAAGTAAATAAATAAGAAAAGTATATTTCTAGATAATCGTTATTTTAAATAAACAATTTCAGATTGAAGTTTTTGAAAAAATAACTATTATATATTTATCAAGCATCCTAGCAACTTAGATAATTTTTGGTAAATATAATACATAACTAGTAAAAAAATCTGCTATTTTACCGCTTAAAGTTCATTAATTAAATTTACACAGCGTTTTGCATTGAGATCTTGTCACGAAATGAAAATTATAATAAACATACTCAAGTAAATTTATTTAAAAAAAAACTTTATTAAAAAAAAAAAGAAAAAAGATTTTCGCCTTGTTTTATTGAACTGGATCTTCACCTGCAAAGAACACACCTAATGGATTTGGCAATAACGCGCTAGATTAGAAACGAGTGTGATGGTGGATTTTTGACAAAATGATTCTTTCCATTTTCAGTTTAAAACTCGAGAAAAATGTTCGATACTTATTGGCTTTAAGAAACATAGTATCGTATAAAGACTGTTCCTTTAGGTGAAGAAAGAAAACGAGAAAAAAGGAAAGTCGGCCCTCTTTACCGCATGCTTCGTCGCCCCCACCCCCCAAGAAATACCTTCGAAGAAGGAGGGAGCCGATGCTAGCAGCATCGGAAAAGTAATTACAAAATCAGGAAGAACAATGGCATCTTGATGTCGAACGGTGGAAGAGGTATTATTGTCACAGATACCGACGAGTGTCTCGAAAAGAAGAATGATGTCTTTCACGAAGATTCTTACAAAAGGAATTGTCGCCAGGAACTCGATAAAATGGTTGCCGTCTTTGAATCAGTTCCGAGATGAAATGCTACAGTAGAAAAAAATTATTTTCTACAACTAAGAAAAGAAATTTTCTGTGGGAATTGTTCGGAAACTAATTTGGGCAACCAGATTTGTGCTTTCATTAAAAAAAAAATACAACTTACATTTATCACTGCAATAAAAGGCTTAAGTGATTTAGATGGCTTGTTTATAGAATACTAAACACTTTTGAAATTTTTCTAAATTCAGATTGAATTGAAACATTAATTACTGAAAAAAATTTAATGCAACAAAATGAAATTTACCACCGCATTATTCAATAAAAGTTTTTCTGAATTCCACACATTTCTAATAAAATAACTAATGAATTTATTTCAAGAATTAATTTAATGATTACATACAATATAAATACATAAGGACTGCAAAAATTAACATAAAATTGAATGATTCTTATTAATTAAGTGAAAAATATTCTTAGTATCTAGTTGAGATGAATTCACTGAAATTAATTTTTCTTTGCTAAACTCAGTTTTCAGTATATTATATAGTAGCAAAAAATTTTAAATGATTATTCTCAATCAATTAATTCAAATTTTAAAACTGAAAAAAACAAATTCCTCAAATATTGAATAACCGAAAATTAATATAAAATACATATTCATTAATTTAATATTTGAGAAATACATTTTTCGATTTTAAAGTTTAAAATAATTAACAGAGAATAATTTATTTACTAATGTCTCTCTAATTTCGTACAAATAATTGTTTTTTACAAAAATGTGTCTTCATCAGGTATATACGATCCGATTCCTAAAAAGCCAATAAAAATTATTGGTCTTTCAAAATTTAAGAAAGTGTTCAATCACTTCTTTAGGCGATCACAGGCATTAAAACACGAGTTATGTAAAAAAAAAAAAAAAAAAAAAAAAAAAAATTAATATAGTGCTATATATTAATTAAGTGTGTGGAAAATGTTTCATCGAACTGTACTAACTCAGAATACAAGTTGACAAGGCTTATTGTACATCATACTATAGATTTTACCATCTTTCTGGTAGTAGCACGATTTCACATTCATAAAGTGGTTGATTTTTACTAGCAAAAAGCTGATGCAGGTGGGAAAAACGACTTTCCGAACAACCCAATTAAATTTTGGTATTTTTAAGTCTTTAAAGCAAACATTTAAAATAATCAAAAGCAATCGATTTTTCTGTAAAAGGAAGACAAATATAAAATTTTAAATGGTGTACAATAATGAGTAAAATATTTAAGCAACAATTTTGAAAATGAATAATAGAAAATCAAAAATACCAATGAAAACTATTCATGATCGATGGGTGATTGGTTGATTTGTAACTCTATTTTCATTATTTTATCAATGAATCAACCAAAACCTACGGTTAAAAATAGATTCAAAATCATAATTCACATCCAAATTATAGATAAAAGTTGAATTAACAGTTTTTGAAAAAAGCGCCAAAGCACTGACCATACATCTACCAGCTCGACAAGAACCACGAAAATATCACAGTGGGAAAGATAGCGATAAATTTTTTTTAATTTAAGTTTATTTATTATTGTAATTTATAAAATGAATAAAATTGTTGATCAACACTCGAATATATACATACATACACAACATTACTGACGAGCCCGTTAACGAGTTTGGAATACTCGCCCATCACCAAGAACCTCATAACTTTGAACCACGGTCAGGTGACGATGTCACACCTGAGCTGGTATTGTCTTCCTCACATCCACACCACATCAGTGGAAAGACTTTGGAGTCACAGATTAATGTGGATACGTTTCCAACCCACGGAGGTCCAGCAACTCAGTGAGGCGGAATATGGTCACCTTTCCAGTCACTGCCTACGTCAAATGAATATATACTCTACACTAGAGTATATAGCGCATTTTTCAACATAGTTAAAAAATGCCATTTTGCATAAGATGCTACATGTACCAACTTTTAACTTCGTGGAAGATCTCTTTTTAATGATCTAGATTTAGTTATGAACCACTGAATTCCTCTAACAGAGCTACTAGAATTAGCCCAAATTAACTGCAAACTTCTACTGAGCAATATGTTTTTAAATAATTATCAACTTTAAATCTCTTTCAACCTCAAAGTTTTAAATGAATCACCCTATGCATTCTTCTTTCATAATAATTATCTGGTTACGAACAATTCACAAATACCTATACTCACCATTACCAAGATGGTTCTAAATAGACTGAGAATCACATATTTTTCTGCACAAGAAGCTACAATAGCATCGACATCAAACAGTAAAAACAATCCTCTTTTAATAATTTGAATACAAATGTTAATCATTCAATTAGTTAATAATAGGATTTCAATAAGACCCACCACAGCTCATTGAATAAAGCTTCCACTCAGAAAATATAACTCAAATAGTTATCAATCAACTTAAATCTTTCTCAATTTAGTGATTTAACTAAGCACTACGATATAAGCATTTTAGTTTCACCAAACTTGAAAGACCATTGACAATATCTAGTAACGAAATTAAGCCAAGGCAGTTCTGAATAGCTTATACCATTTTGTGGAAACTGCTGCAAAAGCCTCCACTTCAAACTGCGTGAACGACCCTTTTAATAATTCGGACTCGATTATTGGTCAGTGGATTGCTCAAATAATGCAATTTCTACAAACAGGCATGGTCAACTGAATAAAGTTTTCACAAGCAGATTGACTTAGATTGTGTGTTATAGATTTAAATTTTTCTCAACCCAGTGATTTCACTGAATGCTGTCATAAATATTTTTGTTTCGCCAAACTTGAAAAGCATTGGACAATAGCCTTGTATCTATGGCGACCATCACCAAGACAGTCCTGAATAGCCTGGGTGTCGCATCGAGCAGATACGTTCCGCCATTCAACGCACATGTGCATCGCATTCACACGTAATCACTTCGTATCCGAGGAAACAATGCTTGCTTCTACAGGGAATTAAAATTATCAAAACCCGGGTCCTTCCCTTGTCTAGCAGGAGGCAGGACATTGTCCGGAAAACGAGAGCGCTAAACAGGATCGGGAGAAGGGTTGGGGGGAGTCGCTCTGTGACTGGGGAAGAGCACTGGCATTAATGAAAGGATTCCCTGGCAAATTACCTTTACACGAAAGAGGCACTGCAGAAGCGTTCCGCAAATTAGTGGATATTCGCTCATCGGAAGAGGGACTTCCGAAAGAGAGGAGAGGAAGTAAAGTGATTGAATTGCTGGAGTGGGAGAGAGAACAAGAGTCGCGAGGAAGTGCCCGGAATTAAATATTGCATAAATGCAAAATGGAATAGCTCTCCCATTGTGTTGATGCTTTTTGAATTGGCGTAAATGCTCTCTGATACTGAGCGTAGTGACGGTTTAATTTCACCAATACTAGTACTTTCAATAATAGGTACCATTTAACAGGCAGAGATAAAGAAAAAGAACTTCTTAGCATAATATGGTCACTCTACAAAAATTAGAAATGATATAATCGAATTCTTGAATAATAAAGATGCGAGTTTCGAAAATGTCCGTCTTCTTTTCTTTCTTTTCCTTTTAAGTTTAATTATTAGAATGATCGTTGAAAACTTTTTTCCATGATAAATTTTTAATCTCAAAATACTAACAATAGTTTTATCTTCTTAAGAGACAATGCATACCACATTGTTTCTTAACGTTATTTAATATTTTCAATAAAGTTTACATTGTTTATAAACTATTTTTTTATATATATTTTCAAAATTATACCAATAAAAATATATTTTAATTAATTTAATGTTTGCAAACATTTCCATATTCTCGATTTATTATAAAAAAATAATTACTAATTATTATTTTTTCTTTTTTTGGAATTTTTTTACTCGATAAAAAAATAGGAGTAGGGGTAATTTACTATGACATCTTTGCACATGTAGTAAAATACAAAACTGAACTACAATAAAAACAAAAATCGTTGTTATTTTCATTCATATCATTTTTACCTTGAGAAGGTCTCAAATTTTTAGTGGGGCTATGATTAAAAAAGAAATCACCCAGAATTGCGAATTCACGAAGTGATTGGTTTGTTTATCGCTCAACAGCCGTCATTTTTTTGCACATGAGTGATAATGAGTGGGAGTTTCGGTTTAAAAAGGATCCCGAAGCACTACAAACATCCATGCCCAAGGAGGAATTTGAACCGACGGCAAGAGTGCTAACCATTCGGTTACCAGCTCGGCAATTCACGCAGTGAATAAAGAATCCCAGTGCAGATGCGCTGAGTCCATAAAAATATATACCCAACCATTCCTGGCTATAAATATTTTGAATATGGAATAGAAGAATTTTAATCGTTGTGTTTCATAATATGAAAAAAAGTGTCAAAATATGTAATCAAATTCTTATTTTCTTTTCTATGACCTATGTGTAGGGGTTTTCGATTTTTATTTTTATATCTAATCTAAATTCTATAAATTTTCTACTTATTTTATATTTTTATTTTATTGTCATTATTATTACTATTATATAGTATTAAAATTTATATCAATATATAAAAATCACTTAAATATAAAAAATTAAAGATGTTTCAAGATTCAAAAACAATGTTTTTAATAATTTAAATTTAAAAAATGTAGATATATATTAAATTTATTAGTAACTAACAATGTCATTGATTTAAATATGAAAAACAAAAATCTTCACAACTGCCTTTCTTAAGCAAAAGCAAGTATCACTACCATACTTACTTCTAATATTCAAAAAAAAAAAAAAAAATTCAAAAAAATTTTTATTGAGTTTTTTCTTACTTACGTAAATTTTTAAGCATATATTACAATTCGATTCCACAAAATCTTGGATTGCCCTTTGAAAAAAATTGCTAAATTCGCTCACGTTTCTTTAAAAAGAAAAATGGAAAACGTACACAATTGCGGGTAATGGTTCGAAAGTTAGACATTTCCCTTTTTCGCTGAGGATTTCCTTTTATTTCCATCTTTTCTCAGGAAGATTTACAAAAATGTTACATTTATCCGGTAAAAATTGCCGAAGATGCATCTGGGCAGATATACACCACTCGCAAAATAGCTTTTTTTTTTTCTTTCTCTCTCTCTCCTTTTTATCCATGGCCAAGGCCTTAACTCGACACTTTACGTAAAGAAAGAACAGGGAAAGACAAAAGCATAGTCCAGAGGAAAAAAGAAAAAAATTCGAAATAAAATCTCACTTTCTTCCAGCCACTCGAAAATATGGAAGTGTTTGCGAAGCAAGTTTTTCGCAAGATTTACCCGAAGATGCATTTTACATTGAAGCATAACAAAAATTGAATTTGCATTGCAGGCTTCCAACAACAGCTTGGAACACTCCGGTGGGAGGAAATAAAGATTCTAAAAACAAAACAAAAAAAAACAAAAAAAAAGGGAAATTTCGTAGAGGAAAAAAAAGTGTAAATATGCTTCCTCAAAAATACAACAGATATACACAGATGGAAAAAAAATCTGGCAAAACTTGGAAACAATTTATGGTGAGAATAAAGATCGTACTTTTCAGTATGGATTGTGTACTCTACAAAAGCGATCTGGTATTATACCGTGATGCAGGAAAAAGCACAGTTAAGAATATGGAAAATGGAGATTGAAATTTTTTAAAGAAAAAAAAAGAAATTCGCTTTTCAATCTTTCAATCTCGGCGAATAGGGATAATAATCCAACAGGGCGAGATTTCTACCTGGAATAGGGATTTAATATTTCAGTGAAGCAAGAAAAAAATCGTGATCTTCAGTAGAAAATTCAATTGGAAAAAAATCTTAAATGGTTAAGAAAAGCTTCCCTAAACTTCCTTTAAAAAAATAGCATCAAAACCAAAAGTGAATTGAAAATCTGACTATGATTCAAGTTTAAAAGTGCCGAAAAGTTTCCCAATTGTAAAATAAGTACATTTTAAATTTTATTTAAAAATAAATTTAACTTTGCTTTTATATTTCAGAATTATAAAAAATATGGTATATTCTTCAAAAGTTTATATATATGAAATGGAAGTTTTGATATGATTTTTTAAAAATATGAATTTTGCATAGGAATTTTTAACAATGTTAATTCAAAAGAGAAATATTTTAAATATAATATTTCTTTTGGGGTAAATTATATATAGCACTCTTACAATGGTAGCACAAAAATATTATTAAAGTTATCATATATGATCAAACGAAAATTATTTTCTTTTGTAATGAAAAAAGAAATTCTCCAGATTCTGAGTATTCCACCATTCAAATTTGTTTTTGAACACATAATTGCATTATTAATTATTTCAGTTTCTTATATAACTTAAAAGCACGTTTTTAATCATATTGTGAACAGTGTTTCTTGAAGTTAATAAAGGACAAAATCTCTTTTCCTGTTGAAAAAATAAATAAATAAGACAAGACACACAATCGAACTTCATTCTAAATTTTTTTTTTCGGACAGCATTTTAAAGAAAGTATTATGCCGCGCGCAATTTAAAATTAAAATAAAATTGAAATCTCAACACGACGACAGAATATTAATTTAATAATTTTGTGGTCCCATTGTAAGACAGAAATTTGAAATACGTATTTAAATTAAAAAGAACACCAAAATTTTTAAATTTTGATGTGTTGAAAATTTTGCACGTCTTTTCTGTGCCTCAAGAAATTTGAATTTAATAAAACAAATCTTATTAATTCCCATTTAATTCATTTTAATGTTTTTTAGATGATTATTAAATGGAAAAAGTTTGAAGAAAAACTTTAAAAAAGTAAGGATAGTAATAAGAAAATAAGATACTACAATTTTTATTTTATAGAGTCACTTCTATTTATTATGGCGAAATTTTGGGTGCATTTTGGAACAATTTCTACAAATATGTGTGAATCAAAAAAATTTGCATGTAACATAACTGTATTTTTATCTTCCTTTATATCATGTATTTCCATATAGATTAGAAATATAATATCTTTAACTGTATCTTGATAAGAATTTTACTTTTCTGTTCTAACAGAATCAGCCTATTTTTTTAAAGCATCTAGACAAAATTAGGTTATAATTCAAAGCAGTATCTTTATAGTTTAATTCTTCGTTTGGTTTGTCTTTCATCAATATTTGAACATGAGAGCTAAATCTCCAGGATCTACAGTTTAATGTTAATACTGAACCACAATAAACATCCCCATCTAAAAGTGCAAATTGAATTAACTCACGAGCTATTGAACATGCCAAACTTTTAGCTCCAGCTTGGCTAGCTAAATTCTCAATATGAATAGACAAAAAATTGGTAGCAAGTTAATAAATCAAAAATGCACCTAATCTAATTTTAAAATAGCTCCTATAAAATTTTTAGTTATTTTGAAATTTTTAATAACAAATATGAAAATTAATTAATTTAAGAGCAGAAATCACATTATGATTTATAAAAATTTATGAAGTCAAAATAGTGAGTATAAAAAAGGGGGAAGGAATACAATATTGAGAAATACGATGATATATTCATTTATTATTCTCAAATAATAGAATCGTGAAACAATAAAGTTATAAATATCACTATCGACAGTAAATTCTTTCAAAAGGTATCTATCTATAATTCCATCACATTTAAATTCCCCTTATTATTCAGTTTATTACATTTGTACTAACAGAACATAAATTGTGATATTTTTAAAAACTTCTAAGTCAAATTGAATCATAAGTTAAGTAAAAATTAATGAGAATTGAAAGAACCAATCCCAAACACTTGCTTTTCCAAAAATAAGCCAATTTCTAACTTCTCAGTATAAGAAATGCAGTACAGAATGGGGTTCTGCAAAAAATGCGATGCGTGTCAGAATTCAATCTTTAACGGACCATTTAAAGAAACGATCCACACAATTTGTCAAAACAACTAATATCGAATAAAAGACGCGACGAAAAGAAATAAAATGGTGAAACCATCAACCTGTTTAAGGCGCTGCTATAATACCATTCGCAATCCGGTGGTTGAGGTGGACAAGAACTGTTGAGACGAGAAATTTTATGAGCCCATAAATAAGTTAGTGCTTGACCACACATTGATCGAAAGCCATAAAAAGACGACCAGCAAATAAAATATTTTCAGACAAAATATAAACATTGTCAGAAATAAAAGGCGGCTTTTATTACCTACTTTAAATGGGAAGAAAAGAGAAAATACACATTCAGACGAACTGAAAACATCCAGATGGCCATTATCCTCCTTTTAAATAATATTTCACGAATCAGAGAGAGGATATTTAAGGATTTGAGATTTAGTCATCGAAGTTCTTATATAGAATTCCAAATAACTTTAAGGTTTATCTACTCACGAATTTCTAATAAAAAAATGTTTTCCCAAATAATTTAAAATGAACAACTCAAAATTTTAAAATAATAATAAATAAATAAGTGTGATGTCCTCAATCAATTTCACTAAATTTTAATATTTGAGAGTTTGTGACAAAACTGGAATAAATAATCGTTTCCAATATTACTATCTAATATATAATCAATAATTTTGATTCCGAAATTGTGACCCATAGATCTCGAATCCATGGATATTGTGGCAAGTCAGCCACGGTAAATCCCTAAAGGGGAATGAGATGCGCATCTTCCCTATCCGATGGGGAATCTAGCCCAGTTGCTATTTGGATGCGGTCGTATGAAGTCCGTATTGGCACCAGTGTATTATGGTATGGAATTTATTTTTTATGGAAGAAAAAAAAAATATATATATATATATATAATCATGAAAATTGTTTTTTGTTAATTTGTTATTGTTAAAATAAAATATTAAAGGCAATAGGACTTATTAATGAATGAAATCAACCAACCAATAGGTAACGCAAAAGATATCGTTACTTGTAACTGTTACTGAAGGCATTTGGGACGCATACAATATGAATATAAATAAACATTAATGTGTTAAACATTGCTTTACATAAGATTCTTGACAGTAAATTGCTTACATCTGATGTTTAGTAAAGCAAACATATTTTTTTAAACTATAAATTTTCTTTGATTATAATTTCTGCAATATGCATATTAGTGTCACAAAAGAATAATGTTGTGAGAAGAAACACAAAATCGTCAGGCACTCCAGATGAAAATGTCTCTTCGCAATAGAAAGAAAGAGATCAATGGCGAAAGAAAATAAAACTGGAAGAGACATCTCCTGGTATTACCATCAAAATATCTTATCCTATGTTTTATGAAACACAGCACATCAGTTGCAAAAAAAAATGCATAAAATAAAAAACATAAATACAAATTATCGATGAGGTATGTTAAAAGTATTCTTAGATTTACGAAGGCATTAATACTCACTTAACGAAAGAAGTCGAAGTGTATTATTACTATAATGTTATGGAGATATATGAAGAAATTTTATCATGAAAACCACAAATCTTGAGCGGAATGAACAAAAAAAAATTTTGCTTTTGGTAACGAAAATAACAAGAAAATCTGGATAGTTCTTTTACATTTATTCCAACTGACAATAACAATCATCTCTCTTCGTTAAACAATGGTTGGAAAGAACCTAATAAAACGAAGAGAGCATTCTTTTTGCTACACCACGGGGAGTCCGATAGAAGAAACTGTGTATGAAAAATAAATAATTTCTTCAAAATTGTATCAATTTTATCAAAGATTGTGTGTATAAGTCTCTCTCATTAGCATTACTTTCATTCACCGTTCACCATCTCACTATACTTCATTTCTTCCTTGCACTGTCAATCTTTCTATTACAGCATTGATTCGGAATTGGTTTTCCAAAAGATCATTTTGAACTGAAATGTTTTTGGTAACACAATCGCAGTATTTTATAACTTTTTGGAAACATAAATAAAGACGAAAATCATTAGCTTGATATGAAATATTTATATGTATTTCCATCATATTTTAGAATTTTATCCATTGAAAACTTGCATTTTCATCAAAAGACCATACTAATATATTCAAAACAGGATAGATCATAATTCTTTGGTAAATTGAATTGTATCAAGCAAAAAATTATAAAACAAAAATTATAGAAATGTATAAAAAAATTAATTTTTTTTAATTAAGAATAATTTTTGAAAATTAATGTAATTGTGTATTCTGTAAATTACAATATGTGAACGCTTTAGCTGAAATAAAATTATTTTCAAGTTTCAAGAAACTATTGGTATACATGCTTAAGGCCAAACAAACATTACGTAGATTATAAAATAACACATAAAAAGTTTATATCATTAAATGTAACTCTCAAAACTTTTTTTTTTTTGTATATTTAAATTTATTTGCATTTAACAAAAATAAAAATACATGCAAAGAAACGAAATGTTAAATAGTTGAACGAGATAAACGCATTTGAACAAGGCAACCATAAATTCAGTGAGGCAATTAATAGGGTTTCAAATGTATATAAAATTGAGACATGACTTTTCAATTGACTGAACTAATGTTTCTCAACTATTAATATACAATTATAAGTAAATTGAAAAGGAAACATTTTCTTCTATTTCTAATTGATTCATTCAGTTAAATTCAAATAGGTTTGTAAAGTTAAGTTTTTGTTTTCTTCTCGTTATAATATAAACTTCCATTATCTGTACCTACAAAAAATTCCATAAAACATTATTAGAATATTGTTAACTACTGCAGCTTTATTAATGTCACTACAATATAGCAAATAAATGACTTGAATTCTAACATTACATTTTTACGGAACTTTATAACGTTTAATAAAATACTTCCAACACGCAAAACTTTGTGCTCGGAAAAAAAAATTCGTAATAGACACACAAAACGCTAAAACAAAGAGAATTTCAACTCACAAATTTTTTTCCCAAGATAAACACCATTCAAACAAATGTTGGTCAAGCAAGTTGAAGACATCCATTTAAAAGGAAAACCTAAAATATTCTACCAGCTGACGGGTAGAGGCTTTTGGGATTCGGGAACAAGTAAGACAATTCGCCCTTCCCCCTATAATCAGAAGTGATTGCTATCTCTTGAAGATAATATCACTTCGGGAACGGAAAAGGAGGATAAGGATGGGGGCGGAGGAAAAATCTTAAATGAAAAAAAAAAGTGGGAGAGATATTCCAGATAGAATCGGAGTGATCCTTTCGGCACGTGTCACGATAGGAGGGAAATGAAATCATTTACGGAAGGACCATCCAGAGAAGATCACCAGGGTTTGGAAGTCCAAGATTAGGGGGTTGAGCATCAACAGGACAGGAAAAAAAAAAGTCCTGATAGTTTTTATCCTAAGGCAGGGGGCGAAATGAAAAAAGCCCCGGGGAGAAAAGCATTGGATAGCCCCTAGGATAGTAATCAGCATCATGATATTGCATGGGGGAGTGCCCACATACAAGAAAGGACATCAGCGTGTAAAACGAAAATGGTCATGCCCGGAATTCCGCTTCTGGATAATAGCAAGTGAAATACACACAAAAAAGTGCTGCTGATATTCGCCCTCAGGGAAATCAATTTTGGGAATTTCATATAGTTCTTTGGGAATTTTTTCTACAACTGAGCTAAAAAAAAAATTGCGAACTCAAAAATTACTTATTTATAGCATTTAATTTTTTGAAATTACTTATAACATTTAATTTTTTGCATGGTAATTTTTCTAATTTAAATAAGAAAAAACTAAAAATTTTACGCATTTTGATTAGCCTATTATGCATCTAAGTGAATTAAAAATACAGCAAAAAAGCTTAAGGATATACAATATAGACCTCAGTAGTTCTCAAGTTTTTTTTTTTTTTTTTTTTATATATACATTTAATAGACTGGATCTTTTATCCGTTTTTATGTTGGTTAACACTGATAATACGAATTCGCACAAATAAAAAACGTAAAAAAATTGTAATTACAGATGCTGGGAACATTCGAAATTTCTTCATGTGAGGCAAATATTTTACGATGAAAGGTCACAGTCATCGAAGATAAATTCAGTTTTTAACTGTATAGAATATGGTATGCTTTCTCTTACAGTGCACTTTTCTTTAATTTAGTTAGTTGGAGCTTAGTAAAAAATTTTTTCGGTTAAAAGAATAATTATGGTAGCCAAGGGCACAAGAACAGTCAAATACAGCAATATTTATTTTTGTTTCAATGAAAAAAAAAACAATGACAATATATACCTATACAATCAAAGATCGATTCGATTGCTAAGCAGTTTCCGCCAGAAATAAAATTGACGTTTCAATAAGTGATAATTATTTAGTTTATAAAATGTAATTAAAATGTTTGTATAATTTTTAGTATTTTCTAAAAACGTAAATCTTTTTAAACAATGCACAATGAAAGTGGAATACTTAATTACAAGTTTTTTCTTTTCCGTTACGAGGATTATCGATGGGGGGTATAAAGGAAAAGTACCGAATTTAGCGCATATCATATACAAAGTATTTTAGGTTTATTTAATTTTACGCATACATTAAGTTTATATTTTTCATAAATATTAACCAAGTTTTAAATGTATTTAGTACCATTTTGCAAAGTTTATAAGAAAAAATAAAGTAAACTTATTATAATTTAATAAATTAATTTAAAATATTGTACTATTTATTTATTTTAAAATACTTAAATATAAGAAACTTTGAAACAAATAACCAAAAATAAAATAAAAATCCAAGAGCTAAAACAAAAAATAAACGGATTATAATAATTTACGAAATCAAAGGAAATGTCATTACTAACAATGATAGATAGACGAAATTCTATACTCAACTTTTATAAAAAAAAAAAAAAATACCATGAGTACACGAATTTTATACTTTATTTAAAAATTATCATTTCAAAGAAAACAATTACACAACTATTCACGAAAACTAATTTCCTTTTAATATGTAAACTTTTTTAGCATAAATTATTTAATAATTCTCGAAAAATATAAGTAGTAGTTAATCTGAAATTTGACATAACCTGGGTTTTAAAAATTGCAAAAAAAAATTTAGAATAGTTTTAAAGTACTCTCCTGCAAAATTATGCGCTTCAGTAAAGCAAATTTTTCCCATATACTATGTACACCTATTAATATACATACATGATTATAAACTTAAATAAAATTTATTCGACGTAATATTTAAAAAACATAAAAATTATGACGAAAAATATTGCATTTAATTGAACAACATATGAAGTACTTTTAATGGGAATAATAATAACTAAATAAAAAACAAATATCACAGCATATGAAAAATAGCAATACTAAGAAATTATTCTAAAGTAAAAAAATTATTCAATGTCTTCTGTATTTCAAACTAAAGATAATAAAGACATTATTCAAAAACATAGCGATATATTTTTCAAATAACTCTAAAAATATGTTTCATAATTCGGATATTAAACCGTTACGATAAATTTCTCTCGTTTTTTAACAATGTCTGGCATCGAACTTCCTCGCACTCTGAAGAAGCAGTTCTACAACTAACTCAGAGTGAACCTTAAAAAAGCGATGTTTTAAACACCACCAAAGCTATTTTGTTGTCAACTAACCATCAGACTTGCGGGATCTGGTTGGTACATCATTAAATTTCCAGTTTTAGTATTGACATTTGGAAGAATAGATGCTTTAAAATATTTCGACCTTCCCCCAAGTAGCAAATGAATATTACCGATTATTTATAAGCTTATTTACTTGATCGCATAAGGATTAATTTTTGTTCACGGAAGATATATTTTTACTTTCTGTTAACTTGGACTTACTACTTAAAATGGATCCCGAACCATTACAAACATTCACACGCAAGCACTGAATCGAACCTACAAGCTAATTATTTGAAGACTCATACTTTAACCATTCAAAGCCACTTAAGTTGACTAAGCAACAGAAAATCCTATTCTGGGCCCACAAATACATTGTGATTTTTGAATACATTACAAACGCATTCAACTATTAAGTTACCGATAGGCAATGTCAATATTAATTGAAACAAGAATTTGTATAAAACATAAAAATATATATTTAATTTAACTATGTTTCTAAATTGGTTGGACTATAATTATATATACCTCAACACACACATATATATTACTTTTTGAAGTACCCAACCCTTGAGTATTAATAGTAATTCTCACTCAAGTAATACTCGATAGTTAACCATTTAACTTGACTTTGTTATTTCAATATAATCAATTATTTAATCCCCATCTGTTTTATGAGTATAAAATTGAAATATCTTCAATATTTTCTGTTTAAATGATTAAATTCGATTCATCAATCAAGTGAATAGGTTATATAATTATAAATAAACTAGACATTCAATTACTTTTGAATTTATAATATTTCTGAAAACTATATTCTTAAATTAATTTTTTTTCAAACAGAATGATTAAATACTGCATCAATTAAAAAAATCTTTCATTCATTTATATCACTTATTTTTTTTATTTTACTGAATTACACAAAAGCTGAAAAGTTTAATACACAATTCGAATTCAAGACTCCTAAGAATTCTCCCCACCTTTAAACTTTCCGAAAGAGGGAGACGAATTATTAAATCTTACATTTCCTCGGGGTTAAAATAAATAACTAAAATGAAACAGCAATCATCACCCGAGGGAACTACAATTCACCCCTTCCTCTAAACTTCTACAACCAGCCAAAGAGGGGGGGGGCAAGGAATCTGGAATTCGACCGTCCGAGATTCCAAATGCGATTTTAAGAGGAAAACGAGAATATTAGTATCCAACAAAACTCTGATAAGAGTTCTAATACTAGAAAGGATATCTTTAAGGTTGCATAAGCCAAAAAGGAGTTAGGATTGTGAATGGATCAATTTTCCTCACAGTGATAAGAATGAAATTTGATTTTTACACTCCAGAGTTAAATTTTTTTTAAAAAAATGTTTAATAGTAATTTATTTTCGAAAACAACAAAGTTTTATTTATTTAGTTCCAAAGTTTTATTCGGTATCAAAAATACTGGTTGTCAAGAAGAAGTCCAAGACATTTTGGTATTTGATAATTTTTGAAATAAAATAGATATAAAAGCTATTATATTTATTCATTGAATAATTATGTATGTACATACGTGAGAGTAAGTGTGCTAATTACTATAGACGCGAGTACCTTCTTTTCCAGTGTTTGTTTCACAATGCTATTTTCGACTATCATTATAAACATTTTTCCCGCTGATACTTTTTTTATGAGTATTCATTTTTTTACCGTCCGCATTTCTATTTAACCAATGACGGTAGGATACACTACTTCGTAAACATTCAGATCACTTAATACAATGCAGGATTTTTCTTTGAGAATTCGCAAAAAACGTTGCTTACAGAAGAGGAAAGATTCAAATATTGGTGACTCAAAAGTCAGGACACATACTTTGGACAACATACATAGTTAGGAACATACTTTGGACAATATACATAGTCAGGACACATACTTTGGACAACATACATAGTCAGGATACATACTTTGGACAACATACATAGTCAGGACACATACTTTGGACAACATACATAGTCAGGACACATACTTTGGACAATATACATAGTTAGAACACATACTTTAGACAACATACACAGTCAGGACACACACTTTGGACAACATACTTTAGTGTGAAGTCGACTACCATCTTGAAAATCTCGACATGTAACAAAAAACACATACATAGAAGTCTATTAAGAAAGATCATAGAACATTTTTAATCATTTTAACTAAATATTTTTTATTTAAAACTCCTTTTATAATTTAATGAATTATCAAGCATCAGAGTATATCAGACCTTTTATAATTATTTTTATACTGATTTATTCATATTGACTACTCTTGAATCTTAATTTCCTACGATGAATTTTCCATGAAAATATTTACATAGCATCATTACGCAAGTCGGCCAGAGAGTTAACTATTTTCCAATTGTAAAAATTTCCTTAAACCTACGATATAGACCAAATCAGATATTTTTATGTTTTATAAATCGAAATACAAATGTCTTCAATGTATAACTGATTAAGATATGGCAATCCAGGAATCACAAATAATGTATCTTAATAAGATTCAACTGTATCACAAAAGCATTTCATTTTCTTCAAATCGTAAAAGATGGCAGTTCAACAAACAAAAAGATTAAAAAAAGAACTCTGATAACTATAAACAGAGCATTTTCTTTGTTCGTAAAAAGATAAATAGCTATCGCTGCTTCCGAACTCCATTACTAACACCAATACGCAAAATGTTTCTACAAATTTCCTGATCTCATAGAATTAGGAGAATGAGGAAAATGTAGAGGAATTCGAGTTCGCTAAGCGACTTTTAAACGCATAAATCATTCATACTTTGTTCTGGCGGAAATTTCCAGCGATTTAAATCAAATTAAAAGCTCCCGAGGATCGCCGTGGAACAAAAGCTGGGGAACTATCGAATGCTTGGAGTCGGAATTTTCATTTCATGTTCTCCAGAAATGAATTCGGAGAGAGAATAAATTAAAAATCAACAAAATTTCTCATTCACTGCAACTGCGCCAAATTCCCGTTTAATCTAATATAATACCCTTTCCGGAATTCTTTAGAAAAGCGGTGAATATGCGTTTGTCACTTTTGGGAGAATTAAAGTTACCATTCACCATTTCAGATACTTCATGTGCATGTGCTCGTATTTAATTCTCTCACAAAGTGTTATTTTTAAGCCAAATTAAGTTTTAATACTTATTTACTAACATTGTGTGTTTGATACTCCGCTTAATTTCTACTTTAAAGCTTCCACATGACTGAAATCAGACATTTGTTCTCCACAGATATTTATTAAAATGTCTTGTTTTCTATTTTTAGGTTTTTTTTATCTCTAAGAAATATACATGTAAGAGAGTTACAAATAAATAAATAAATAACCATTTCATACCCATATAGAAATAGAGTAAAAATTCGGGCACAGATGTCGTATAATCCAGCCAAATTCTGAGTTTGATGACTTTTTGGCGGATTTTCTTGTGTATCTGGCAATTGGTTTTTATTACGTCATAATATGCAGACCTATAAAAATTATGCAGAAAATTCTATTTTAGCAACCCTATCGCCATCGCGCACATCACAATACGTCATCTTGACAACATTTCTCCGTCGCCAAAAATATTCAGAATTTGAAATCCTGGATTATATGGCATCTATGCCAAAAATCGACTGCAAGCTTCCTCAAAATTTGCAATGTTTTTAAAAGTATCACAAATAATAATCATTAATTCAGGTTGATAAATTAAAACCATTCTCAGAGTTCCTTAACTACGCAACCCCAACAGCTATAGTCATAAATAGAATGTAAAAGCATAGGAAAGAAGTTGCGCGTTAAAATTCGAGAAGGCTTGTAAAACACATTGACTTAAATTAGGATACTTGAGGTCATATCAACGCCGTTAAGAGATAAAATTCGATTACAAAATTATAGAGCATTATTACATCACTAAACGTCGTATAATATCTTTTCGATTTCAGTAAAACACTGATGATTTTTATTGTACTGATTCATCACTCATATGATAAATGCGTTTAATGATAACCAATGTTATAATTTTTTGCACATTTTATAAGAAAATTGTGTTATAACTCATCTTACACGACCTAGTGTTTGTTGTACGATTTTCCTCACATATCTATACTCAAGAAGTCGTTTTACATTAACTGGCTGGGGCTTTACTTTGAAATTGACTTTTTACCATTTCCTTGTTTAATTTTTGAAATGTTAATAAAATTTGGAAATCATCAGGTTCTAAGTACATCGGTTATCTTGTGTAAAGCACACATAACCCAAAAAAATTTTTATGACTATAACTGTCAGCGAACCGCATTAAGACAAGTCAAGGGGATAACACAAGATTTTTACAGGGGGAGGATCCGTGAGTATAAATAATACATAATCTAAAAACTATAATATAATTTTAGACGCATAAATAATATTATCTTCAAAACTGAGGATCTAAGATTCCAAAATTATGTAATTCCACAGTTTTTGAAGATATTACAAAAAGACATCTAAGTGATAAATTAATAAAAGAGAAAGATTTTACAACACAGGTTATGATTAAAATTCCCCCACCCCCCAAAAAACAAAAGGATTCAACTCAACTAAAATTTCAAACATTTTCCCAAATCTTCTTACATTAAACTATATGAAGAGTGTTATCATACAATTAGTCCAAATAAAGTAAACATTATTATCAGAATAAATAATATATTACATTTATTGGATGAAAAATTATATAAATAAAATTGTGAGAAGTACTCGTATCGATAAAGTTTTCCTGCCCGCAACATCGATAAATTACAAATTAAGATATTGTGGGCAGGAAACAAAAAAAAATCCAGTAATTATACTTCTTCATGGAACACGCAAGAGCAACTGTCTTCTTAATTATAAGAATTTTATCCGAGACAACTAAAAATGCATACATACATCCAGGGCAAAAAACTCTCAAATTACTTTTCTTGTACGGAAATAACAGCATTAAGAATGATACAAATTCTATCCTTTTTTTTTTTTTTTTTTTTTTTTTTTTAAGAAAAAAAATTATATTTACCGCATGTAAAAATGCCACGACTCAAAAAGTTCGAAATGGGTTTCAATTACTTGCAAAAAGCGGAAATTAAATAAAAAGGAAGAAAAGAAAAAAAAAAGATTAAATTTAACATGAGCAGACAGACCAGATAGCAAAAGGTGTTGCTTCACCCTATTTCTTTTTTACCTGATCTGTGGAAGAAAAAAAAAAGAGATAAAATAGATTTTTTTTTTTCCGGCTTCACTTTTAGAACACAAGACAGAAGATTAAGACTTCCAGCTGTTTCTAGCGACGCTGTGGAAAAGAAAGCTCCGGATTTTAGAGTAGTTCGGGAGAAGAGAGAGGGGGAAGTCTTCCAAAATCTTTCCCTCCACTCCCTCACTACTATAAGACACACACATACCTACATTCTTCACCTTCTTAGAGGTTAAAGAACAAGCCTACTATTACCTGCCACCTTGTATCTAAAAGAGATTTCTTTTGCAAGGATTGCGTGGAGATGAAATATATATACACCTACACGGAGCACCGAATTAAGGAGATGGTTTTTTTTTTTTTTTATTTTTTTTTTTATTTTATTTAATCCCCTACAAACACTACTTTTTTTTAAATCCTTTTTTCTCTAAAAGAAAAAAAAATCAATATTGCAGAGAGTTGGGGGAAAAAATACAGAAAGGAAAAAAAAATTGTTGGATAAAAGAAAACTTGCAAAAAGAATCGAAGAGATACAGAGGAAAAAGAAAAGAACCGAAGATTCAATCCTAAGAATGCAACTCGTAAAGACAAACCGCTTGAACCTAAGTATAAATGGAATCAACTGTACGCATTCTATAGCTTTTCTCTACCTTTCGAACTCTTAAATAATCGAAAATTCGGACAACAAAAAAACTTCAGCTTCCTTTATTTATACTTCCAGAACTGTTACTATGGGAGAATTATTTAGAACTACTTTCGAATACCTTATATCCTTCTAAAATACCATACTCAATAAAGAACGCATTTATAAATGCTTCTTTCAAATACAATACTTTCATGAGTCATTCAGAAAATCCATTTTTTTTATATATTTTCATATAACCTAGGAAATTTAAATGTAATAAAAATATTCTTCTTAGTTATTAAACGATTTATTCCTTGCTCTACTTTTTCTAAGTCAGATTATGCTTAATTTTATGACTTCTGAATGTGGTTCTTAATAATTTAACAAGCTCTACTATTGTGAATCACTCCACATTTCATCAATATACTTATACATAAGCTATGGACTAAAATCAAAATTATTTTTTTTTTTTAGATATTTTGCCATTTATTTGGTAAAACTAAAAAAAATTATAATTGTAAACGTCACTTACGATATTTAGAATTGCTCAAACGAGAATATTTTAAAAGAATACTAATTTTTGAAATAGTTCTACATAAATGGCATCTCTTCGTTTAAAATGCCTTAACTTTGCTGGAAACATTAAATAATTTGATAAGTTTGAAAAAATTATCATCAAAAATAATACATAGTTTTAAATGACTAAAATGTCTTATATTTTTAAATAGAACATCATTAAGCTTCGTAACCACCTATAAATTTCTAATCGTTTTCAACTGGTAAAAAATTAAAACCTAAAAAATAGTCAAAATAAAGTTTTTACGATTATTATTTAAATTAAACTAGAGTTTTTATGATGTTGCCATTTCAAAATAAAATGTTATATTTATATAAGCATCATATACATTTTTATTTTGTTACAACAGCTATCCTTATAAAAAAAATATCTACAATTCAAAAATAACTTAAAAAGGAATTTAGTAGCTTTGTTGCCAGACATTAAAAAGAAGTCTCAAGTTCGAAAGTAATTTTCATCAAACTTAAATTCAAGTTCACAACATGACGCTGAAATATGAACGGTACAGATAAAAACAGCATAAAATGAAACTGAGGAACACATCATCGTCAAATACCGTAAATTATATTGCCTATCTGTAACTGAATATTACAATGCCCTTCAGTTTAACCAATCACCCACCTGCGGAGAAGCCACTGATACAAGATCAACAACCACACAGCAATGCCAAAACACAAACAATAAAAACCTCGCAAATATTCCGCCTGCATACCAAAGCGGAAGTGGTAGAGGGGAAGCAGCACTCGAACAAAAGCAAACATAGCGGGAGTTAAATGAGATATGATACATTTGATCGTAGCACGAGCTGGATGGTGATAAGACCAAATTCAATATCGCGACCATGTAATGAAAAAAAGGGGAAGAGATATCACTGTGTCGGGGTTATTTGTCCTCGAGAAAAATAAGTAAGAAATGATGGCAATAATAACACTAGCAGCCAAAAGAGGAATGGTCCGGGGCTGCGAAACCAATAAAGAAAATGTAAGCAATATAAATTCCTCCCCATTGAGCAAGCACTCTTTGCATTCCATCGTAAAGTTTTGTAAAGGGATTCAAAAATAATAACATGGTATGTCCAAAACAACAATAGAACTCAATGATAGCTCGCTAAGAAAGAAAAACTATAACCCATCTTAGTATGTTTTGGAATATATAGCTTTGGTAGAAATTCAACTCAAAAAGAATACGCGGCGCAATTTGGAATAAAATACGCAACGCAGAGCGTAATATGAACACAATAAATCAAGTTGTCAACTAATTTGACAAGAAACAGAACATTTTTTTTTCTACTGAGAGTGAAATATAATCTCATTAGAATAAACATGTTTGTCATAAATCTGACATAAAACTCTTTTTAATAAAAAGCTAGACACTAGATAAAATCAGATATAATGACAGTACAGTTCTGTTTTCAGTATTACAAAATTTCAAGTATTTCAGTTATATTTCTATTTCAAAACAAAAATGGATATAAGTTCTTCATTCTCCAGATTGATAGTTTTGATATGAAAACTAGAATCTTAAAAAAATTAATTATTTAACACATTCCAATTATTTAAAAATCTCTTCAGTTTTTAAAAAAAAACTTTTAAATACCTATTGTTAACAAATATTATAGATAAAGTTCAGTAAAATTTTTATACTTATACTTTTTATAATTTTTAAAGTACAGTAAAAATTATAATTTGAAAATGAAAACATCAAAAAATTAATATCAGATGCATCTAATTATTATATAATATAACAGCTTCTATTAAGAATTAGATTAAGATTATACTTATATTAAGAATTATTAATATAACAGCTTATATTAAGAATTAGATAAACATCGAGTGTGTATAAAATGACATTTAGTGTGTGTTTATAAAATTATTAATAATTAAATAAACACACTAAACAAATTTTAAATGAAGAAATGAATATCTTGAAAAGTACTATTATAAACTATACACCTCCACACATTTATTTTTTAAAGACGTTAAATTAAAATTTACAGTATTTCTAATAACAATATTTCACATTATGCATGTGTTCAATTAAAATTAAATTTCAATTTTTTAGATACTACTTCGTTCAACTACTTTTTTTTAAAAAAAAAATCTATTCAACTTTTAAAAAAATATGGGTAACCGATATAAAAAAATATGGGTAACCGATATAAATATGGGTAACAGAAACATACCGGTTTATCAATGATAAGATAATAAGGCTTTTGTTGATGATAAAGAGCAGTAGTTAATCTTGCGTATCATGTATGAGTAATTGATTTTTAAACATGAAAAATCATGTGATATCAATACATTTATATCAAGGCTGCAAATTACAATCATTAGAAGTTTACCTAATTGCATAAGTATATCTAAATAATAAAAAAATTGAGCGTTATCTCACCATCTAGGCACACATACAGTCATTAATTGAAAAATATGTTTTTATATAATAAAATACATAAAAACATATACTTTAAGTATTTGTAGAGATTTAAATCAGATTTCTTTGACCAAAATTACTGAGTGGTAAAAATAATGAATCAGACTTTTGGGGTAATTTTTTAATGCAATATAGATTGTGAGATATATATATATACACAGTTATTTAATAATTCCTTAAATCCTCCACAAGCTGGATCAAGGATTTTAAATCTTTCATTAATTCTAACTAAATTTATTTATTTATCATTTTCACGAAATTAATGAAATATTAATTATGAATATGTTAATTTAAACATGCATGTTGATGAAAAAATTAATTTAAATTTCAAAGTCAAGCGAATGACGAATTGTTAAACTAAACAGAAGCAAAAATAATGAAAGAAACAGCCTAAGCAGTTCAGGCAATCTTTTAATTGTTTGTAGTGCAAGTAACTGTAATTTTAAAATCAAATGAAAAATAATTACGCTGCTAATAATGGCAACAAAATATAATGACAGAACAGTCAGTCCATGTATTGAAATAATCTGACGTTTGCTTTTTGTGAAAGTAATTGTAAATATAAATTTAAATCAAATGAATTAGAACTTGTACAACAAAAGAGTGATAGTAATTAATGATAATAACTATGATACAAAAATTCATTTGATATAAAAATAATTAAAATTTTAAATTTCAATAACAGATTATACAGCTTAAAATGAGGCAAAAAAATTAAATAGGAATGACTTCTAACAAATTTGTTTAATTTTTGTATCTTAGTGTATTAGCTTGCAGCTTTCTCGCAGATTTTTATACATTATGTGATACCTATAAGATATTCAATTAATTTATTGATAGACGTCATATCAATAAAGACTGCATAGCAAATAACATCATATATTCAACAAACTAGTGTTTCTAAAAAATGTACATAAAATGTATTAGGTATATATATATATATATATATATATATATATATATATATATATATATATATATATATATATATATATATATATATATATATATATATAATATATATATATATATAATATATATATATATATATAATATATATATATATATATAATATATATATATATAATATATATATATATATAATATATATATATATATAATATATATATATATATATATATATATATATATATATATATATATATATATATATATATATATATATATATATATATATATATATATATATATATATATATATTATGGTATTCTCTATTTTCTTGTGTAAGAATATTTTAAAGTCAAATGAATGGCAAACTACATAGCGGAAAAAGAAATAATAATGTTAGGAAAAACATCTCTTGTGTAATCATGTAATTTACTTCTTTTTATACATTCGTATTAATAAAGAGTAAGAAAATAAATTACCAACATTTCTCCAACTAGCAAAGGAGCAATCTAAACAAATGATAACAATCCCTTAGAGACAATAATCCTCAAAAATACTTTTAAGACCACTTCCCAACTGAGAATATAAAAACAAACAAGCCCACGGAATCAACTTTCCGTAAACCATAGGCATTGCATAATTAAAGAGAACAAGAAGCGGCTGCGGGAATTCAATTGAACTTTCTTTCGCCCTCGATATGGACCAGCAATTCTATTAAATAATAATCCCAATGATAAAGATAGAAAAAAAAGAAAGAAAGCAAGAAAATTAAAGGTAAGATAAGAAAAAAAGAAAAGCTTACACAGATAGAAAGAAGAGGGGAAAAAACCCAGTTGTGTCTCTAGAAACAGATATAAATGCGGAAGAAACAAGATTACAAGTGCAGCGTGTTTTCCAAAGGAGAACCTGTGTATCTTAATTTAGTGGGATTTAGGGATAGCTCTGTGGGTATAGGGAGGGTCATGCGACCTCCCTCCAACCCCGCTTAAATCCTTCCCACTCGTTCGTTAGAGATCAAGGTAAAGGGGGATGTCATTACTTTTATTTGCAGTCTAAAAGCAAGTAGCTTAAGGATTCTTCGTGATCATCGCGCAACACTCCGAGGAATTTGTACCAGGGCGTAATTGGAGGCTATTAGATGTCCCGAACAGTTCCGCTCAGAAGAAATTAAAGGGAAAATTAGGAAATAGGAAATTAAAAGGTGCGGGCGAATTTTAGCGGAAGGAATCTTAAATAAAATCAACTAAACTGAGGAATATCATAAAATAAAAAGCATAAAAGAATTTAAGATATATATACTCATTAATAGTCTTCAACCGAAATGCTTTAGAAAATTCAAAGAGTCTATTTGGGACGATGACAAATGGGCAAAATAATACAAAAATAGCAAAAAAGTGTGCAAAAATACGAGAAAGACAGAGTGTTTAAACATCAGAGATATATGAATATATATATTCCGAATATGAAATCAGATAGAGGTTTCAATATTTTTCAAAGGAAATCAAGGACTGCTTTTCAATGGATCCCGGACCATTGCGATGTTTTTGGAAATGAGCAGGCAGACAAACTTGCGAAAGCTGGTTCCCTTATGATCCAGCCAAATTCCCCTTTGCCTTTGCGTAATATCAAAAGTGTAATCCTTAGTAAAATAAAGTATGACAGAGTTTCCCTTTATACAGAGGTCAGGAGTGCTAGACAAGATCCAGAAGCGCGTACACCTTTAAAAAATCCAGTACCATAATTGGATTCTCCATCAGATCTCTCCCGGATAGATCAAGGCATTGAAGAATATGTTCAGGAGAGGCCTGTTTATTTAAACGCTTGGAACAAATTTCAAATTTCTTCGTACCCTCAACGAATTTCAAGTTATTAAGATGGCCACTTCTGATAATGGTTTGTTCTTGTCTATTCAGACCAGTAGCCAAGGAAACCACAGTACTAGTTGCACATAATGGTTATATGACAGTTTATTTATGTTATACAACACGCATAAAAAAAATCTATTATTGAGAGTATAGCAGATAATAGTTGCTGATAATTTAACTTTATCAGCGTTTTCGGAAAAACATGTAACAAAACACATATATAAATTGTTTATATAATGTCTATACCATTACAGCCTGAAAATAACTTAAAATGTATTGTTAAAAAAAAAAAAAAAAACAGGGTGTGTAAAACTAATTGACCATATATACACTCTAAAAAAGTATTTCCCTCACTCAATACATACTTAAAGAGGAAAATATTAAAAAAAAGATATTGAGTGCCAAAAACTGCATAATATTAAAAGATTGCATAAATAAATTTTTTGGTACATTACCTAAAATCTAGCTTTACAATTTTAATCAGCATGAAATAAGCATTATTTGAATTACAAGCTTAAATACAGATTCGAATGTAAAGTTAATAACTGTAATTAACAAGACAGTACAAAAAAGTATTCCGTTATTTTTCATAGAAAAAGTTAAGATAAAAATTTCATTCAATAGAAATAATTTTCCAGTAATAAAGATAAATATGTGAATGACGTTTATGATAATATTTATTCATGGAACTTTTCCATGCGTAATACGATAATGTTCGTTTCATCTTAAAATAAGCTGCAAATAAAGCTCAAGTCATTAATAAAGAAACAGATTAAATCACCTGAAAATAAACGGAAGTTATCTGTCATTCTATACACCATCCGAGCACGTATTTAGATATTTATACTCCAGGAAGAGAGTGATTAATACCCGTTCAAATGGATACTTACAAGGGAGCAAATACTGATACTGAAGTGTTAAATGAAAGATACGTGTTAAAAAAAAAAAAAAAAAAACATTTATCCTTTCTCAAATCTAACCCTGCCTGGAAAGAGAAAAGCCAGATAATAACAAAAAAAAAAAAAAAAATAGTGACAGGCAAAAATCATTATTTAAAACCTCTTATCTCGCCACATATGAGGTACGGTTGCAAAGAAAACAAAAAACACGCACTTATGATGTATGATGCTTAGGGTGTGGAATAACACTAACTCGAGGAAAGTGCAAAAAAATAACTCCCATTACAAGATAAGGGAATGGGGAAAAAATAAGATGATATTGAGGTAATTTGCGTCTCCAGCTCATCCCGGCATGAACTCGGTGAGATCACAAGGTAAGTAAGAATTACATTCTTCAGTAGAGTAACCCCTACCAAACTTTCTGAAAGTTCGCAGGCCTTCTGCTAAGGAATATTAATGTTCCATTTACACTTTTACGAGGGAAAATTCGAATTGAGGAAACACGTGTGTGCGGAAGAGGGTTATTTATATTTTATAAAGATGAAATGTGTGATCTCGTTCAAGTTTTGAAAAAGTAACACATGCTTTTTCTTTATATTTAAAATCTGTAGAAACAACGCAGCGAGTTATTACTTATCTGAAAGAGTGTAAGATATAATCCTTAATTATGACAAACATCTCAAACAGTTCTAATTTAACTCTTATATAATTAAATATGCTTAAAATGCAGAGGTTGGCTCTTATAAACTAGCATATTGATTTTGTTTAAATTCAAAATCAGAATAAATTTTAAAAAAAAGCAACTAAAATTTGTAAGTTATTTTGTTGAAGGGATATTACAGCATCATTGAAAATAGATTTCTGATTATTACTAGTTGAAATTTCCCGAAGGAGGACCTAACATTATACAATAATACAAACCTAGATATAAAATTGAATTTTGGAAACGTATGCCAGAATCATAATATGCACATTTGACGAACGCAAGTCGGCGCCTCATTTTAATTTCTAATACAACTAACACCTGTGAAATATCTTACTTGGTAATGTATTTAATGAAATTAAAATATCGAACATCATATACCCTATAACAGTGACTAATCAATATCTCAGAGTTCCTGCGAATAATTATAATTAATTACACATAAGTTACAAAGAGTTATTCAAAAACAAATTTTCCAATTTTACTTGATATAGATACACAAAACAGTAATTATTAAATACATTTCAATTACTGTGGAGATTGAAAAATTATTTTGAAGTTACATATTGTAAAATTGCATTCCATTATAAAAATGCAACTTATTTAAGATGCTGAATAGAATTTATCCTTTGTTGTTGTTACTAATCCCATCTGATATAGCGGAACTATATCAGATCCATGAGGCCGTAACCCTTTAGAAAATCGAGGAAAAGGAGAGGTCTCTCAAGAAACTCTTCCATAGTGAAATCCAGACAACCAAGTAGGTGCTGAGGACTAGCTTCGCTGGAATTGCACTTCTCACTAGTTGGGAAGAGTTTAATTTGCCCCCTGAAAGTGAGACTCCTAGTAGCAGATCTACAGGTGGCGGTCTGTTCAGCACGAGACCCTTGCATGCCAAGGGCTCCACCAGGACGCCTGCGATGATACCAGTTGTGACTTGGAGGGACAATCCAAACTTTGTTGACATTAGTTTTGCGGAGAGAAAACAATTTTGAAAAAGTGAGGGTCAAATCTGGAGAGGCTGTAAAGGAAGTACCGTCCTTAGCCAACTGGTTAGAACGTTCATTGCCAAATAGGCCCACGTAAGAAGGTATCCACTGAATATGGATGTCGTGGGAGGCAGCAGATAGGGCAATTAACATACGAAGGGTAGAAACACCAGCTTGGTCCGTTACTCTATCCCAATTGCTCAAGTGTTGAATACAGCTTCGACTGTCAGTGAAGATCCAGATTTTATCAAAGGTGGCTCCAGATTTGATATTTTCTAGACCCGTTTGAATGGCAAGAAGTTCACCGCGAAACACAGAACAAAAATCTCAGTTTTTAATGGAATTTATCCTGTAATTAAATGTAATGCGAAATTTAATTTAAATTTACGTACTTAAATAGTGACTTAGTAATTCATAACTGGAAACGGGAGCTATGCTCGATTGATTTTTCGCGTAGACAACCAAACCAAGTATTTATAAAGTAAAAATTCGATACCTTAACAAACATAGGAAATTCTTACTAAAAAGTTCCCTGAAAGTTAAAAGTTATGTAAGGTCCAACCAATATCACTCCATTGGCTTAACATGGAGTGAAGAAAATACGAGGATGAAATTTATTGTGGTTCTAAATTATTATGCAGTTTTTGTGTTAGTCTTCGGACTGACGAAATAAGTAACTGGAGATTTATCGCAATAACTTAACAACTAATGCAATGAGAAACTATAAAAAATGTATTTTTAATAATATTAAGATCAAAAATGTATATTTTCAGAAGAACTTAAAAAAAAAATAAGGTTCATTTTGTTAAATTAAACGGCAAATAACCTATAAGTACGAAGGAGCTTAAATTTTTGGCAATATTAGCAATTTAAGACATGCAGTTATCAAATGCAAATACAATCGAGAATCCTCTACAGTGAATTCATCTGAAACTCCAGGTAAAATATTGAAAGTGAGAGTTTCTTCCAAGGTACCATTTTTAAATTTTTCACTCTTTTTACTTTAGCTTAAAAAATAGTGTATTTCCAAATGATGTAAATTAAGAATTAAAAATAGACTTTTCAAGGTAAATGTAGAATTGCATCAATAAATAGAAATATAATTTTCAATATGAACAGCATTACAAAAATGAATAAATGTTGATAAATAGGATTTTAGGAAAAAATATTATTTAACATAAAGAACGTAAAGTATATAAAAAGGAGAAGGGAAAAAAATGCATCATAGTGTTATATGTTGTAAGTAATCATTTTATCCCCTTTTCATAACAGTTCTCGGATAAAAAATAAAATTTATTCATTAATTGAATATTTTTAGGGAAAAGCATTTTAGTTGAAAATAAGAAGCAAATAATAATAAATTTCGAATTATCAATGAAAAATTCCACGATAAGGCCAAAACGTAATATTGAATAAGTATAATAACAAATGAAATAGATTATATGCAACCTAAGTGAATCGACTTACTTGCATAAAAGTATATATATCATGAATAAATTTTTCAATTCATCCATATTTGATTTACAACTTATCAATTAATTTATCCCTAACAAAGGATCAAAGAATTTTCAGTACTGAACTCGGAGCCAAAAATGTATTTGGGACGCCTGAGATAATTTAGCTTCACACACATTCTATACTTACCTATATTTTTATTTAACGAGAGATGCTGGTAGGAAGATTTTTACGCTTGTTGAATTAAAAAAAAAAAGCTGTAAATGATTCTAATTTCTTTTAAAGTGACAAAGAGGATTGCTATTGAACTTCTTCCGGATAAAATCGGTTTTTCTTTTCGGATAACGAAGATATTGAAGAGACTACATTACAAAACAGCCATCTTAGAAATGCTTCCAGCAGCATTGAAGTTCCCTTGAGTATTTTAAATGTAACTTTTACAAACACAGACCTTAATGACATCGATATAACAAGAACTGTACAAAAATGAAAACAAATGAAGAAAAATTCTAATAGAAAGAGTCGAAAATATGAAATATTTTCAAGACAAAACATAATTTGAATATAATTATATTGTTACACAACATTTGTGTTTATATATAACTTAGCCGGACAGTAATTTTTTTTAAAAAAATAGTAATTCAGTTACATTTTATTAAAAAAAATATTTATTATTTTTGTCATGTGAATAAAAAGATTAAGGTACCCGTAACGTCAATTTCGATTAAAAATGAGAGTTATTTTATTCTTTCGTTAAATAAGGAATTTAAATAGCTTTCTAAAACAGGTTTGTTTTTGTCTCTACGTTAATTAGATTCCGAGATATAAAGGATTTCGCGTAAAGATGAGGAAACCAAGAGTGAACATATTTAAAGGACCGGAAGTGGGCGTTTAAAGGGCCAGAATGATGTTAAAAATTAGTTTAAACAGTGTTTAATTTTGAAATATTAATTTGGTAAGCTTTTAAAAGATACATAAAATAATTACTGTTCCGGAAATCAATCAGAAAATCAAATAAAAAAATTAATCAGCAAATATGAGAATTTCTTATAAAGACACAACACTTTAATCTTTAAATGCGATTTTCTCAGAACTGGCTTTTACCTATAATTTGAACGCTTCAAAAATGATAACTCAAAATATTTTTATAATATCATTATGGAATTTCATGAGTGTGATCTGTATATTGTTTTCTAGGGAATGTACTCTAAAAGAATTTTAATCACTAAAATATTTCCCAAATTATGGCCTGTTATTCGAATAATGGCATAGAAATTTTGGCTAAAATTTCAGAATAAATATTCAACTGGCCGTAATTTTTTTATTTTTTAACAAAAACTTAAAATTTTAGTACATGCTCTAAATAACAACATATAGATTATTAGGTATTAATTTTTTTCAAATATGTTTAATAATTTTTGATGTAGCATTTTTTAAATTTTTTTTAAAAATGTTTAAAATTGTATACATATTTAACATTTCTGAAAAATATAATATTGGAATATATCAAATTTTAGTAGCTCAATATTGATGTTTTCTAAAGTGAAATAAGAAAAAGTCGTTACAATGTATATATGCAGTGTATTTAAAAAAAAGTGCTCTGAACGTGTTCGGGTACCTTAATGATGTTACAGAAACATATACAATAGCAATTATCTAAAAAATATAAAAAAACCTTGCCATAGAATTTTAAGCTAACTGTTGAATCTAAATCGATTTAACTGTTTGATTTTAAGTAGTTGAAACATAAAAAATTTCTTCATGCAAAATACCTGGTCTTAGGCTAGGTGAAGGTAAAGGTGGCGAAACATCGGATCCTTCATAAGGAACGCAATACATGTCTTCCTCTTCATTTTTAGTCCACGTGGATTGAGTTACATCATCCACGGGAGCCATGTACACGGGATCACAGTCTTCTTTGTAGGAACTACACGTTGAGTCACGCAGTAAATCAGCTGGTTCGCTGTAATTGTCAAACACTACAAGCTGCAAGAAAAGCGTAAAATAAGTATTCTGAAGGATTCATCCTTTGTAGAATTGTTATTTTTTGCATGTGCATAATGATAACTGATTAGATATATCTTTTACTTTTCATTACCTTATGTTTGCAATACATTTCTCAAAAATTTAATTTTAAATGTTTATTAATATCAATATACTGTAATTAGTTATGAAGAAATAATTTTTTAAATGCTTAAGTTTTCATATGTATGTATTGATGAAAAGAATGGAGAGTCACTCTACGGTTACTTTTAGCAAATAGTCTACTTTGATTGGGACTTGATATCATAACAGATAGCAAACAAGGTCAAAATCTTATATTGAGGCCAGAATCTAATCCATAATCTGCTGAATTGTAGAAGATAGTGAAATATGCAATGAAATAATAATAACCATTTTAATTAAGATTAACTAACATGTCAATTTTATACAATAAAATATAAATATTTTTAAAAAATGCGCAATATACAAAAAATAACATGTTATTAAATAGAAAAATATAACATGTTATTATTTTCTATATTATGCTCTTGATTTCAAGTCTAATTTGAACAGGAAATAATAAATTATAATGATAATAGAGATATATGATATGACGAATTTTCTACATTTAGATATCACTTATTCTTTTAAAAAATTGATATATTAGTTATTTCATAAAAATTAAAAAATACTAAATGCCTATAAATAAATTTACTTCAAAATTTTAAGTTTAATGCGCATTTTTATATAAACAAATATTTCAAGGCACAAAATAAAAAGAAAATTATATTTTTAAAAAGAAAACAATCAAAATATTTTTTACAAGATTTTACAAATTCTAGCACAATGCGCTTATATGTACATTGAATTAAAGTATTAATTAATATTTTTATTTGACTTTCTCTCTTTCAATATATATATATATATATATATATATATATATATATATATATATATATATATATATATATATATATATATATATATATATATATAGATAGATAGATAGATAGATAGATAGATATAGATATATATATATTTAACTTGTTCTTTATAACACAAAGTCACTAATTATAATATTTATCTTGCTCACAATACTTATTTGTGTATTCATATACATATTTTATTTTTAAATCTTTAATCATTATATTTCGAATAAAATTTCGTATACACAAGTATGAAATAAAAAAATTTCGCTCAAATACATCAAAAGACGTACGAAAATTGCTAGTTTTATAATCTTCAATAAAAGAAAACCGACAAAATATCACCATCGTAGAAACGAAAAAATATATATATATTCTGACAAAGTACACCACCTAACAATTTGTGGACAAAATATTTGCAGAATAAAAATGTAAATTTCGAAGATAAATTCGATTTCAACAACAACGCTCTTTTTTGCATCGATAATGAACACTTGCGAACTTTTAGATTATAGTCCAGAAAGATTAAATGTTTCTTTTCAAAGCAATTTCTTGGGGAAAGAGCAAATTTGATAAATGAAAACACTGCCAATTCTTTTCAGCATTTGGTTGAAGGGCGTGACAGCACCAGAATGCAACTGTTTCCTAATTTGGCCAATCAAAAACGGATTTAACGGTGGAAAATTAATTACTCAGAAACAGAAGAGTTTTCCTAATAAGACACAGAAAGAGGCTGAAACGGTGAAACACGGAAAACTGGGAAGGAGGGGAGAATTTTGGAAGGATTTTCACCGTTCCTAGAATTGCAGGCCAAGAGCTCAAAGGTTAATCATTCAAATTAATTACGAGATTTGGTGAAGAACTGTTTTGGCGCTGGAACAAATCAATGGCGCCAAATCGAAACTTTACAAATGCGCTGGACAAAGCCTATTTAATTAGTTTGCAAAGTCTTCATAAGAAAAGAAATTCCCTCTTTGGAAATAATGGTAAACACACAATTAAATTATAATGCCTCAGAAAGTATCAAAACAGAATATGGAGACACGTGAATAAATTTTACGTCGACATCAAAGCAAAATTTGTCTTTAATTAAAATAATTACTCATGCAAATTAACTGCTTACACAAAACGTCCTTTATAATTACTTTTAAAATCTTAATTCAAAACTATGCAAATCATCATTTATTTCCATTAATTAATGGTGACAAAAGCGCCAATTTATATATTCGCAATGAAAAGCTCCAATCAACGTGAATTAAAAAGTTAATGAGAATAAAAAGATGAGAATCCCTTAGGAATCAAAGAAGCGGTAAATAACAGACTTAAGATTAGGAAGTATTTTGATAACTTCATTTGTCCTTAATGAAATTTCAGAACGCACTTAAACGAAGCAAAAGAATCATTTATCAAGAAACACTGGTATTTTATTCGACCACCTTTGACAAAGGAATAAATTAGTGTATGTATCAAAATGTTAAATTAATTGATTCACACACACATTTTTTGAAAAACTTTATATTTTAATTTTTTATATTTAGTTTTTTAGTGATATAGTAATTAATTTAATAATTGATTTGCATTCTTAACGATGGGCGTATTATTCTAAATAAAGAATAAAAATACTAAGCATAAATTCGATAAAAATTTACAAATTGATTCTGCAGTAACAATTAAATACGTTCAGTGTTAAATAGAGTGAGTGTGTGTGTGTGTGTGTGTGTGTGTGTGTGTGTGTGTGTGTGTGTGTGTGTGTGTGTGTGTGTGTGTGCGTGTGCGTGTGCGTGTGCGCGTGTGCGTGTGTGTGTGTGTGAGAATCATATATGAAACGCAGATTTTCATTTTAATTACCTAAGTAAGACCAACAAAACAACGAAATAAATTGGTTACGACAAGGCAGAAATTTTCATACTTATAAGAATTTCTTTACATTTTCATATTTAGTCTATTTTGGACTTTTTTCATGGCACTTTTTTTCATGGCCAAAATAAACATAATAAAGTGCCATACAAAATGCAATAAATCTACTTAAAAATCAATAAAGCTCTTAATATAGAGATTGATTTTGAAATACCTAGTTCAAAATCTGATACTACAACTACTTTTTTTTTTAACTTGTAAAAGGTCCAAGAAAATTTAAAATTTCATCAAATATTAATATCAGGGAGAAAAATACGCTTAAGAATATTTTCTCCAAAGATGATTAGCATTTATTTTGAACAATACAAGTTTTTTTTCCCCTAATATGAATCGATATTTATTTTGAACACATAAAATCAGCTTATCTCTAATAATTTACATTTATCCTTAACATTATAACAAAATTATTCTTTCGAGAATAGTTTACATTTAATGTAAGAAAGCGAAAAATTCTCAACTTGGTCAGACAAAAAAAACTACCACTAAAATCTTAAGCGCATAAAATATGAGAGCTTTATATTTCCAACACAGCAATCAATTTCAAATCGGAAATTTAACAACTCACTCCCAGAGACAGAATTCAACTCAGGTCGCCCCTAAATCCGGCTATAAGAAACACATGATATAAAATAAGAGCTCCCGAACAATATCCCCCAGCCGCAAACAGCGCAAGGGCACGGCCAAGAGATTTATCTGGGGATCAAAAGCACACACACTCAACTCACTTTTTTACACGTAAATAACTACTCAAAGTATAAACTCTCCACACAAATATGAAAGAATAAAATATATCCCCATATTTTCTCCAGAACCCATTTCATCACCCCCTACTCCCACACGATTTCTCTTTCTTTCAGGTACTTCAAGATCGGGATCGCTGAGGGTCATTTTTTCCCGGTGACCAAAAAAGGGAAAAGAAGAGGGAAAAACTTGGTGAACAGCGTGGGATATAAAGTAAATCTGTGCACAGACATGCTATAGGTCGATATACGGAAAGGGATATAGATAGAGGAGAAGTACACGAGTAGCATGTATAAGGAAACAGGAGCCAGCCTTGTCCATTCGAAATGGAGAAGAAATCCCCGGATTTTCGCTCTGGGTAGTGAAATCCGGCACGACAGTCTCCAGAGACAACAAATAGATAGAAAAAGCTTATTGAAGCAGGAGGAAATGCTGAAACCTAAATCAAACTTCAGCTATAAACTTTGAAGGGAATCTTTGGCAAAAAAATAACAAGAAGGATCGTTACTCGCAAGTTTATATTTTGTGGAGCAACAAAACGGTTAAAAATACTGATATAACTCTTCGGGTTAGATGAAAATAAGAATTCTCTTTATAAAAAAATTCTTCCATCATAAAATCTGAAATAACTGATTTTATCAATGTTTAAATATCGAAGAGAGTTGGTATAACTACTGAGTGAATCTTGCTACAGATAAAAAGAATATTCCTTTGAATAAAAAATAAGTTTTTTTTAAACATGTTTTTCCTAAAATATTTCATCGATTACTTAATGTGAAAATGGAACCATAAGAAAATTTTAGATTCAGAAATGCAATTTCACAATTAACGAAATGAAAATATTTTAAAATCATTTTGTATAAAAATATAATTAAATACATTCAACCCTCTTCACTTTTTTAGAGAATGTATATACTCGTGTTCTTAAGTGAAGAGCCTAATGATTATATGAATATTCATATGTTATTCTTAAAATCTTTTAAAATGTATGTTAATAATTATAACAAATAGCAACGTTTATTATTTACTATAGTTACTTGTGAATTTATATTAAAAGATGACTTAAAATGCAATCAATTCGCATAACAATGCTCGTATCTTTAGTTTTCAAAAAATGAACACAACCAATCAACCATAAATTATTAAATAAAATTACATTAACGGGATAGAAATCGAATCCAAAGACCGATCTCACTATTTTTCAATTAAAATGAAAAAAGTTAATATATTTTTCACAGTATTTTTTTACCAATCGTTTACTGCGATGAATAAGAATTAACGAATTCCAATTGTTAATTTAGAACGTTATTCTAAGCCAGATTCCCAATGCGATGTAGTTGCTATGCCATCATGCTTCCCTGAAAGTAGTTCTGAATCGGGTTCTAAATGTGGAAGCAACAAAGTAGGATCTTTCGTAATTTAGAAATAGGAACGAAGCAGATGACCCCTACAAATGGAGAGGTAAATAATACAAAAATAAAATATAATGAAACCATTTTTCTAATATTTTGTAGGTGTAATTGTCGAGTTATTTCTCTCGATCTGGCAGCAAGTTAGACCAAGTCCACGAGCCATGAATTTTCAAAAAATTCACGAATGCGAAGAAAACTGAAGAACCGATCCTATCTGAACCTGCACGCGTTAATATGAGCTTGGGAGAGGTCTGCATGGAATTGCAGTCGATGCATTTCAGGTAGGTAGGACTTTTGCCCTTGAACAAAAAAGAGACACCGCTTCTCAGCATGCTAAGAATGGTCTGAACGACTATCAGTGTTGTTATTAAGGGCACACTTGAAGCATGCTTATTAATATTTTTTGTTCATATTCTTAACCAAACCATTCAAATGTTTCATGTGTACAATTAGTATTTTTCTTCTATTGTTTATTGTATACTACAGAAAAAGATGAAAGATAGTTGAAGATGAAAATGATCCTTTCGAAAGAAATCCATGTAGGACAAACACCGGGGAACCTTCTCCTAAATAATGAGATACTATTCTACAAAATCCAAAATATAGAACTAATTTATATTCTTTATTTTTCCTCTAAATTTAATTTTGCGTGAGAAGAAAAATAGAATAAGAACCCTTATAAGACTTGGTCACATTTGATTATATTTTATAATGAATTAAAACTTTAAATTCATAAGACGTTTTACAATGGATCTTTTTAAAACGATCTTATAATGCCGAATGAATTATGTTATAATTCACATGGTAAAAGGTGAAAAAATTGAAAATTTTTATAAAATAATTGCGTAAACATATAGATTTAATGATATTCTAAGTTTCATTTCATAATTATTAATAATGTATATTGTATATTAAACACAGACACAACGGTGCTTATGCATTTTTTATTTTAACATTAAAATCTCATAACGAAAGATAATTTCGTTTCTTTTTTACAACACTTTCGACTTTCGGGATTTATGAATCACTCTTACAAATTTAAAATGTATAAAACATTTACTAATAACACACATTACACCAAAATGCGAAATAAAATAATTTAAGCAAGTAATTGCTTCGTATTCACAGCTCATTCAAATAATAAAAAATCGAGGTATAACTCTTTGGGGAAAACATTGATGGCTAACATTTTATGAATTTCCCAGTAATTCGATAAAAAGAAGAAAAAAAAAGCAGCAATTGGGAATAACCCATACACGTCACACAAGTATCCATCCACTCTTGCAATATGGAAAGGCAAGTAGAGGAAATCCGAAGCTATTACAAAATTCGTCATTTCACCGTAATTCCTCGCGAAATAAGAACTCGGAAAAAGGCAGATAGAATTAAATTCCTCTGCAACTTTCATTTCGTACAATAACAAGGAACGTGATGTGATACAGTAAAAGAGGGATTTTCCGGGAACTTGTGATTCCTTTTTTAGGAAAAAATAATTCTATAAGAGACGAGGGAAATTCCTGAAAAAGCAAACTTAAGCTGGCAGACTCATCTTTCGAAAGAAGAGGACTTTAATGTTGCTCAACAGTTTCGAAAAGAACTTATAAATCTCTCTCTCGCGAACGGAATTCAGGATCACGTTTCACCGGCAGGAGTTTGACTTTTGCTCGTTAGGGAGAACGCGATTAAATTTATTTTTGGAAAATATCATCACTAAAACTATATATCTTTCTCTGAAATATTTAGAGCTACTTTCATAAAAGTGTCGACGCAGTCGTAAGTTTTTAAGTGAAATAAAGTGCACTTCTAAGGTATCCAAACAGAAAAGAGCGTTTTATTCTGTATGATAGTTTGGCTTTAAACTGAAGTTAAAACTCCTTTTACCATGTAAAAATAGATATTCACAAATAATAGGTTTTAACAGTATATATGCTTAACTGGCTACCTATAATGTGTAGCACATTTTAATGTTTTATATTTTATATAATAATGATGATAAATGTATGGAATTTATTAACAAAATATCACACTTTTAATGGAGGAAAATTTTTAGACAGATAATTAAATTTTTCTTATTTGAAAAGTTTTCTTTTGTAAATATAGTCTTCTCATACTGATTTTTTTTTTTTTTTTTTTTTTTTTGGTAATAATATTTTTTCCCAGTTTGAATAACTTTTTTTAAAGTTTGCATTGTTCATTTCCCAGGAAACTGTATTGAAACATATTTCTGGAGTACCGAGATGCCAACTGGTTTGGTTTGTTTCTCGCTTAACGGTCATTTTTTGCACGCGGTGGCTAATTAGACTAATACCTACGGTTTAAAAAATGGATTCCAAATCACTAAATATATGCAAGCCCAAGTTTGAATTCAAAGTGGGAACGAAAATGAAACTATTGAACCGAAGGCGTCCTAGATCACTATATACAACTCTAATTTTTTTTACTGAATTTTTTTTTACAGTTCTCAAAAGGAAAGATTGAAATTCCTTACAAGTGGAGCACCTTGAACATTGAATACATAAAAGCAAATTTTACAATCGTAATAGCCGGTGTATTTACTTGTACTTGGCACTAATTTAATTACTTCTTTCATATTCTTCGTGGTGCAGAATACATTCTTTTCCCTGTTCTGAATACAAGAAGATTCCCAGAATTCAGTAATTCTTAAAGCTTTAAAGCTATTGTTTGAAAAGTATTCGTGAAATATATGCAAAGCATATTTTGTATATACAAACCATCTAAAAAATCTGTGTATTATTTATTTTCGCCTATATATTATAATACATTTATTAACAATCAATGATTTTTTCTTTTTAAGAAGTGCTTATCTGAAAAAATGTAAGTTCACGAACATTTTTTATCAATAGTTGATAACACAATTAAATTTTTAGAATGATTCTAACAAAATAGACAGTATTCAATATAAACCAAATATCGAAAAGAATAATTTACATTTCAATCAAACTTTAAGTTAAAATACCTATAAAATGTTTTTACATATATACAAAGATGTAAATGAAATAGAGAACGAGATGACAAATTGTCTGCTTTAAAACTAAGTTATGTTAATTTAAATGTGATTATTTAATTATAATAAAATTTTACAGGATAAAAAGTCTTCTTAATTTACATTTTGTAAACTTAGAAATTAAGTCAAGCTTTTGACTACCGAGAAAAGTTTACTGTGTAGATGTTCTAACAAAATGAAGAGAAAAATGTGCAACTGGTTAGAGCTATACTCCTAATATGGTAATCAAATCTGCAACAAATATTAATTCGTACATTAACAATGATATAAAATTACAATTAACTTACTCAAAATTCTTCAGCTTTAAAATTAAAGAAAACAGCGCCTTATTTTTAAAAAAACTATTTATGACAGATCTTCATAAGATTAAATATTTCAAGTCATCAAGTTTATATAGTTGAAAGTATTTCGAAATAAATTTCTATTTAAAAGGGTATTGGAAATAGAAACAATATCTCGCTTAAAAAACAGTAGTATTTTATCATCTAATTATAAATAAATACATTTATAATTAATGATGAAAAATTTAACTTTTGAACAACACAAACAAACAAAAATAATTAACATTCGTAGATCTATTTAAACTCTTCAGATTTTATCTAAATTTTATTCATTTTTAAAAAATGAAAAATTTTTATCTAAAATTTAAATGCAAAAATGAATGAATTAAAATAAATTCTTTAATAAATGGAAAAAGATTCAAATTTAATTCCATTTTATGAATTAAATCTTAGCATACACAAACCGTCATTGTTATTATTTTCTAGCTCTACAAATTTCGCACAATATTTTTTTTTAATTATATAACTTGAAATATATAACAACCCTTTTCTATCAGCATGCATTTCGAGTGATTAATCTCCTAACATTCTTAATGAAATAAAGGATTATTTTTTTTAATTTGTTACAAGCCGGTTTCTAGTTAATTTTTCGAAACAGATTCCAACCAAGAAAATGGCTCGCGCTCTGTGTTGTTTTTAATTTAAGAATTATTTATTAAAGCAGAGATATATTATTCTTTGTCCGCGTCCCTTTTGCCAATATGATGGCGTGCTCTTCAAAAAACAGTTTATTTTGGGAGGCCCTAAAATCACGAATCTGTTAACATTATTTCTTCCTAATTAAATTTTCCGAGAGCTGCAGGAGTCACCCGAAAGGGGCTCGTCTTTTGATCCATGCAGATTACAAGCTAATTTGTTTACTCAAGCTCCTTCAGAAGATCGGCGATATTTTCATTATTGGCGCATAAATAAAAGGGAAAGTCATGAGATAAGGCAGATATATATATATATATATATATATATTTTTTGTATGTGTTTGGAGCAGGTTCATTTTACTCTAGATTTAAATGAATGCGTTGTTTCTGCTTGGGACAGACACTTTTCTGCAAAACAGCTCATCAGTAATTAATGCCCATTTAATTTATTTATTTTTCAGTATATTTTTATTGAATTATAATTTAAGCATAATGAAGACGACTGGGGGTGTAATATGGAACTAATAAAGGAAACTTCTAAAATGTCACAAAAACCAATATAATTAACGCAATTTTATCGTTAATTTTTTGTAGTAGAAAATTATTTAAATACTAATAATTAAAAATTTAAATACGTTTATACAATATTCAAATCATAAAGAGTCAAAATTGTCAGCATTGATTTTACTTTACATGAGCAACATATTTAAAAGATTTTTTTAATATAATTTGAATTTTAAGAAAAAAACACAGTGAGGACGAAATTATGATTACTAATTTACAGTTGCACATATCATTTCAAATAATAAAACATTTGAGAAACTAAGTCCCATTTTAAATACACTCTTGAGATTCGATTAAAATTCTTCATGGTAAAATTGCAGCTCTATATTATTATATAAAGAAGCAGAAAGTTTATAATTATTGCAACAGATTCACATCAAATACTAAAGTAAGATAAAATCCATTTTGCATCATTACATCATTGATTTAAAAGGAACTCTATTTTTCATGATACAAAATCTGGCAAGAAAATTTGATAAGTTGGAAGTTGGGAAGTTAAATTAGTTATAAAGATAATCAAGTTAACAATATTCATATTTCTGGACATTTTTAATACGATAAAGTAATAAATCAAATGCCGCATACCTTGTCTACTGGTTAGACTGCCTGACTGCGGATAGGGAGGTCCTGGGTTCGAATCCTAGTTTAGGCATGGATGTACTTTCTCTATCTATCCTGTCTTTGTATGAATGGTTTGTGAATGGTTGCCAACCCTATAAACGGGTACCTATACATGTGTATACCGAGGAAGTCGGACTCCACACCAAAATATAGTTCAGTTTGATAAGTAAAGCAGCGCACCCCATAATACCAGCTTAGCTGACACAAGAAAGCAATAAATTAAATTAGTGAAGGTCATGGTAATGTATTGAAACATAAGTGGTGCCTTGCTCTCAGAGAAGATTTTTCATAGTGAAATATGTTGCTAAAGTGGAAACCCGGAAAACGAAGCATCATTGTCAACAAATCCAGATGCAGAAAACAGAAATATAGCATTCGCCTCTAAAATTCCGTGCCCATAATGAATCTACCCATGTTCATCTATCCTATCCATGAATTTAAAATCCATGTCCATTCGAATTTAAGTCAAATCCCTTCAAGTGCCGAAATCACGGCCTTGGCAACGTGTACAATTTTATCATTATAGAGATTTCCCTGAAAAGAAAAGTCGTCAATAGACTGTATACTTCTTATGATGGAAGGCGGTTAAAATGTGGTCCAGGTTGAGCTTCTCCTCAGAGCAATTCCTACATGATTTGTAAGATCCGGAGGTAGGTATTACCAATCACAATGAGTCGGAAAAAATGAGCTATAAGAAAAGAGAGATAATATTTAAATTGCCATTATAAATTGTAAGTCCCACAGCAAATTATGATAACTTTCTCATGAAGGGATTGCCTTTTCCCACCTTACTACGTGTTAAGACCTCCGTTAGGATGTCGATGGCTCTCCTACTTATTCAAAAAATAATTTTATTGATTATTGGTTAGTACTAAAGTTAATGTTGTTGTCACTTATGATACTTGGACAAGTCAAACTCGCTATACCATTGGCTAGCAAATTTAATTCAGTAGGGTGCGTCTTTTGTTTTAATCAGAGCACCAAGATGGTGGAAGTTTGTCTTTGCTCTAAGACTCCTCCGAGAGATGGCACCACCAGAGGAACCACTACCTCAATTTTGACTTTGATCTGGTGGGGGAGGACAGACGATTACACCCATGTTAACTGCTCAAAGACCGACCATAGGACTTACAATTCTACAGATTTAACGAGCACGTATATCGCAAGTACTCAGTGGGTCTTTGGCGGCATTTAGAATCAAACACCGCCCTTTCGGACGGACGGCCGGTGCCCTAACCACTAGGCTACCACGGCTCACTAATACAGTGGTAGAATCCATCTGGGGTTAGGTAAAGGGAATCTTGATGGTGTGTACGGCTCACTAATATTAATAAATACAACCAAAACTAATGTGAAATTTTCACATCAAATTAGTTTTTCAGATATTTTTAAGTCATTTATAAAACGAGTTAGTAGACAGTAAAATTTTCGCGAATTAATTATTTAAAGTAACATTAGACTGACTAATAACCAATATATTTTAAATTTTATCTTCAAAGCCAAACAATACTTTACCTATAATTCAAAAAAGTTCTTCACACAGTTATACAATTTATAGTTTTTCAATTAATGATAATATATTACACAATGAACATAATTTACTGTAACACAAATAAATTAGGATCAAAGATTTATACAACTTTCTTGCCTTCTTATAAATTTAAATAAAACTTAAATTCTAAAACATACCTATATGGCTAGTAAACTCATAAATATATTTCCATCGAGAGTTGGAAGAAAATTCCGAAAATTCAGTTAGAGGAAGGAGGGGAAAAAAGGCAAAAGGAAAATAAAAATTTAAAAAGGGGGGAAAACTTTTAGGGGAAAGTTGAAGAAATGCCAGAGCACTTGTGCTTTTTGGCTAGAAATTGCTTTTTGATGGTGCGAGGGGGAAATGAAAGGATCTGAACTATGTGCCGACGTTGGGAGGTCGCGATGCGGAGTCCCCCTTCAAGAGAGCGGAACCAATAGCACGTCTGGATATCGGTGTAATGGTGGTTATGTCAGATAATACAACACCATTATGATTCTTCTCAAATGGAATTTTGATAACCGGGAAACGTGCCTATCATGTACAGCTCTAGTACGCTCCTTCACCCCCTTCCCCAATTTTGTTTAAAGAATTGTCTCAAATATCAGCAAAAATTTCTTGTAATTTAAATGAAAATAAAATAAAAAAAGTCAATTAAACAATAAGTAAAATAATTTCAAGTTCGTTTTTATTCATTCGTTTTGATACTGTATTAATAAAATAAAATCTGGTCGGAACACAGCCATACAAGCTTAGGTTTATAATAAATATTTCAAAACTTCAAAACTATAATATGTAACTTAATGTCAAAAAGTTATGTAAAAATAAAAATTTCCGACAAGGCATCGTCGTAATTTGATTCTTCTAAGGCACTAAAAGAAATCCAGGGAATTACTCGAGAAATACATATAAATGGTTAAAATATTAACCTTGCAATTATACTTGAGTCAAGTAAAAACATGTAAATTTTTTTTATTTTTGCTACAGTAAATTAATAAAATAAATTCTAGTTTCAGGACATAATGCGTATATACAGAATATTTTGAGAGAAGGGTCTATGATATAAATTGTCCACAAAAAACTTTAAGTCTTTCATTCTTCATATATCAAAAAAAAATGTATAATAAAAAACAATTTTTCATGTGGAAGTGCAAAATAAAGTGCTTCCAACGTCGATTACAGAAAATCATTATTGGCAAATGCAACTTAAATTAAAATTTAAAAAAAAGCTTAATTTATACATAAATTCGATTCATTTCAATAAAATTCCATAGTACTTGGACATCATGTGATGGACAGCGTAGCTGATTAAGGACACCGTGAGGCATTTTAATTACCTCCCGTAAACTGCCATCCAGGTAGAATTTTCACAGATAATGGTCAGTATTCCCATGTCGCAAGAAAGGAACTCTAGAAGACTAGAATACTATCCCACCCCTAGTTCACGATGTGACCATTAAATAGATTTCTCATATTATAATCATATAAACTTAGAATTATTGCCAGAGAGACATGTAATGTGTAAGAACAACTAAAATTTTCGGAAATTTTGACTGACAAGTGATGGAGTTGTTCAATAACAAAAATCTGAAATCCAGGAAAAAAACATATTAAGCATCGTAAAATGTACAATGCATGGTTTTACTTGTATCCGATAAATTTTGATATCATGAAGGATTCTTTAATCAATTAAAAAATCATTCACGATATCAGTAAAATACTAACAAAGACTAACGAAAACACCGAAAGATTACATTAGTCTGTCTAAATAATAATCTTAGTATTGTTTATTAGTAGGTCATTCAATATTACAGGAAAAGTAAAAGCGAAAATATTAAAGGACAATATTTATCACAAGAACTTACAATCCTGGATTGTTTTGGATTCCCTCTGCCGAAAGTCTGCGCAAGTCCACAGATGGTGCTTAACTTAGCTAGGGTTCACGGTGTCACGTGAACCCTGATTCAGCAACTGCTAAATCTCTGAAGGATTGGAAACAACAACAAAAGTTACGCTTGCTCCAGTGGAAATTGTTTACGTATGTGTATATGCATATTCTTTCACACACATTTTACATATAATCTTTTAATCCAACATTACAACATAAATACACATTTTGCAGTCATTTGGCAAAAAATAAAGCTCTGTGTTATTACAATTATAAAGCTCTGTATTATTTACAAAAAGAAACTCAAGGTTTGTTGGAATTCTTCATCTTTAGTATAAATATGAGTCTTTGTGATTTGAACTCTTCTGTTATCAATTTCATACTAAATGTACCATACACAAAGATACTATGAAGTTCTTTAAAGCTCTAAAATATTCTCCGACTCACGGGGTCTTATAGGTTACATTCTTCTGTAACCAGTCACTGCATTTCAAGACAAATGTTACTACTAGCGAAATATGTCTTTACAGAAAATTTAGAATCTCTTGACAAGCTAAGATAATAACAACGAGCCATCCAGAACAAGAGGTGAGGAAAACTTCCAGAAGGAATTTCTACCTGCCCCCTGACATTGTTTCAGGATCTTAATTGTTGGATAAACTCGAAAGGGAATGTTTTGATTATCTGGAGCATGCTTCCAGAAACTCTCACCTTTTGTCAAAGTTGAAAGAGTTTCTGAGCGATAAAAGATTTTGAAAGTGACGAAGAGTTGTTAATACAGTGACAACTAACTGGCAGCAAGAATATTAGATAAAGGTAGAGACCAGATGTGACCAATGTTTAACTGTAAAAGAATATATATATATATATATATATATATATATATATATATATATATATATATATATATATATGGAAATAAGCGTTTCAGCGAGCAAACCAATTTCGCTTTTATAAACTTCTAATTTTCGGAAACTCACGACTTTATGAACAATTGATTGTCCCTATATATATATATATATATATAACAGATTTAAAAGAAAAAAATGATTATTTAAATTACCATTCACGAACTAAATTTTTGAAAAATCCTTTTACGAACTCGTGTATTTTTATTTTGTATTCTCATGTATTTTTGTGATCTTGGTTCATTTATTACATTCCTGTATTTTTTATTTGCATTTACTATTTATCATTTAATGTTTTAATCATTTTTTTTATTATTTTGTGTCAATAGAATAAAAACTTGGATAAACGTTATTACTAGGGAATATATGAGCCGTAGATAATTAAGTGCGATATTAAATGAATAAATATAATATTTTATAGAATAACAGAGTAAATGAATAATTATAAAATTAATTAATAGTGCAAAAGAATAAAAAGTAGTTTCGATTCTAAAATCGAATTTCCTTAAAATTATAATTAAAGGAAAATATCTTTTATGAACCTAATGATTTATGTCAGCCGACTACGAACTATTAATAGAAACCAGCCTCAAATATCATCCAACTCTGATTTTTATTAGTAATCGGTGGGGAATTTCTCCCACTTAATTTTCAACTTAGCACTGGAGTGTTAGCTACAGCTTCAAGTAAAAACATCCTATGATACTTTTCTTGGTTCATGTCTTGGAATCGCTTTATGAAAGTGACATTCAAGGTGCAATACTCTTGTGAATGTATGCAACAAATGATGTTGCAAGAAAGAAATAAAGATATCTAGATTACTTTGACCAGCATGCATGTTATTAAATAAAACACTGTAAAGAAAACGCTTTTAGCATGTTTTTTTTATATAATGCATACTAAATAATTTTCTAATAATAAATTATTCATAAAGAAAGCAAAATGGTAAAAAAAAATAGTTTTAAGACCTGATTAACCATTTTAAATATATAATATACATTTCTATACTACGAATTTTTGATTTTAAAAGCTATTTTATTGGTCCTTACGTGTTCGTAAAAACATGCGTCTAATGTATTTAATTACCAGTTGTTTTTTAAGTTATTGTTACTTTTGCACTTAAGGACAAATGCATCCAGAATTAACAATTTAATGTGAATTTCATAACAAATCTGAAGTTAAAGTCTACATGTGTAGAACAGAAAAACAAAAAGTTAATTATTTAGCTAAATTCGAGAAAAAAAATGCCAGTACGTATCATTAAGACAATACTTACAATTTAATTCGTAATCACAATCATTTTGGATACTATTCATATCAACTCAATGAAAAAAAAATCCTTCCATTTCCAGAATTTCAAAAACAATCTAACGCAAATTTTACAGCAAAACTATGATATATGTAACATCCTATTTCAAACCATACGTCTACTTCATGTCTAAATAGTTTATTCTTAATGGTTTAGTTTCATTTCTATGCCGCGCTCGTCATTCACTTCTTTGCACTAGAAATCTTATCTACTGAAAATTACAATTTAAGTAGATTCCGAATCACTACATTCACGCTAGAAGCAGAGAACGGATCTATCAAGTTTTTAAATAAATGCTAGATACCATTCAATTCTCAGATCAACCCTTATCATTATTACGATGGCATACAGATGGGCACGCACACAAATATATTTCATACGAAGAAATACTACCACATAATTTTGCAACACAAATTTTATGTTACTTTCTACTTGAAATTTAAAGTATTACATATGTTTGTGTGTGCATTATCACTCTTGCTTGACAAAAATGAATGAAACTAAATTTTAAAGTATCTTTCAGAAACGTTTCATTCCGATTTTCGCCATTCAAACAAAATCTGCTGCACCAAAAATTGCATCAGTCCTTCATTCTTAACTAAAACACGTTTCTTTCAAGACAGGATATTAAATTCTATATTGAAATACGTATGTAATGGAAATATTCGTAATGATATGTTTTATTTGCATTCCAGTCTAAATAAAACATCAAAGACTTGGCGACATGAAATGTAATATGTGATTTCTGAAGATTTCCCAAAACCTTTGAAGCAGTGTGGGATTCAGAAAAGGATTCCCTCCTCCCTTTAAAAGTAATTTTCCTTCCATTCCTCAGGAAAGCAATTAAATTTTGCATTAAAACCAAAGAGTGCAAGTGTATTTGAAGGGATATACTGCTCCCTACAATAAATACCTTTTTTAAAAAAATAATCGCAAACTTTATTGGGTAAGATTATCTTTTCACAATCAAGTCACGTAGCTGGAAATGTCGTTCTGTAATATTTATAAATTTATTTCTTTTCTATACAATGGAAAAAAAATTAGTTCCAAGCTGGCTTGTTTGCATTTATACAAACAAAAATATTTTTTTATAAGCAATAGAATATTTATTTGAAAATTTTACTATTTTACCAATGTCTTCCGGGCACGTTCAAATAGTTTCAAAATCATAATGCGAAGTTTTTAATATGCATTGTCAAAATAATAGTTTAACTGGTTCATCATAACTTATTTAACATTCCTGCTGAACCAATCCTGTATAACGAATACCAATCAAGATATTAAGTCATTAAGAAGAAGTATGAAACAAAATAATTCGTTCTACATTTCTCCTTATCGGAATAATCTCTGAATTAATTCTTCATATGCAGAATTTCTTAAGAAATTTAAGAATTCATTATGAGCTGCTTGATTTTCATGAAGCATTAAGGAAGGGATCAGAGACTAATCCTGATTTTCCTGGAAGACAAATGTGCTACTTTTTCACTTTTCTATAGACTATGACTGTTTTCCGGATATCATGCTTGTGTACATTGTGTAAACAAGATAAAATTTTTGACACTAAGCATCTTGATTCTCTGCACTTCATTTTTGATAGAGCTCCAGAAGCTCAGTAGTTTTAAGGCTCCACTTTCCATTAAGATCAGCAAAGTGAAGCAACATTTGCCGTGGGAGGATGATCACGTACTCTCCCTCACTGGGTCGCTGGAGCTTTGAGGATTGGAGACGTTATTACGTTAATGTGTGACGCCCAAAGTCATTCTGCAGGTGTGTCGTGGATATGCAGAGGAAGGTACCAGCTCAGGTATGACCACATCATCTGACTTAAAATTAAGAGGCACTTGGTGAAGGGCGAGTATTCCAAATCCGTTAACCTAAAGGTACAGCCAGGGTTTCACCTGCACTTCTATGTATGTATGTATGTATTTTTAATATGTACTGTCCAGAGACATTGGAAGGATAGAGAAATAATGGAGTCATAGCCAATTCTTTAGGCATTTGTAATAATTAAATAAATAAATTTTCATGAAGAAAATCGGAAAATAGGATATTATTAACAATCAGATATCAAATTATCTTGTTTCATACTTCTCAATAAATTTAAAACTTTTCTTAAACTAACAAAAAAGTTGTATCACTTTTACAAATATAAATTCTCCTATACAGATTATATTTACGCGTTTTTCCCGGAGTAAAATAGTATTAGAAGATAATATTAAAAATAATTTATAAACTATTAAAATATGGTAACATAAAGAGAGCAAACTTCATAAATTTCATTCCTTGCATTACGTGATAAATTTCGGGGAAAAAAATTTTTTTGAGGTAAGGAATAATTTACTTTTCTTACACGAATAAACTAGAAAAATATACCGATTTCCTTAGCAGATATTAGTAAAATATAAAAGGTGAGAAAAATAAACTTTCTTTTTACGATAACAAAGCAGCAGTCAGTGGAGTACCTTTATTTTTTTTATATATATATAAGAAATAATCCCTAAATAACTCTTCCAAAACTGTCAGAAATGTTCTCAATCTCTTTCTTTCCATCTTTTTCTCGATTCCCTTACAACGCTTCCGGTCCGACGCTTCAATTTTCTTTTCTTTTCACTCCTGAAATTTTCTCTCTTCGCAATTTTTTTCCTCTCCTCGTCTTTTGTTGTCGGCAAAGACTCCTGAAAGTGACATATCAGAGAAGATGCTGTCCAGATGCTGCTGTATTGACAGGATAAGCTCTTCCCCCTAACCTTTCAACACAGTTTTTGTTATTCCCCGCCGACTGTTGTGTCAGCTCGGAGCATTTCCAGAAATGCCAAGAGACAAGAATTCTGAGCCTATCTGGCCAGTGACCCGCAGCCCCTGACCACAAGGCGGAAACGTTTTGTCTTCCCGATTATTGATCCCGCCTTTCAGCGCCAAATATTGAGGTGTTGCGATATGATTATTTGGACAGCAGCCATACAGCTTCCAAGGTTGGTTGATTGTTGGGTTTCATGGCGCAAGGTCCTAAAGTTGACATGCTGCGCCAAGAACAGGATTTCTGTACATTTTTTAAAACCCAAACAATATTTAAACTTTAAAAAACAAAAATAAGTGCATATAGTTATCTTAAAATCAAGTTATAAAATTTTACAAAAAAAACGGATAAAATATCAAATATATATATAATTTTAAAGTTTATATACAATACAGATTAAATATAATGAAAAAAAAACCTATTGCCTTCAGAAACGCAAATAGGTTTTTGCGGGGTGGATCCCCCAATAAATCTAACTGAGTTAAAATATCGGTTTTGAAAAAATGCTAACGTAAATGGTTAAAATCATGACAGGAAATTAAAATATGATACACAGGGAATAATTCATCATATGTTTCACACCAACGATTTAATTCACTCAAGAACAAATGTCTGTGCGTGAAACGTGTGTGTCCGATACGAAGGCGGACACACACGTATATCAGCACTTCGTAACGGTAAAACTGATGATGAAATCACATATAGAAAAATGGCACGCAGTTTGTTGGAGACTTGCATGTTCCAAAACTCCTGCCAGAGAGAATAAATGTGTTTTTATAACCTTTCTCGCATCTAAAAGAGGGACAGTTGAATGAAGTCAAGACGATGCAGCTTTAGCAGCTGCATCAGAAATTTCATTGTCTTCAAGGCCTACCTAACTTGGGATCCAGCTTCCAAACCATGATATCCATTTCAGCAAAAAGATATGGCATCCGACTCATGTCTATGATATCCAACAACAAATTAAATAACTTCACAACCAAAAGTGAATTTGCATTTTAATGAATTCTTGGTGATTTCAGTGATTTGACAGTTGGAACAACTTAGTTTTATAACTAATGACACTCGAATCATCCGAATCCTAAAATATATTCAAATAAAAACCTTTACTCTCATTTAAATATATAGAAACCATTAAAAGATATCTGATTTATATATTCATCGCGAATTACATTTGCTATTTTTATGAAATTAATGTATCTGTTGTAGGGATTAAACTAAATATTAAATTATAAAATTGGTGATTTAAGAAGTTACTTTTAAATAACCCTTTTTAAAAGACCAATAAATTATTCTTGTTAAAATTTCGAATGAAAATAATTAATAATATTTTTTAAATAATGTTTTAAAACAAATTAAAGGCAGTGGCGTCCTTTTTAAAAGCCCAATAAATTATTCTTGTGTTAAAATTTCGAATGGAAATAATTAATAATATTTTTAACTAATGTTTTAAAACAAATAAAAGAAAGTGGCGTATTTGAAATTTTTAAGATTTCTGCGGTTCTAGCTGCATTTGTTTTAACACAAAGTGAATAATTAAGTTTACAATAATTCAATTAAAATGCAAATTCGCTTTAATTTATGAAGTTAGTTTGTTGTTAGTATTAAATAAGATAGCATTAAATATTTTTTAAATCCTATTTTTTCTGTAAACCAATAAAAGTATTCTTGAAATTTTGAGCAATTCTTCTTGGTGTCATAATTTCCTATTTATTTTACTTTTATAGTAAATTAATTTATAAAGCTATTATACATTTTTATATTAAAAATCGTAACATCTCCCTTAAAAATTGTCGATTGAACTGCATAAATCTTCTCAAAGATGACAATTAAATATTAGAATAGTTCATAAGTTACTATAAAAATATATAATCATACATTTCGATAAAACTATATCTTAAAATTTTCTTTGAATTAACATTTTTCAACGAATGAAAATAAACTTTTGTAGAACATGTTCGTATTTCAAACAAAATTCAAATCTTTATTTTACGAAGATTCTTTTATTTGCATATTACTCAAAAAGCCATAATATAATTTGGAAAATATTTTTAATTATCATCCTGATTTTAAAATTTATTCTTTTTCTAAAAGAAACAAAAGAATGCAATTAAAAATATTACAACTCTTCCCTCATTCTAACTTTCATAAATTTAAAATTCTATAATTTAAGAGACTATAAATTTCTTAAACCAATAACTCGTTGTTAAATTATACATGAGAAAAAAATAAGTTTCTAAAGCAGAATTTCCTTAATATTTATCCTATTATTAGTCATCAACTTGAATAAATTTTATACGACACGTAAATGAAGCTATCAAAAATTTAGACAGTTCTTTACTACGAAATTAGAGCAATAACCATAGAGACATGCGTTTGTAATAACATTAAAAAACTTTTCTTAAACAAATCTTTAATAAAAACATTATTCATAGTAAACCTAGATCTCATGAAAAGACAACCGAAATAGGTGCTTAAACTTTTGAAAATAACAGTTTCACGCCCTCGTAGAAAGAGATGCGACCACCCCACTTTCAAAACGCTCGTTATGAGTGCGACATACGACGCAATATCCTGTCCTCTGCCATCAACCACACAGCAGCGAGACCACCCTTCGCCTAAAAATAACGAGAAAAGTTTAGCCACTATGCAGCCTGCGTGATCTCCAGATTATGATGGGCAATCTCGGTTTTCCGGATCTAAAATTCCCCCAGTTACATACAAGAGGACATATTTGCTTACTGGCCGTTACTCACACCCCCACACAAGCGTGTGCCGGCCTCCTAAATGACCGCCGGGTTAGCTTCCCTGCGTGACACTCTCTCTTCAGTAGTTTGCGCTAAAGATGATATTTGCTCGGCAGTCTTGCCCTGTTTGAGTTTAAAATTTCATGCGGGAGGGAAGGCACTCACATGTAAGATTGCGGATGTTATTAGCTAATACTGACCCTCGAGCTGTGCGGGCGTAGGTTATTTAACATACGCTTCCATGGAAGATCTTTAAAGCAAAGCAAAATGCTGCTCGCGAAAGGGATGGTGATGTGGGCTATTTACTCACTCCGTGCTTTGAAAGTAAATTGAGATTTCGCTTTAGATAGAAGTGTAATGTGACCTTCAACCTAACATTTAGTTATACATTAATAATAATAAGGTGATATGCGAACGATGGCATTTTATTCATCTTTGCACAAAAATGAATGCTGGTCATAGTTAAGCATTTTAAATGGTTTTATTCATTACACATTTCCTTCAAGGTAAAAGATAATTCTCAGTTAAATATATATTATTTTCTACAATAAATATTAAAATGTAATACAGCAAAATATCAACTATGTTTTTCAAAAAAAAAAAAAAAAAATTTCGGAAGCATCAAATATTAAAAAAATTCATTAATACAAATTGACTGATGTAAATTATACAAATTTATTTTTTACTTTTAACCTCTTAAAAAAAATTTGACACAACTTAACAGCAAGAATTTGGAAAAAAAAACACACACAAACACATATATAGACTGACAGATAGATACACGTATATTATTCCTTAAATTTAGAACAGATGTAGACCACAGAACAGAATTCAGAATATTTTCAAACATTTTCACCAAGAGAAATAAATCTTAAATATTCAGAAACAAGAAACAAACAGCATGAGAAATCTGAGTAAACTACGAAGTTAGGAAGATTTATTAACAGGGAAACTAAAAAACACCGATATTTGAAGAAAAAAATACATAACTAAAGCAATAGGAATAAGAAAGAAATATTTTACCATTAAATAATTAAGAATCAAACGGAAATGTCCTCAGATAATATGAATGATTGTAAGGAATATGAATAAGAAATAAATTGTGTTTCGTAACACTTTAAAAAATAATACAATTTCGTAAGTAAGAAAAATAAATAATAAACACTTTTTAAATGTTTTTTCAATTTAATAATAAATTTAATTATTAGTGTTAAAATGAATAAGTTTCAAGATATTAAATTTAAAATAAAAGAATCAAATTTGAAGATTATAGAATAAAATCAATTTTTTGTGGAAATGAAAATAAATACAAGAATCGTAGGCTAGAAAGAAAAATTGTTTTTCATATAATTTGATGTTTAAATAACACTTTAAAAAAAATACTTGAATTCTAAACAAATGTACACACCACTTACTTTAAATAAAATATAATTGCATAATAGAACTAAAAATGCGGTAAAAATACTTTATCAATAAATTTGAAATTCATTATTATGAATAAATTATATAACAATTAAAAATAATGACGATTATCCTTCACGTTCATAAATAATTATCCACCGAAATTATTTATTAATGTTAATACTTAGCTAACTCTCTAGTGGAAATCGTAAAATAAAATAAATTTTATCATTTTTTCCTGATTTCCGGAACTTTTTTGTCAAAAAATACATATTTATGTTCTTTGTTATTATAGTAATGAATATCAAACAAGTAGCAGGAAAAAAAAAACTTCTGATGTTATCAATATATTTTCACTAGCTATGCACATACAAATATTTTTATATTCAAATATTATCTTGATTCAAATAAAATATTCAAAATATATATATATACATATATATATATATGTGTGTGTGTGTGTGTGTGTGTGTGTGTGTGTGTTTTTTTTTTTTTTTTTTTTTTTTTATAAGATGACATATCAAAAGTCAATTTATAAAATACATAAATTCAAAAAAATGGATTAGAATACAAATATTAATATTTCTATTTAAGCATCGAAAACAAAGAGACGACATCGTAACAAGAAAATATTAAAAATAAAATGTGAAATTCAAGGAAATTTACTTAATCCAGGCATATCAAAAGACCTCATATGTAATTAATATTTCTGTTTAATAAGAAAAATTCACACAGCCACATGCAGTAAAAGAAAATATATTCAAACAGGAATCGATTTGAAAGATACGTGATATCTAATTTGGTCTCAAATAGATGGTGCAAAAAATAAACACAGACACCAAATTACAAGCTTCAATGCACGAAATAGAAATCAAGATATTATCAGCCCAGCATAAGTACACCATGATGTTCCCTGAAAAGATATTAACTAGATTTTATCTATCTTATACATCCAATTATAAGCTCTGCAGTCCATTATAAGGAAAAAAGCCCGTTCCACCACCAAGAAATAGCAATCATTAAAAAAATACACCGATCATTTTCTATAAATAGGGAAAAGGCCGTCTAATATTGAATTAGCTTTTTTTATATGCACAGTAAAATAAAGCATCTCGAAATCAGGTTTCAGAAATTAAAGGGGAAAAAAATGACAGAAAGTTGATTTATCCAAGTTATATCGGTTCTCGTTTCAAAGAAATGAGGTATATTAATCTCGATTAATGCGGGTAGAGTAAAAAAAAAAAAGATAAATTCACTTTGGGAGCCGGTTACAGTTAAGAATAATTTCCCATTCCGATGAATATTTAATATGAGCTTAGACATTTAAAAAGGTTGGAAATCTACTGTTTCACAACGATTAGACACAAGCCGCGGTCCCTTGGGAGATACCGAAATTAAAGACGATAATAGCTGACTAAGAAGAAAAATAAAATTAATTAAAGCCCCTCAAAAAGAATGGATTATAATACACGCGTTTACGAAAATTGGCGCCATTAATTTGGCGATAAAAAAATAAAGCACCTTCGCTATTATTCATCATAAGCTTCGTATTTCTTTCGAAAAAGTCTGGCTATTTGCGTCGTAAAAATGTTTTTAACGGATGCATCATGTTTCGCATTCTCGTTGGATACAACTTCCACAAGATTCCTCATCCCCCAACCCCCCATAAAAGTGGATAATTGGGACAGTGATGGTGGATAATGCCTTTCATAAATACGTGCCCACAAATAATATTCTCTCCCCCCCCCTCCTTCTGTGTGAATAATTTTACTTACGAAAACCGAACTTTTATTTCTCACTAGAAATTGTACTTTGAAAATTACCACCCAAATTTTGTAATATTGCTCCTGAGTTTTAATAATATCTTCATTAAATTTACCTCTTGATTACCATTATAATCTTAATGTTATAAAAACTATTTGCTCTAGACAGTACATGATATTATATTAGTTTTATAGTTAAATTCTAAGAATGCGATAAAAATATATAAGATTTTTAAATAATAAATTATTGTATACAGATAAATAATTATCAAGTTTAAACACTTAATATACTATTCTAGAAAATTTAGCAAATACAGTCTTATAGAAAATTCACTTTTCATACCACTTCAAAAATTAATATGAAAGTTAACGAGAATATATTTTGCGTGCCATATTTTGTAAAGTAAATTTGTCACTAAATTGAATATATTGCTCAATAATATATGAAATTTATCTCGAAAGCCATTTGACATCATAATAAGCTTTAGTAGAACAGTCAAAAAAGAAGCAGCCACGTGTGTTTGTATATCTATAAAGAACCTATCTACCTTCATAAATGTATACTAACATAACCTCCAACAACCAATAGAATCAGTTTGTTATAGGGGAGTTATATTGTAACAGATAAGTTCACTGAATCCAAGTGGTGGAACTAAGTTCTTTGGAATGGAAGGTCACCAATTCAATGCCGGTTGCTAAAACTAGTGTGAAAATTAATTTGCTTAAATCCTAGTTTTAAGTTATTTTTAATTGTATCTTAAACATCATAAGTACTTAAGATAAATTAAAAATCATTAAAAGCCCTGATTCGTTGTTCTCTTCCAATTGATTCAATATACACCGGGTATTGGATAGCCTGAAAAGATATTTGAAGCTGTTAAGCATTTAAACATCAAAAATCCAGAAAGATTTTACAGGTAATGGACCTTATTTATGTATAGATTTATGTGAAAATCAAGACGCCTTTGCCGATAAATGCGCATGTATAATATAAATCATTTATTGAACACGCATCTATCAAGGTTGAATAGTAGCTGAAATCGAACAAGGTATACCACTGTTTTTACATTAAGTTTAACTTGGACCGCGGTGGCCTAGTTGGTTAGGGCGTCGTTCTCATTATTGTAGCAAATACGAGTCCCGGCTTAACCGAAGATCCTTCGTGTTCGCTAAGGGCGACTGAATCACGTTGGAACTGAGCGAGGTAAGATAAGGATTGGGGGTCTTCTGCTTGATCTTTGCTTCAAAATCACGACGACTCCACCCAGCTGCTTCTATATAACTGGTAAAGCCTAACTCAGGGATAGGTGCATGATGGTGCAGGGAAAAATGCTGATGCAACAACATTAAATCAGTTTTGTTTCTAAGAACTTGAACTTTTCCCTCAGAGATCGATGCTAAAACAGACGTTAAGATAATAAGACTATAGGATACTTCTCTGATTATTTCACTAGAATAATAGAAAACCGGAGCAAATACACTAGAATCCACAATCGAAACGAATTCCAAACCATTATAAATTAGCCTAGTTAAGAGTTAGACACGAGTTGATCTGAAAATCAGAGTGCGATTGAGCAAACAACTCACCTGTTTCACGATTAGTAACCGATTTCGCTAGCAAGATATTTGCAATAGAGCAAGTTACAACTATCTTTCCTTTTTTTGGGGGGGGGGGAGGAACAAATCTCTCTTGAAATTACATGTTTCAATGGTTACAAAGATTAACTTTCCACTCACAAAATTCAGATGTTGCTGTCAACTTGCAAAATATATTCTTCAGATCTATGTATGCATTGTACATTCATAAAAATCTCTATAAAACTTCACAGCTGTAAACACACAAACAAAGAATGCAATATACATGACTTAAATCTCTTATCTTTGATAGACACTCTCTCTCTAATTAGACTATATATAATATAGATATATAAGATATTATATATATATTATATATATATATATATATATATTATATATTATATATATATAATATATATAATATATATAATATATATATAATATATATATATATATATATATATATATATATATATATATATATATATTATATATATATAATATATATATATATATATATATATGTATATATATATATATAGCTAAACAATATAAAAATTAAATGAAACCTCTTTTCAGTGAAACATTTACATTATTTTATATTTTAAGAATCGCAAACAAACTCTGCTCATACAAATATAAATTAACTGTATAAAAATATTCAAATTATTATTTACAGATAAATTAATGAATATTTTTTGAAACAATTTTACTTTTGTGTTCATTTAAAAATCATTTTCTGCTCGCTATTTGACAACTGCAAATAAAAATAAATCTGCAATCACCTAAAGAGCAACAATGACGGAGCAAGCATTTATCAGAAATCTATTTTTTCTTACCAGTTAAATTTTGTCTTTATATTTTAAAGTATGCTACATGTAAATAAATTTCATCGATTTAAGACAATTCGCACTTCCGAAATGATCCCAAAAGAGTAGCTTGAAAACTCTTACAGAAATAAATAGTTTTATTCGGAATGAGTAAATCAGACAACTACTTTAAAGGTTTTCACAAAAAGTTTCTCAAATCGAATGTTCGATTTCCCATTTTTATTTCCGCAAACCGAAGGTCTCACGTTCCACCAAAAGTGTTCCTAGGGGTCGGCCAAGAGAGAATATGGCACTTTCTATGTAAAGCAGGTAACGTTGACGGCATACTGAACACCCCTTCAATCGAGAAGAATTTGTTATTGGAGAGAAGGAAAAAAACTTTCAGGAAAGAAATGTTTCAAAATGGAGTGAAAAAAAATGAAAAAATTACATCTAAGTTTTTTTTATTATTATTTTGCGTATTTAAATGACGCAAAAAAAAGTTGAGTTAAAAAGCTAAGTTGAATAAAAAAAATATTTTTTATTATTCAACTGTTTTATTTTTCGAATTTTTTTCCTTCAATAAAAAAATATTTTTATTGAGAGAAAAAACGATTAAGTTCAAAGGTTTCAGCTGTGGTGATGAGTTCAGGAAACTCTTTTAAATTTATAAAAACGAATCAATTTATATTGAATTTTATATCTTAACGTTAATCAATGGCAAAATAGTAGAGAAATCTATTATTTCTTGTTTCACTTTCATAAAATTAACTGCAATAATAAAATAGTAATCATTATGGCAAGTTTTTAAATTACGTAAAATTTATAAAAACTATAAGTAATTACACAAAATAAAATTAGGAGTAATTTAAATAAATCAAATGATTAAAAAATAAAAATACACTTAAGTTATCTTCTTTAAAAAAAATGTTTAGTGTTACAAAATAAAACTTTACTGATGTAGAAAAATTACAAAGCAGAAAAAAAAAAATATTAGCAATGAAACTTTCAAAAATATTTTTTAAGGAAAAAAACTTTAACCCTCATTATTTTTTCAAGGACAAAATCGGAAATAAAAATATAATAGTTTCAATATGTAGGCACATACTATAAAGATATTTATGGTTATAAAACAATAAGCGTAGTTATCAATAAATTATCTTCCATAATCTGTTTTTTTATAATGAAAAATATTAAAAAAAAAAAACAGTTTAAGTATGAAAATAAAAATTTCGAAAATTTGCAACTCCGTATTTAATTCCTTAACATTAAAGCATTTTTATATTTAAAGGTACATTAATGTCATGTGCTTGTATTATGATACAAAATTACATGCATCAGTTGATGACATTTATAACACGTGTTATAAATGCCGACAATGTCACTTGATAAACAAATAATCACGTGACATTCAAGAATGAGTCGTCAAACATTTACCACCAAGGGACCTCACCGTGACTCCGTGGTAAGATACCACTTTTCGGAACAAAATCCTGGGTTAAATCCCAGCCACTGTTGAACAACGGGAGACAAATGTTGCGCTTCGGCCTTAAGCATGCAGTTTAATGGAGTGGGTGCTTATCACTTTTCTGGGTTTCCTCCTTTGTAAAGACGTGAAAATGTTTCACTATCAATGGAAAGTCATCCTAGAAAGCAACACGAGGTGAAAATTAAAAACGCCTTAAAACGGTCGTTGGCTGTTAGGTTGTCTATTATCAGATATCAAAAACGTCGACTACCAAAGTGGGGATCAAACTTACAAACTGTTGAAATTACACCGACACACAGTTTTGGTTTGTTTGTCGCTCAACGGTCATTTTTTGCACACGAGAGCTAATTAAACCGGCACCCACGATTTTAATGGATTCCGAACCACTACAAACATCCATGCCCCAGGTGGGATTCGAAGCCCCGAACTGTTGAACCGAAGGCAAGAGCGCTAATCATTCGGCTGCCAGCTCGGCCACCGACACACAGGTTAACTATACAGATGCCAGCTTACCCATTCGATACTAACCATTTTTAAATAAATTTATTTTCAACAAAAACAAAGTGTATTAAAAACAAAACCATACAAAGTACTTAAAAGTATTACAATAATAAATATCGCCATATTAATAAAAATTAAAATCAATAACCTTTATTATCAAAAAAAATTTTTTTAGTTTCTCCAAACAATGGATACATAGCAGTTTTGTTCCTCGAGCGGCCTAAGCATTCTTTAAAAATAACCCGAGCGAATAATCTTCAAGGTATAAAACCACTGTCCATCCATTTTACGGCAACAAAAGGATACTTTGTTTTAGCCGCAAGACACAGCAATTTGACAAGACGAAATAATGAAAAAAAAAAGTACCAAGAATGGGAAGCAGAATACAGTGTGATGGGAGAAAACGCGGGAATACAAAAAATTCACAAAGAAAGCCACATTGTTTAACTCGCTTATACCAGCTGACACCTTCTCTTGTAAAATAAAACTTCACTCCCCACTTACCTTTCTTTGGGAAAGGAAAAAAAAAAAAAATAAGAAGCACAAAGAGGGTGAATATTTTAAAGAACAGTTCTCCAGACAATGCCTTACAGAGCGGCAGTAAAAAGAAAATGATGACGCATACCAACCCGAAACCCAGTGATAATAATAACAACACAATAAAGGGAAGAGAAGTGAAATAATCGATAACTGTGCCCCCAGTATGTCACCTGTTTTGAAGATGCTAACCTCAAAATGGTACAGAATTTCTTTTCCTAACATGGCAACCGTAAACAGTACCCTAATCACCTCCCAGCTGGCGCAGAACGAGGTTTGTGGTAATTAAAAGTAGGGAAAAAATCACTGAGCTTGTAAACAGCACTTTAATGGAATATTTGGCGATTTTCGGGGAAAAAAATATGAAACTTATTAGTTACAAATGGACTACATTAAGGATAGCTAATATTAAATTACAAAGCAAACTTTTTTGTTAAGTAATTATTCTATGAAACTTTAAGTAGCTAAAGTATTTATTCGTGAATAACTTTTCTTTCATTAGGTAACTTTTAAATACATTACTTTATTAAAGTTAAGTATTGTTTATTCTCCTTTAAAAAAAAACTTCGGAAAGTAAAAATTAAACATATCATTTGAAGTTGGAACAACTTTTATTATTTTGTAAATTTAATATTCCAGTCATGGAAATATACCTAAAAAGTTCACTTAATGTTTTTATTACATAAAATATGTTGCTATATAATGCCCAGAAACTAAGATTTCAGCACAATGAGGCAGAAGTAATGATACCTCATCTAGTAAAGCACCCACTGGGTGTGACATCATAGCTCTCAAAGTAAGAGGGTCTATGTAATTTAGAAGCAGGAACAAGCAGAAGACATTCAAACTTGACCTGCCACCATCTCAGAAGTATCATTTCACATAGAAGACATTGCGACCAGGATATATTTTACGTGCCCATCAGCCAATAATTACCAAGACGGACCTATGGTTGAGACAGGATTCCAACTCACTACTTTCGGATAATGATAATGAATGCTCTAATGAACCATGCCACCAGCCTCTTCTATATATAGTATGTATTTTCGATAAGTTTGAAGATTTTTAAGAGTAAGAAATCCGTAAAAACTAATAATAAATCGCCATATTTATAGCGGTAGTAAGAATACCTCAAGAAATTTATTTCTGTAGTTATAAACTTTATGCTAAAATATTTAGAAAATAATGCTATATAAAAATAAAACTATAAAAATTCTTTAAAAAAAACTATAATTAAGAAGTTCGAAAATTGATAAAAAAACATGGAAATTACCCATATTCGGATCTAAAAAAGCAGGACTATAGGCTAAAATTTTAAAATGACACTACTTTCCAGTATGCTACAACATCGTTATTTATAAGCCCAACATTTAATTTGTTCCTTGTTACACATGTTCTTTACTACTTCAAAGATTCTGCTCGTTTTAAGAGTTTTCCCCTTCTATCAAGAATTTTGTAAATATAGCAAAAAAAGTACAAATGAAATGTTTGAAATGATTCATCAAACTTTGCTAGGAATGCCGTGTGTCGTACTAAAGTTTACAAATGACAGAATTGTGATAGCAAAAACCAGTGAAGAAATTTTGATCAAGATCGCGATGGAATCTCTAGTACATTATTCCCGAACTTTGTCTTTTCTGGTATCAATGTCAATGCTAAAAATAAAAAATATATATATCAAGGAGTGTTTTCGATATTTCCAAATCATCAGATCTAATTTCACTAATTCAAGATATGTATTTCGAATTTATGACAATTTTCCTGATCAATTTGTGATTCGCGAGGGACTTTAGCAGGGGATTCAATCCGAATAAACAACACATCAATACCAATTCCGGTCATCAAAATGTTTTTTTTTCCCAATCGTCGGGGTATATCAGGATGTATTGTCCCCTTATACCCAAGAAGCGAGCCAGAAATAGCGACTTCTTTTCCGCCGAGGCCGCTCGGATGCACCACAGAAGGTGGGCCACTATCGCACTCTCACACATGCCATAGAGACCCGTTTATAGAGTAGGCAACATTCATACCTCATTCACACACAAGGAAAGGACAAAAACAGGATAGAGAGAGAGAAATTACATCCATGCCTGAACCGGGATTCGAACCCAGGACCTCCCTATCAGTAGTCAGGCACGCTGACCACTAGAAAGTTAACCGGCGTCATCAAAATGTAGATAAAGCAGAATTTTTTCATCTAATAATTTAAAAATACTTAAAAAAAATTATAAATAACTATTTCAAAAATAGTGACAGAATATGAAAAAGTGTGTATCAGCTATTACCTCGGTTATATATATATATATATATATATATATATATATATATATATATATATTTCTTGAAAACTAAGAAAACATTTAGTGATTTTCTTTCAGTATCACCAAATTTTGGGCGAATATGAGAAATATTTGATGAACAAATTGGAAAGGGCGATTCCGGCTGAGAATTATAATTTAAAGTCAGATCAGAGACAAACACCTACAGTCGAAAGGAAAAAAATCGAATGTTAGAACAGTTGAAATGAAGATAAGAGAGCTGAATACATCTGAAGAAATATATTCTGCTGATATCTCTAAGAGAGCCAGAATGCGGGATTGTTACTTAATAAACCTCATAAAAAGAAAATAAATGAAGAATAATGCTATTCAACAGGCGACTTAATCAGAAATAGTAAAGTAATTTTACATTTTTTTCAATCTTAAATCTGAAACACAAAATGGATTTTTTTTAAAAAAAATTAAAATTTACCTGACATTAATTTAAGCAATTGAAATTTAATCATATTTTGAAGTTTAATAATTTAGTTTAAATTATTTAAACAAGATTTTTAAGCATAAAAACAATTTTATTTAATTACGTAAAACCTAAAATAAGAAAGAAAATATAAATAGCAAGTCTCCCAATATTTCTACAAATAAACGTAATAATGAAACTCATTTTTGATACACTGGGAAAATATAAGTGCTCGAAAATATAGCACATTAATATTTTAATTAATATTATAAATATGCCTAATTAAGGATGACGATGTTCAATTGATTCATAAATGTAGTTTTTACACATACACAGTAAAAAAAAGTTAAATATGCAAAGTTAATTAAATAAAACCCGAAAAAAATGAATAAATGCTAACATTTAAAATATAAAATTGAGAATTAAATTTGTATTTTTACATGAAAAATGTTCTTCGTAAAATGTAATTCGAGCAGAATGAGTATGAACAATTTTACCAACTTTTGTGTTGTATATGTGTGATTACCATATAAATAAAATATTTTACTAAGAAAAATCTTAAAAAAAGGCATAAAATTGGCCTACAAGTCAATTTTTTATCGTTATTTTTTTAAACTGACAAGCTTTATTTACAACTTTAAAAAGAAAAATATTACTCTCGCCTATTCCAGATATATAGTCTAGTCAAAATAAATTATTTAGTTTATTAATTTATAGTTGGCTTATCAGTTTTAATTGAGTTTTCATACATTTTTGTATGCTGTGTGAATAAAAATTAAAGCGATAAACAGATATGGAGGGAAAGTCTTCGCAAAAGATAAGTCAGTCCTAAATTAAATACATGTGAAAGCATGAATATATAACAAAAAGAAATTTCTAAATGAAAAACGAACACAAATATTTCTAAAAACAAATATTTTTTTCGAACATGAATTATATAAAAAAGGTGAAATGAGAAAGATCTCGCTTCTAGCCCATTCTATAACTAAAACTTTTACATAGAAGCATTGTAATTTTAAATGTTAGTAACAAGCAATTGCGAATAATGATGCCTCTTTCGAAAGTGACACAGGAGAAAGTATAATAGTTTCCCAGCTGAGATCAGACGATTGCAGGGAAACTATTCCTACAGCAATTTCAGAATAGTTCCAGTCTGAGATCTTAATCAGAAAGGATACTTTTATTCACCAAACATGTATATTTCGATTAATATACGAAAGAACTGTTATAACATAAAAAAAAAACTCTTGGTTTTGCTTCTAAATAATATTTGAAAACAGAAAAACATTTTATTTTTCCTTGCGAACACAATATTTACTTAAAAAATAAATTATTATAAAAAGAAGTCACACATGTGAAAATATTGAATGCAGTTATCTTTTTCGCTCTTCTTCTACAGTATAAAAATTTAAATAAAATTGTCCAATGCAAGAGTCGCACGTTAATATTAAGGGCTTAATTCGCGAATCAATGACAATTTATGATTGTTTTATGTTAATTTTTTATTTCTCAAAAATTTTATTTGAAAACTATGAGAGTTTCTTTGTCAAGCATCAAAAGTTTTCTAATAAATAGTTATAAAAAACCAGATAAAAATAAAAGCAAAAGGGGAAAAAATGCAGATCTTAATTTTTTTTACTTATAATTGAAATATTGGCATTTGACAATAATTTCAGCTATTAATCTTAGAAAATTATCAATTGCTGACCATGCTATCCTTTTGAAGAAGGCAGTAATTCATTATCGTGACTTCACTTTCATTTGTATCCAAATTGCCATATATATCAAATTTCATATCCATCCAAATAAAGCCTAAATTTCTTTAATAAAATTATTTTAAAAAAATTGCATTTTATTTAAAAAATACAAAACAGAATTAAATGCTTCCTTTTTCCTATATTATCACTCAAAATTCAAATGAAGCAAGTCTTACGCAATATATAATAGGTATTAAGCAGTTAATTAACCATAAAATAAAACCCTTTCTTTTATATAGAAATCTGTCTCATGAATGAATATTTCCCCTTTATTAAGCGACACTTGATTTTCATTTCCTATAAATATGAATGAAATTATATTTACTCAGAATACGTGATTAAGTGCAAAAATTTCGTTGATTTTTTCGAAAGAGAAAATTCATTAAAAGTGGCTTTGCTTTAAATTGAAATAGTTATTCATTACTGTGCCAATTTATTTATTTCTTATTTACACTTATAAATGTGTTTTTGTAATTAAATTTTTAGAAAAATGAACGAGAGTTAAAATGCAATGCGAATTTTACCCGATACAAAACATACCTTAAAAGTGGGTGGAAATCGAGTTTACATATTGAGAAATATATTTGCCAAAAATACAAAGAACGTAAAAAAATTTTTTTTTAAAAAAAAAACCGAAGTCTAACAAGTAAAATTATATATCATTCAATAGTCAGAGTTCAAGTGTAAGTCCTCAAATATATTTATTACTTTCAATTAAATAAAAGTCTCAACTTGAAATCAATTCATAATAGTTAGGCCTCACATTCAGCATCGATAAAAAAAAATATGACGAAAGAAAACGTCATAGAAGAAAAAGAAGTTGAAATAAAGACCAGTCACATGCACAAAATGAATGAAAACATAAGTTCTAGGATAAAATTTAAAAGACACAAACTTTGTACAAATTCATTAATAATTTCGTATTTTAAACTTCTATACATCTTAATCATATCATGTCAGATTCTTATTATGTAATGCTTATAGCATACAAAGTTATAATTTGCGGAATATTGTTCAGTAGATTAGAATAGATCATAGAATGCAGAGTTTTGCTCTGTTATCTTTACAATGGAGTAGGTTAGTTTGAAGTAGGTTGTTGATTTAAGATCATTTTTTGAACGTAAGTATTAATTCGTTAGGAACCTACAGTTAAAAAGTAAATTCTGAGTTACTATAAAGCTACAGAAAGCTTCTCTCTTCTGCATGCACATCCATCGAAGTGTGTGCTTGGGAGTTTTCCAAGTTCTTGCCCTTGCGATACGTAAATACGAACCCCTATCTATTAAATTTTCTCTTGGAAAGCAAATTATAGATAAAAAATGTTGTGAAAAAAGATCATTAGGTTATTTATTTATACTGTGTTAAACATTCACGCCCGAGATATTGAATCCGCAAATTGATTCAAATGGCAGAACCCGATTCTGGCAGCTCAACAAACACTGGTCATTGTTTAAGATAAATCTTAAGAATTAATCAACGGTTTTACAGTTAAATATAAAGATGGATACAAGAGCAAACACCCTACAAGGAAAGGGTTTTTTTTTTTTTTTTTTTTTTCTTCTTCTTTACACATTTATGAAAGAAACCTTGCCCAACGGTGAATTTCCATGCATATAAATCTGTTCATACTGCACAGTAGCTAAGTAAGCAATTGAGAGAATTAATAACATTTTTAACATCAGCACAGCAATCAGCCAGATGAACTTTAATTAGTATTCGCACGTTTCTGAAAGTTATGTGTATTTTTTTTTTTTCCATTTTATGATATTCTCTTACATACGAAAATTAACACAATAAGCCTATGAAAGCTAACTCATCGATTTAAAGTGGACTTAAAAGCCCTTACAAACAACTATGGCTGAAGTACGGTTGGAACATTCTAACTGCTGAACTGAAGTCCCCAAAGCTCGGTCAAAATAAGAGATAACCTTTTAGGTGAGTACTTATATTATTTATACTTTAGTAAAATCAATTTTATTGAGCATATTTACTTTTGATAATTATTAATCACATAAGCATTTGCAACAAAACTTTACTGAAAATGGGAAAGATTTAAGCCAACAAGCTTTAAGAAAATACATTTTTCAATAAAACAAATTTGCGCTATCCAAGACGAGAAACACATTTCGAAGAATTCACACACCGACAGATAATTAAAATTCCTTTCTTAGTACCTCTGCATGTACAAAGCCCATCCTCTTTCCATTAACATTCCTAACAGGAATTCTGAAGTTAAGGAACGAATGTGTCCTCGGAAATTCGGAAGCAATAATTTCAAAAACTGAAAAGAAAAAAAAATTCTTCGAAACTAATATACTCATCCAGCACTGAAAAGCAATTTCCTTTTTTCGGTTTAAAAAAAAATTAATAAGAGTAGAAGACATTACATTAAACAAGATTCACAAAGCAAGTAAGTTGTTGCTAATTACTGCCTCATAAATAGCTGCAATAAGTGTTGCGTTCTAATTACTTGAATATAATAAGAACACGAGTTGATAAGAAAAACGAAATTTAATTAACATTCTTCAGATAATTTTTAAGAATGTTCGAATCTATACACAAACTTATTAAAATTACTCTCTTCACATTTTTTATGCGATATTGTTCAATCGACTTTCAAAAAAAATAATAATAGATAAATACTAAAATGTTTAATTAAAGTAATCACTTAAGTTAAAGTTTTTTCAAAATGAATACAGCGCGTACTGATATTTTTTAAATAAATATTTCCGTCCAGAAATAAAAATGTGCACTTCCAGGTTTCTCTTTTTCATATAATTTTAAGAAACCGTTAATGTAAATCTGATAATGAACATACTCACAAAAAAGTTTAATACAAACGACTTGTGTAATCAAACTTTAAAATAATTTATCGAAATTTTAAAAGATATAAGAAATAAAAATTCTAAATTTGACCTTATGCTAAAGCTCTAAGTGTGGCAGTGTTTATTATACACAAAAAAAAATTTTTTCAAGTTAAAGCTAAACAAGAATTGAAAATTGCGAATTAAAAAAAATATTAAGATTTTCCAATGAAATATTTAATCTCTGAAAATGTTTTGCATAATGATTTCACGTTGGTGTTTCTTTAGCTAGTTTCTCTCACGTTTGAGCTTCATGGAATTTTTTAACTTTGCTGTCACTATTAAATTACGCAAGTATAGAGAAAAAAGTTTAAATGGTGAGTGATTTATAAACAAATACTTAACTCTTTCAAAATGCAAAGCAGATATCATCCGTGATCTAAAGAACTGCAATTATAAATAAAATAGAATATATATAAAGGATTTGAAATGTAATATATCATTGCAAATTGATACGCACGGGCGATAGATCTAATACAGAAATCATAAACAAATAGCGACATATTTATTTACAAATGCTTTTAAAAGTAACATATAAGATACTTTTAATATGATCATAAAAACGATAAATGCTCTAATTGGAAATAAAAACAGAATTTCATATTATAATTTGAAATTCAAAAAAAGATGGACTTAAAAAAAATCAACTTTTAAACATACCGACAAAGAAAGTGGACAAAATTATGACAAAAAGTATTGTATATTCAACAACAGCAAATGTTTTAAAAACACAAGTAGTATATGCCATTGATAATACAGAGATATTATGACGCTTCAATTACAAATAGAATAAATAGTTCACACATACTAGGCTGATAAATTCAAATCATGGAACCCAATATCAACTTGTATGAATAGTAAAAGCTATTACGACAAGCACGCACAATTGGTGAGATATTTATTAACACAGATGTTTTCAAAATGTTCTCAGTGAATACTACACACCACCCAGAGATAGGTATATTAATTATGAGTTAAGTAAACAGTTCATATTAACTTTGAAATTCAAACGACAGCATCAAAATCAATTTGTATACACGTGGTGACAAAGTTATTGCAAAAAATCACACGAAAAGGATGACAGATTTAATAAGAGATGCTTTCAAAACTCAAACAGTGGATGCAAAACTCGACGTCCCAATTGCAAATAAAATAAGCAACTCACAGACTCTGGTTAGAAAATTAAAAGATAGAATCTAAAATCAATTTGCGTGCACGGTCTTAAAAATATATATAACGTCAAAAGTAACAAAAATAACTGACGGTGCTATATCTTCTCTCCTATGCACGTCATTTGCTCAGAACAAGAAACAAAAGAAAACCTTTATGCCACACACATTTCATTCTTTTTTAATGCAATGGAATTCCATACTGCAATAGTAGCAGTTATTCCGCAGGAATGTACCCGATATATCGATCCCAGATTTTTACCATGATGATTCAGACGACGGACGTCATACCCAAACTTCGTTCCTCCCCTCCCCCATCACAACCATCAGACCTCAACAGCAGATGTCACCATTAGCTCTGTCCCCAACACACTAAAAGAACCCTCTCTTCAGAGTTGGGTGGGAAGTAGGATTTCCTTTCGGGTCTTTTTCCTCCCACGCATCTTTTACTTCAGCTTGTTAGTAACTCTTAACAGCTTTTTCATGCACCCCACCGGTTCATCATCAGGCCAATAACGGGCCAGTGGCGTTCTGATTTATAGAGAGACTTTTCCCAGACTACTCATTACGCGTGTAATCTTTAGCACTTTACAGACAGGAGGGAGGAAGACAGCTATGGAGATTCATCTTTTCCAGAGAAACTGATTTTAGGGCAATTAGCCACAAAATATTAAAAAATAAAACGCATTGTAAATTAGAAAAAAAAAAAAAAAAGATTTTTTTATATAATAACTCTTTATAAAATTTTATTTAAAAAAAAATGGTAATTGCAACATACACCAAAAATAAAACTCCCCTCTCATTCTCCACTTTTAACTTTATTTTATAAAAAAATGCCTTATAAGATTAAAGGCATTGATTGTAGATTTTCAAATTTTATTTATAAGATTTATGTACAATATTGTCCCAAATAAAGGTTAAAAATCTGACTAACGCATTGTTTAAAAATAAACATTTTTTTAGAATATAATTTAAAAGCCTTAAATAGAATCAATAAGGAATTCATAATTGCCAATAATCACATAAAACTTCATAAATGCAGCTAATACATTTAAAAAAAGGGGGGATTAATATTTTTGAAAAGGCAAAAATATTAATATTTTTTTGGGGGGTGGGAGAGAGAGAATTTTGCAAAAACCCCAAAATTCGGTTAGAAAAGCTTTTTGAAACACCAGCACTATATAGTTAAATATTGCTAAATGGAGGAACTTCATGATAATAATTATCTACTCATTTCACAATCCAAGTTTTCCATACGCCAAACGCCACAAGGCTCAATTACTCAAGTTACACCGAGAGTTGTGGGAAAACAAACCTTACAGGAAGACTCTTCCAAGCATTTTGCAATACCATCCACTTTTGCTTGAACAGATGTACAACAAACTATTATAGTATTCCAGAATGAGACAGTATTAACAATTTGGTTTGTTTGTCATCCAATAGTCCATTTTTGCACACGAGGTCTAATAAACCGTGTCCTACGGTTTAAAGTGGATTCCGAACCACTACAAATACCCCATGCAGTGTTGAACCTAAGGAAGAGCACTAACCATTCGGCTACCTGTTTAGCACGATATTATTAAGGGATCCTTCTCCTCGCGGATTTCAATAACATATAGCCGTATCACTTACTATTAGAAATAAAGCTTAAAGAATCAATTGCAAATTAAAAAGCGTTAAAAATGTATCATAAAAGTATGTATTTCAACAAGTAGCATTTCCGACAATGATTAGTAAGTTAAAGTGGAAAAGCCATATTAATTTCTCTAATAAAATAAAACCAAATAATTTCCTACTGTTCAACGCCATAATGCTCTCTATACACTAGCACGCGCATACTTGCAACTTTATACATACATAAATCTAGAGTTAAATATATATCTATCAATATTCTAGGTACGATTAAAGAATTTCGCTTGTAATGTTCAATTACCCAAACCTATAAAATTCTCATTATGCATAAAAAAATGAAGTCATTACCGGAAGACATAATTGCTTTATAAATGTGAGCACAACGTTCCACTTGATAAAAAAAATTGATAAGTCCCGTTAAAATAAGCTACGAAGTACAGATGTTACTTTATATCACACCATTCGCAATTCTTTTGTTATATCCAAAAACTTTTCCCACCAGTTTTATCAATCGATTAAGGAAGCACAATGGCCACCTTAAGCGAGAAGTAATTAATGCGTTAATCTGGGTGAACGATCCCGTAATAGAGAAAACCAGTGAACCAATATTCGCACAGAAAGATTTTTAAGAAAAATCAATTTCACCTTCATTCTTTATAGTTTTAATGGAAAGCTGAAAGTTGGAAGGCGAAGAAAAAAATTTGAAAAAGAAAGAATATGAGAGAAATACTGAAGAACAAAATTAATTTAAAAAGTAGAAATGAAGGACTATATTAAGACAAATCTACTACATTTGAGTTCAAAATTAAAATATAAAAAAAAACTATAAAAAAAGTATGAGCGGTGTTTTGCTGAAACTAAGCGAAATAATTTTTTCTAACAAATTACAACTAAGGATTTCGTATAAAACAATTTGTGAAAATAAATTATTATATAAGTTTTGAAATAGAAGCTTATACTTAATATTGAAATAAATTAAAATTATGTGAATTAAATTTAACATCACGAAGCAGATAGAATAACAAGCGAAGATAGCAGTAAAATATTTAAATACATGCCAAATTTCTTGTATTATGAAGTATTTTCATGGATAAGCCATATTTACGTGTATAGTAATTAAGAAAATAAAAGAAAAATCCTGTGCAAGGGGTGCATTTAGAAAGCAGAAACGCGACACTAAATTAACTATTGAAAATAGCAACAGAACAATCAGATAGAAGTCAGAAGAGTGCTATCCTACCACTCGATACCTATCAAATAGAACTAAACTGAATATATAAGAGATATTGTAGTGCAATGAAATTAATTTAACAATATTTTAAAGATATAGTGTGCAATTCAATGAAAATCGAATCAGTCGAATTCTTAGAATTATTATTCAGGTGTAAAAAAAAACTAAGAAAAATTGGTATTTTTTCTTTTATCCGCTCCCAAATCGTAATGGACAGACTTCATTTAAAATAAACGCTAACAAGAGCAACACTCTTTCAACCCCTTCTTTCATAGTTAAATTTATTTTTATGTCATAATAATAATTTATGGTGCTATATAGAGTTTTTATAGCATACTATATACTAATTGTTCTTATTTACGGAGCACTTTTGCTATTTCTTTATTATTAGATCACGGGACAGATAAAAGAAACGCAAAAAAAAAAAAAAAAAATCTCTTCTTGAAAACAAAATTCGCACGCAAAAAAGAATTATGCACGTTAAAAAATTCCACAGGATATACGTCTTTTCGCTAATGACAGAACATAGAATTTCAGCAATGGTCGACCTCTTGACTTATCTGTGTTACAAAATTTTGAGGTTGGTCGTGTTAAGTAGCTTTGATTAATAGAAATAAGGATACGGAAACACACCACAACCTTAAAAACAAATTTTCATTTTAAGTTCAAATTTTTAATCAGTTTTTCAAACAAATTTTCATTTCAAATTTTCATTTTTTAACACGGATTTGCTTGTTTATCTGGCAACCTGGCTTTTTATTACTTCATAGAGGTTGAGACTTTTAAGAATTATGTAAATTCTATTTCGGCAACCCTAGTATTTACGTCAACACGAAACGTCAGAATACGTCATCTTGGCAACATTTCTTCGTCGATAAAAAAAATTCAGAATTTGGCACACTGGATTATAACGGAACTGTGTTTAGATAATCGCAGAATCTTGTACCAGAAAGAAACAGAAAAAAAGAAAATAATCTATAGGTAAAAAATAATTAACATTTAAATATTCTCTCATCAAATACACACTTTGAATATGATTTTAATCAATTCTGAATTAAATTGGTGATTGTATCGAAGAGTTAAGCACAAATGAATTGAATTTAGCGCTTTTATGCATAACAAACATATAGGAATGTCAGGTTTACATTAAATCAATTTTCATTCGGTAAAAAAAGTGTAAACAAATGTGAAAAAAATTGACTTTCAATGGTTTTGTCTGGTTGTGTGTCGCGTTACGGCCTTTTTATATTTATGGTTAATTCGGGAAGAATTTGCTACTTAAAATAACTTCGAACTTAATCTCTGCACCAAAATACATGACGGAAATGGGATCAGTATACTAACACCAATATGCTGAGCATTTAAGCTGCCAGTTTGGCTCGTCTTTTATGTGTAATCTGCTTCTGTATATTAAATTAATTAATAATTAAAAACGTGCATTTAGGAACAAAGAGCTTCTCTTTACATTATACAGAAGAGAGAGAGAGTTTTCATAATGTAGAAAATATAAAAATATTAAAATTCTTAAATATGTAAATGGATAGATACATATAAATTTTATTCTTGACTTATTTTCTAAATAACTCGAAGAATAAACAGCCTTTATTACTTGCAGTGTATAAGCATATGTATATAATATAATATATAATTAATATCTCTTACTACGACATTAAAACTTCCAGAAGAAATACCTTATAACAAGCATTACTAAAAATTTGTATAAATTTCAATCAAAAAATAATTTTCATAAGAAACTTATTGTTTTTACCAAGCAAACTACTATCACCTCTAAAAATTATTCAAACTATATGAAAAATAAAAATAAAAAATGCGCACACAAATATATATGAATAAAAAAAATAAGAATGCAAAACCTTTCACTCGAATGAATATCGATTTATACAACCCAAGGAGTCAAAAAAAAAAAAAAAAAATAGGACAGGAAGAAAAAAAAATGTCGCTAAAACTTCCAAAATCACTTTTTTACAAACTTTTAAACTTATGGTATTCTTTTTAGAATCGATAAAGACCAGAGCTAAGGCAAATTTAAGGATGAAAAAAGTAAAGTGCTTATATCAAAACTTTCGAAGGGAGATTTCTTGTGATATTACAAAACTTTGATATAAGAATAAGAAAGTTGCTAAAAATAAGCCATTGGTACAATGAAACCTTAGAACACCTTTAGGACTTTTCGGAAACTTATTTAGTAGATTTCGCTCCTTGCTTTTCTTCTTTGCTAAAAGCTACACCAGCATAAATTCTTAAAAAGTAAAATGCTACAGATTCAAGGTACAATATTCAAGAAAAGTTAAAAATTTCTACTTTAAGTTAAAAGAAAAGTGCACACACGAATAACATAAGAATGACTTAAATTTATTCATTTTGCTTTCTTTATTGCCATGCACAAATCGTAAGTAGGCCAAATATGTTGACATTTTCTTCACCATATACTATTTTAAAAACTGAAATTAGTGTGAAAATTATATATATAATTAAAAATAATTGAGCTTGACTGTAATTTCAACTGTATGTTCCGAATATATGTACAAAAAGATTTTGTCGTTCAATGGTCATTTTTTGCACACAATGGCAAATCACACCGAGACCTACAATCTAAAGTGGATTTTGAACAACTACAAACATCCTCGCCCAAGGTGGGATTTAAACCCCCAAACTGTTGAACAGAAGGCAAGAGAGATAACCATTCGGCTGCTAGCTCAACGCACATATACAAAAAGAACAGTTAAATAATATTTCTATTAAAATTTTATAAGTTTTAGTGATATTAATCAGTATTTTTTTAAATACTCTTTTACACAATTCTCTTATAGTAATCCTCTTAAATAAGAAAAAATAACTCCCCAGTTATATTTATATTTAATTTAATATTACTAATGGATTTAAATTTTTTCGTATACTACATTTGCCTAATTTAATACAATTTTTATAAGCTAAATGTAGATCTCATTTAAATAATGAGGCAGTTGTATTTATTAGTACATTTGCATATGTATTCCTACTTTCATAATATTTTATTCATTTGTTGTTGTCTTGTGCCAGCTAGGCTGACATTATGGGGTGCGCTGCTCCACTTTTCCAATTGAACCATATTTTGGTGTGGAGTCCGGCTTCCTCAGTACACAGCTGCCATAGGTATCCGTTTATAGGGTAGGCAACCATTCACAACAAATTCATATAAAGAGAGGACTTTGTCAGACAGATAGAAAGTGAGAGAAAGTACATCCAAGCCCAAACTGGGATTCGAACTCAGGACCTCCCTATCCGCAGTCAGGCACTCTGACCATTAGACATTAGTAGGCGACTCTTTATTTAATAATATATATATATATATATATATATATATATATATATATATATATATATCCATTTATTTTGTAATTTGCATAACGGACGAACGTGTGAGAGAGTGAGTGAGAACTGGACTTCATTTTTTCTTTAATAATAACGATAAATCGTTAAAGATCCTCATTATATTTCATTTGACTGTTAACGATAAACAGGATGTAGTGAGATAAGGTTAATATGTGTGTAGACATGACTATACATCTATTTTAATCTGAGTGAAGAGTATTTTTAAAAGTCTATGTGTCTAACTTTTCACTTATATTCCATTTGATAAGTATTTGAGTGATAAGTACTTCCGTTTAGGACATAGAAATTAAACTACAGAAAAATTCTTTTAAAAAATACAGCAGAATAAACATATTTCGCTTCAACCATTTTATGCAATCAGAAACCGTTCACCTCATAGTTAACATATTTTAAGATCTTCATCATTTTTTTTATGAGCGTGTGTGCGAATGTATGTCTATTATGTTCTATCATGTCTATCTTGATGATTCATCATCGTAACTTGAACCCAATTCAAAATTACGAGGTGCATGATGACATAACACAATCGGTAGAATTTACACTCATCATCTATGTTAAATATTAACTAGAGAAAAATATGGGCTTTAATCAACACACGCTACATCGCAAAAACAATATTTTTAATTGCAATGAAAAATGGCGTATTTGAGTTTGCTTTTAACTAATATTTTCAATTTTAGTATACCATTTTTAGTTATAAAAATGCTGTATTTTTATACAGCAAACCAGTCATGCATTAGATTAAAATAAAATACATAGCAATAATATATTTTGCTTATTTTTAAAATAACTTAACAGCGCATTCGTTTTCATAAGTTCAAAACCAGACTCATTTTACTCGTAATTTATCCGGCATTTTCAATTGTCTGATATCGTCTTTTGCGTCAGCGTCAAATCTTGTGAATTTCATTATTAGTAATTTTCATTATTAGAAAACTGTCAATTCAAAATCTTTGATGGACAAAGTGTGCATTCGATGGAGAAGGTGAAGATAATATGACATGTATCGGGAGTTTAAAATTATATTTCAGCTCTTGATTACGCGATACGACTGCGGCAACAAATAAATCATAATTTACTTGTATTTGCGTTTTAAAATATCAATTTTATCCATAAAATAAATCACTTTTTAATGAATATTAGAAGAACAAAAACAATTATTAAAAATTCTACACCTATATCATTGTAATGATAGACATTCCTTTCAAAAACTATAGAAACCATAATTTAAAAAAATTAAACAAATATAAAAAGCATTAAATACAACGAAAACATAAATATTTACAAAATATTTAACACAAACTTTACTATTCAGATATACAGATGAAACACACTTTCTGATTTGGCACACAAACCAACTAACTAGTCACTGAATTACCAGAATAGGAAAACTAAACCCTCGAAAACAGACTACAGCAGCGGAAAGGCGACAATAAATACCAATTAGAAACAAACTCGCAGACTGACAAGTGAAGAGGAGTCTATTCTGGAAAACCAGGAGTGCATGACACACTCCCGGAGGTATTAGCTCAGAAAATCCTTTCCACTGACTCCAGAATCCCCGGGACACCAGCACGCGCAACAAACGAAATTGAATACTACATGCAGCGTACACAGACGCATTGATAATTGATATTAATACTCTGCACTTTGGAGGAGAGTGCGCCGGCAGAGTAAATAGTGGCATTGGAGGTAATGCAAACTGAATTTTACTCCCAATTATTCGATGGCTGAAGCGAAGCAATGTGGTGTAAGCGGTAACGTATTTTATGAATGGTCACACCATAAAATTCATTCTGGAGAGATGGAGGGAAACTTTCGCCAATTCGGCACTTGTGTATTTAAATCGAAAATTCCAAAAGATTGAAAAAGACGTCAAAAGAAAGAGGAAAGGATATTAAACATTTAAGCAATCTTTTTGGCATTATTATTTGAAAAAAAAAGTTTCTTTTTTTTTTTTTTTTTAAAGAAAGAAAAAAGAAAAAAAAAGAAAGAAAGAATGCGTTAAATTGACAGATAGACTGTACATGGACTCCGATAGTAAATAAAGGTTTAAGAATTTAAATAAATGAACAACTGAAATATAAATTACATCTTGAATTGAAATTAAAAAGCGATAGCAATAAAATTTAACTAATTAAGAATGCACAAAAAGATAAAGAAATCATTATAATTTTAAAATTAAATTTAAAAAATTTAAACAAATGATGAGACCATTCAATAGATATGTTTCACTCCATAGTCACTTTGCACACAGGGATTATTTCACAAAGAGAAACTATTTAAAATGGATTTCGAACCATTGCACACACAAAGTGGAGATCGAACCCACGAACTGTTGAACTGAATCATTTTGTATTTGAATTGAATCAGAAAGCAAGAGATACGTTTGCTTTCTGTGTTGAAGAAAAACGTTAGCATTCCGATCAAGAATAGATTTATCAACAGCATTAATAAGTGGATTCCGAACCATACAAACATCCATACCATAGGTGAGAATCGAATCCATGAATTGTTGAACTTAAGTTTCAAAAATTTACCTTCAAGTTCGACGTTTTCTAGATTAATAATCACATATTTAAATCAAAATACATTGGGTTTATAGTATGATTATTAAAATGTTATCCCCCCAAATCAAAAACGAAAATTTCATCGTATGTATTAAGTAATTTAATTTAACGTAAAATGTATATAACGATGAACTTTTTTATGAATTTCCAGCTTTTGGTAAATGTTGCACCCATAAAATGAATATTTAATTTCTTTTTAAATTATGCTAAGAAATTTTACCTTAACTTAATAATCCTTAATAAAAAAAATATAAAAAAACGCATATAACCTACTGCAGAAACAGTTTGAATTTATTAAGAACATCATACACATCGTATCGTCATTAATGAGATTAAAAAATTATCTTCAATACACACACTCACAATATCAGAAATTTCGAATTGTTAACTGTTAAATTGAATTAAATAAATCTTATAGCTATTTGTTTATTTGTTATTATTAATTGATAAACTGAATTAATAAATGTTATTGAATTATTTAATACTTGTATATAGTGATTTATAAATATAAATCATTAATTTTAGCTTTTCATTTTCTTAATGAATTGAGTAAAAACATTCACGTCCTGTTTTTATAAGTGATGTTATCAGAATTATCTTTATATGTATAGGATATAGGTTAATAAATATTTATTTTAAATTATATTAATATATAATTGTTTAGTTTAAAATGATTATTGCGCGACATATTCTCTAATTGAGGAAATGACAAAAAAATTTCTAATGATATTATATTTTAATAAGCATAATTTTGTGCATTTTCCCCATGATCGTAAGTATTTTGAAGCGAAACATTACTTTAAAAAAATGTAAAGCTACTCATTATCAAGTAAAAAATATTGCTCTAAAACCTGATGATATAATTATGATAACATAGAAGAAAATATTATTAGTCTTTTATGCTATAATTCAAAACCTTGACATAACAAATATCATTTCCATCATTACAGGTATCCGAATTGGCAATTAAGCTTAACCTTCACTTCAAATGTTCGTAAATTCGTTACCTGAAAGAGTCACAGGTGTGGATGTTTGTGCCGACACGGAATTTACTCTAAGTTGAACATTCGATTCGATAATTTGGTTTTGCTTGTAGCACAACAGTCATCGTTGGCACACGAGGAATGCTTAGACTTGGGTCTATAGTCTATAACTATAGACCTGGGTCTATAGTTATAGATTCCGAACTACTACAAACATCCAAACCCAAAGCCGGATTCGATAGCGTGAACTGTTTAATAGAAGGCAGGAGCGCTAATCATTCGTCTGCCAGTTCAGTGATTATCCAAGTCAAATTAACTCTCATCTGCAGAAAAAAAAATGGCGAGATATAAAATAAACCAAACCATCATTACGCGTATTAAGGGTTTCATACGGAAAGCTGAAAACACCTGCAGAACCAATTATAAATGTTAAACATAAAACACACACACAGGCATCACAATATTACAATTTTAAATACTTAATTCTCATCTTGGTCTTATAATGACTTTCCCTACACACAAATGTATACGAATGCGGGTTATAAATCAGTGTCATAATATTGTAATTCATAAATTAAATGTATGATGCAAATTTAATGCACCACTACATAACTGCCTGAATCTGCAACAACCTTTAAAACTACCACAAAGGGTTAACAAAACGCAGTATTCAATTCATTTGATGGAATGTTAGGAATGTTTTCGGGCACTTAACTGCAAAACAGAGTAGTAATACGAGGGTGCTTGCTAATAACAAATCAACAGCTTTTCCGCAGGCATTTCAAACAGACTTAACATGTCCGGCAACTATCCGAGAACTCTCACAGAGCCATCCCATTCATCATAAAGGGCGCAATGAAAACCAGGATAAACCAGTATGCCTCTGAAAACCAAGGAGCCGCGTGCGCCCCGGCAATACAATTCGCGTTCCCGATACGCTCTAAATGCTAGGGATAAACTTGATATCCAGGGGCATTAATTTTAATATAGCGACGCACGCCGGGAGAATCAGGACATTAAGACCCAACAGTTAATTTATAAGGGGGGGCCAGTTGGGGAAAAGCGAATATTTTCCGGGAGATGCGTGGATATTTCTGGAATGAAAATTAGTTTCTGGGAATAGTGATACCGACCTCTGGGACGTCATTAGGGGAGCGGGCCGAATTAGAGGAATAATGTGCTGCGAAAACTTCACAATCCGTAATCTCAAGCTTTTAACCGAAATGTCGAGGATTTCAACAAATCTTGAAAGTTTAAAGTATTGATTTTACAATCTTCAGTATTACCTGTTGGATAAAGGCAGACACAAGACCGTACTAACGACAATTCATTAATTTATTATTATATTTGTTGCTTAATAATTATAATTAAAGCGCTGATTTTATACAGTAATCTACAGTGTTCTTGTTAGATGACTACAGCTAAGACGACAGCAAGAGTATTGATCAATGATCTCCTACTATATACATAAAATTTTTATTCACCATGTCCATCGAATTTTGTCTGGGGTTGAACTTAAAACCAGTGAACCGAATAGAATAAAATAAAACTTACATCAAAATATTAATTTATGTGGCCAATGTAAAAAGTCTATCTGAAATATATCCTAATATTTTACATTAGCCAGAAATGAACCAAAAATAGTATATATATTTAACCTAACGTCCGTCTTCGGCGTCTGCCATTACGACGAGCAACCCAATAAAAAGATGAACAAGTATAAGAACAAGAATATACTCCTTTATAGCCTTCAAAGAGTTGTCAGTCATAAACGTTAAAACTTCAGGGCAGTTCTTGAGGTGAGCAGCATCCTTATCATATTGATTGTACAATGGACAACGAGCAGAGTCCATTACACCTATTGTATGTAGATGTACCTTTGTAGATAGTCATGTCAAATTGTCACCCGCAAGCAAGCGACACCAACAGCTCGTGGTAAGGAGCCCGGGATCTTATTGTTCCCATCAAGAAGAGTTTTCCACTGCTTGTCCATAGCAGCATCAACACAAAGGGAAACTTTGTCATCCTTTATTTTACCGAGGATTACACTTTTGATGTAAAGCAAAGGCAAAAAAGAGATTTGGCTGGATCATAAGGGAACCAGCTTTCGCAGGTGTGTCTGCCTGCCCATTTCCAAAAGCATCGCAGTGGCTCGGGATCCATTGAAGAGCAATGCGGTCCTTGATTTCAATGAGTTTGTGTAACTTCATTCTGCAAGAAAGGACTAGTTCATTATTATCACAATTTAGATTAGTAAGCGAAAGAATAGTAGCCTATGAATCAACAAGGAAAACTTATATAAAACACGGGGTAGCATCTATTACAAAATTTTGATATTCAGATTTTGTTACGAATTTATACAATTAGTAATGTTAATTAGAACACATACCGTTAAGTTACTTATTCTACGATGCACTCAGTTCCCTTTAAGAACAGATGTTCTTTCTTTATATTTAAAATTAACATCTATACGTAATCGTTGGAGGCAGAAGAAAAATATGTACCGCATCCAATCCTTTATCTTTCTACAATACTAAACTAAACTCAGTGGCATAATAGTCCATAGAGGGGTAAAGAACTACAGTGCCCATATCTATTTTCTTGATCGAGGGCCCTGGAATGCGAAGCACATGTTTTGATTAAGTAATCAGCCTAACGCGAAACCCCCTGCGTTTAGTTCCAAGCATGCTTGATACTCACTTTCACAGACCCAGTGAAGGAATGAATGGCTGAGTCGATCTTGCTCGCAGCCAGAGGATCGAACCTCCTACCTGTAAGTTGAGAATCCCAAATAATAATTTTTAAAAAATTAAGATTTTTTTCTTTTTCGAACTTCAAGTATTGTTTTTGCTCATTACAACGAATGTTTTCGATTTTCCTAATACGCCACTGATCGGCAATGTATTATAAGGCACACATAGATAAAATATTTAACTTATAAATACATTTTCAAGCATTCCGCACTTCATTTGATTTTTTCTAATTTGATTTGTACGTAATATGTCGTCGCGTTTCAGAGTAAAAATTAATTTTTGAACATAGATTGCAAACAGTATAAGAATTATGAAATAGTATAGATATAATTATTTTTCAATATATTTATTAAAAAGCTAAATACACATTTTTATAAGAAGCTACAGCCCACAATTCACTACTAAATTTATGAATGATTGTCGCCAAAGAATTGAATTTCCAATTAGTAGATATGCAAAATGAATAAAGTCAAAATCACGGTCATTATTATTCATACTTATTTTATTCATTACAAATTTTATTAAATTCATTATTCATTACTAATTTTATTACACAGAATAAATTATTACTATTGATATTTTCTAATTTTATAAATGCACCTCTTGGATAAATAGAACTAAAACTATTAATAGTGCTTCTTAACAGAGACTGTATAAAAGATTAATTGAACTCAATTAAAGATAACTGAACTCAATTCTTATCAATATTTAATATTCAGAGGTTGAAAATTAGAAAAACTAGCTATAAATCCAATTTAACTATTTAATTAATATGAATTTAAAAGTGAGAGCTAATTTTCTTTAATGTTATTTGTGTAAAAAAGTTCATGATACTTTTCTTCTGGATTTTCATCCCGCAAAGAAAGTTCGATTTGGTTTGGTTCATTTGCTGCTCTACGATCGCGTTTTACACACCAAAACTAATTTGATCGGGTCCATATGCTTGTAATGGTTCAGCAACCATTTAAAATTGTATGTGCCACTGAAAGCAATAGCAATCCAATCCTCTTGAACGAAGAACCAGAGCGCTCCCCACTCAATAATCAGCTTTGCCTTAATAAGCGAATGATTCACCCATGAGAAATAATTTACCGAAAAACGTAATTTCAGAATTGGATTCTTACGTAAAAATCATTATTCTATATTATTAAATGTGAATTGATCAATGATTATATTCTATTTTTTCGAATGTATTTAACAACTCCAAGACGATTTAGAATTGTTATTTCAGCGCCTGCTCAGAGGAGTAACTTGAAAATTTTTCCCCATCAGCATTACAACTCTATACTTTCCACATTTTCATAAAAATAAATGACAGTAGTCAGCGCTAACAAACTGTGTTTCGAAATCTGATACTTTTTTTTCTCACCATCATCATCATTCAATGCTGCATCACGCAAGGAATATGTTTCGCCTGCTCCTCTTCCACAACAGTGCTAATGATGTAAAACGACATGGGCACGGCCATCCTCATGAACGAAGATAGATGTTTTCATATCTCGACAATCTCTTTTATTTATTAATATGACTGCACTCTTTTTTTTCTCTCTCTCTCTTCTCCACCCTCCCGATTTACGTACACCTCTCTCGAACAGCACCCGCCACTGTCTGCATTCTCTGTCACCCCTGGGATCATTTTTCTTCGTCCTTTTCCAGAAGTACAGAGAGGAAAAAAAAGGACAGAACGTCGCCAACCGGACGTGACAAATGAAATCGTAGCGAGCGTAATTACGGAGATGTTTCCTACGAATCGCCAAAGTCGCCAGAGCGAAGTGAGCTATGGAAAAAGCGAGATAATTAAAGCTTAGCGGACGGAACAAAATGATTACACCTCAGAGGCGATGTCAGAGAGTGATTAGAGCGCTTTTCTTTTTGGATGGAAGAAACTTACTTAAGATTTCTTCTGACATGAATTGGAGATTTTGATGGATGCAAAACTAAATGCAATTACCACTGCCGAAAGAGTTCAGAATT